>JAUYWH010000027.1:11522899-11535698 GCA_034779795.1 Ctenopoma multispine | reverse complement strand
GTTAAGTACATAACTCCACGTGTTCATTCATAGTTTTGATGCCTTCAGTGAGAATCTACCAATGTAAATGGTCATGAAAGTAAATAAAACAACACTGAAATGAATTGAATGTGTCCAAACTTTTGGCCTGTACTGCATGTCTCATTTATAACATCTGATTTGTTGGTGAAACAGTTTAGGCATATAGAGGTTCAACATATTCATCACTTACTGTTTCTGGCCTTCGCCTGCTGTCTGGATCAGTTGTGGAGAAGCATTCTCTGACTATGGCATTTTTAGACTGACACATCAGCTATGATAAGTTGATATAACACACACATTATTGCACACATATGTCCCATATTTGTTTCCCAGATCATTCATTAAATTATTGTTAGTGTCCACTTCTAAATAAAATACAAAATTGCAGACTTACATCTTTGATGTTCCTATATAAAAGGTCGTTATTTTTGTCCAGAAAACCTGGAGCATTACAGAAAAGGTGTTTAGAGTTCAGATCAAAAGGGTTAAATGTTTGAGAAACAGAGTCTGAGATTGTGGTTCTTTTTACCCACAACACAGTAGGTGACCTCCCCAGCATAATGCAAGAGGCGGAAATCTCCCCTCTCCAGTGTCTTCCGTGTCATTTTGTCAGCCAGTTTGTGCCTGCAGTCAAAGAGGTGGTGAGAGACAGAGGGATGAAGAGTGATCGGCTTTACAGCCGAATCCTCCATCTCTGTCAGCTTACTCACAAGACATCAGTCAGTAGAACATTAATACCTTAACATCATTTAGACAGAGTTTGTATTTCATTAAAACAACTGGTTAATTACCAAAGCAGATTTTTAAAAATGCATTCTTTTAATCACTACTACAATACAAAAGAAAATGTCACATCTACTCACAGCTGTTTGGCAGTTTAAATCAACATACGTGACAAAGTGAGGGTGATTTCCCATTTTGTCTTCCAGTCTTTCCAGAAAGGTGAGATCTGTGGCTTCCCCCGGCCTGAGACACTCCTCATCCTGCACAATGTGTTTTAATGTTGATCACACGTTCACATGACGATGTCTAAAGATACATTGTTTGTTTTATAATCTGTTGGCCAGGCTTTATGGTCTACTTCAGCAAGTACACACCAGTATGGAAATGATTCCTCTGTGTTTTTCTTCAATCAGATCACAGATGATCTTGTTATTAAAGAACTGCACTGGTTCCCACTACAATCAAATAATAAAGAATATTGCCAACACAAGTCACTGTAAACATACCCGGGTCAGTCATTGATTATTCTAGCCAGATTTAGTATACAGGATTACCTCTATATCCTCAGCTTCATATTCTTCCTGCTCAGCCCTAAGTGTCAACTCGATAAAAAGCTGCTGCAGCTTCTCATTACAGTAGTTTATACAGAATTGCTCAAAACTGTGTGAAAAGGTTCAAAAGGTCAAGTTCATCCTCACAAAAAATCTTCATCACAGAATCAAGTGTGTAACAGTAGTAAATCCCAGCTGTTTACAGTGAAAACGCTACAGACCAGCATTTGTTATATTACCTGTTTACATAGAAAACCTCAAATCCATATATGTCTAAAAGTCCTATTACAGTCTTTCTTGAGGGATCCTGGCAATTAAAAAAAGAGATGAGACATCAAAGACAGTACATAGTCAGCCTCACTGCTTTTGATGTGTCATTTGTCACACACTCTTCTTTTCACCTTGTTCTCCATGGATTCATTGATCCTATTGACCAGCCAGGTGAAGGTCTGACCATAGATGGCTTTGGCCAGAGCATCTCTGGCATAGATGGCATTATCAATTGTGAATGGGCTGAGGACCTTAACAGTGAGAAGGTACCATAGCTTTATTTCAAACACTAAATGGCAAGTTAAAATATGGAAACAAGATAAAAATAATAAAGAACATTCTTGCACCTCATCTTTATTGGCTTCAATCTTCCTGTATGTCAGTCCCTCTTGCAGACTATAAGCATCAACCCCTAGTAGCTGTAGGAAGAAAAAAATGTTACATTGGTTTCCTTTTTTTGAAATATCTGTAAAGTAATTATGACTATTTTCTTACATTTGAGACCCAGCGCAGCTCTGCCTTGTTGTTCAGGAGGGCGTGACCTTTGTCATCAGAGTCAAACTGAACATTCCCCAAATGGAGGACGCTTGCAATGATCTCAAACAAGTGCTGCAGAATACATATATTGAAGGTAAAGACTAGTAGACAAGAGAGAAAGTTTAAATCAGAGCATCAGTAACAGCATGCAACTTACATTAGTGTTAATCTCATCCGTGTTGATGACTTGCAGAGCATTTCTGACTGTTTTCCAGTCATTTTTATCATTAATGGATGACACAATGGCACATTGTCCCTATCAGAAATAGTAAACATAGCAACAGATTATCAAAGTGTACAATGTTCATATGAATCAATTTGATTAAAACGTGGTCAAGAAGTTATACATACTTGAGTTAGATAGTTGTAATGCTGGCAGTCTCTTTCCAGGCCCAGCCGGTGCAGCAGACTGTCCTCCCCTCCCTCCACCAACTGGTAGAAGATATGGAAGTTTCGCTCTCCGTGATTCTGATGCACAACCCTTGACTTCTCCAGCAGGTAGTTCAAAATATGACCTCCAACGGCATCCCCCTAAATGTATTATGATCCTAAAGACAACAGCTATACAACTTGCAAAAAACATAGCCTATGATGCAGTAATCAGATTTAAATAATCTTTTTAGTCCTATGAAAGGAAAATCGATATTGATCAAACCGTCCTTGAACCATGAGAAAAGTGCTGATAATGCAGCCTCTAACTGATAGCACATTTTTAAACATAGCATTAAAACTAAACACTTTAATCGTTGAATTTTGTTTATCACTTGTATTTCACATATGTCTATATCTTTTTTAAATCCTGAATCTTGAATCTCTCGTCATACAAAACCATAAAAACAGATCAAGACTAATTGTGAGATTCTAATGGAGGAGAACTACACTTCTGATTAACTTTGTAAGTAAGTAAGTTTGCAAGTTCTTTTTAAAAGCACTTTTGCAGGTCTAGCTCCTCATCCTTACCTGGCTGTCAAACTGAATATCCATATACTTCCCAAACCGGCTTGAGTTATCATTTTTCAGTGTTTTGGCATTCCCAAAGGCCTGCAGGAAAACACCACAACATCATACAAATTAGAATTACCTGGTTTATGGTATGCATGGTACATTTGGTATGAGATCACATTTAATTGGGGTTATAAAACATTAAGTTACTGTCAGACCTCTAGGACAGGGTTGGACTTGAGCATTTTGTCCCTGACAGTGTTCAGCAGAGTGGTGCTGGGACAGCTGACAGCATAATACTGCAGAATCTTTTTGGATGCCTCCGTCTTCCCTGCTCCACTCTCTCCAGAGATGAGGATGAAGTGATTGTTAAACTCAGTCAGCATAGTGTGATAGGCGTTGTCCGCTAAGGCATAGCTGTAGATATGCAAATTTTAATATTTCCATTCATGTATTGGATCACATTGAGAAAGTTCATAGTTTTAGTCAGGTACACAGAAACTTGCTGTACATGCACCCACAGCTTTACATTACTGATGCAGATTATACACTCACATGTGTGGGGGAAGCTCAAAAAAGTTGACACCCATGTAGAGATCCATCTGTTTATTATTGTAGATATGCAGCTCTTTGTAGGGATTGACAGACACTAACAATGTGCCAATGTAGGTCTAAAAGAATGAGTAAAATTTATTAGATATTTATTTATGCATCACTTTACAAACACAGAGGTGATCATAAGCGATTTGCACTCATATGTGTTGATGATAGAGTTTAAATAGACTCACATAGATGAGATCATTACTGAAGCGTTTCCTGAGGTTGGTGAGGAAGGCCGCCTCTGTGGTTTCATCCAAAAGGACAAAATCCTGGATTCCAACCCGGTCTCTAGCAGTCAGGGCGCCCTCCATGTCCAGCTGACTCTGTGCAACAAGTTGTATCAGTCAAAACAGAGCTAACTGCATAGCCTCAGAGCAGGAAATAACTTCCTTAAAGTTCCTTGTGTGTAGCACCATAATCTGCAGATTTCTATATTTCTAAAACACATTTAATACATAACCATACATTTATGTTTATTAGAGTATTTAGAAGTTAATTATTCTGAACTTTAGAGGAAGCAAACTCATTAACAATAACAACTGTAACACGTTTTGCATGCATAACAATGCATTCAAAATTCTCCATCTTGTGTTTTGACAAATGTGACTGGATGAATGAATGTTGGAATAAATGGCTCCATGGGGGAGGACGGCGGTGAAAAAAGCACCAGAAAAAGCACAAACATGGTCCCTGTTAGTTCTATTGAAATAAGAGGTCTAGAGGTCCTATTTTTTCTTTGAAGAAAAGCTCTGTGATTGTGCAGACAAACAGACAGAAGCTAATGATCACTACACAGCACACAGGGACCTTGGCTGGCAGCCCATAGTTCACTAGAGCTGATGCACCAACTAAATACAACACACTGTGCAAATGGACTCAGAGGGCCAAAACAGCGGCACATTTAAGAAGCATAGTGGGAAAAATTCCACCAATCTGTTTTGCATTCTCAGCACCAACACTTAGACCAAAGGTTTTCACAGCTTTTGTTGGTTTTGTATTTTTTCTCTCTCTCCTTTGGAAGCAGAAGTCCTTTGATTCTCAACTCTCTATGTAAAAACATTAAAAAAGATAATCCATTGGATCTAATTGACACAAAGCCCTCCGTCCCCACTCCTCCCTAGCCTCTATCGTCCGCCTATGGCCCTCCATTCTTCTGAGAAAGGCCAAGTGTTTTTGTCCTGTAAATACCAGGGAGCAGAGACAAAAAAGACATCTTTAAAATGCAGTCTACAATCCATTACACATATTCCCCCTGCATATCCATTCAGTAATTATTCATTAGAAAACATTTAACGTCACAGTGAATTTCACACTAGGCAGTCCAAACACAATAGAGGAGATTTGGCCTATTTTGGGGTGAGGACTTTGGGAGGGGTTGGCTGTACAGAGGAAGGGTGAAGGTAAGGGAGGGGGGACGAAGGGAGCAGTATTTGTCTGATCTGAGAACCTCTGAAACTGGGCTGTCTTGAGACAACAGGGCAGACTAAATAGTGCAGTAACGGTCTATGCCCCGCTGCTTGCTGTGACACTCATTTAGTGTGCCCTGAGGGCGAACAATAGAGGCTTGTTCTTAGCAATCCTGTGCTGTAATTTGGACTTCATTACTTTGCTCGCATGGGGCCCCTTGGAAGGATAGAGGAGGCTAGTCAGATGAGTGTTTTTTTCCACCTGTCAGCCCCGCACCCCCTGCTCTCACCCCTTTGCTCAACAATACCCCTCACCCCCTGTCCCCACCAACAACCCTCATCCGACCTCCTTCCCATAGCTCCCACCTCCCACCCACCCACTTTAAGCCAATGAGACAGGTGAACAATATCATTGAAGAAACCCTTTTTTGGACGTCAGAATCAATCTGGAGATGTGATGGTAGTGGCGCTGGTGTGGGGTATCTGTGACACCCCCTTTCTTCATGGGAACAAACTTCTCTCAGGGCAGCACAGGCAGACAATATGCTGGGACAGCGTGACTTAGGAATCTGCCATACAGTATTTCATGTAATAACATGAATAGATAAGCTCCTGTCAAGAAGAGGATTAAGGAATTCAGTGGTGATAATAATGGCAGTGTTTTAGGTTTTCATTCAGTGTGCTGACAATATCTGAAGGTTTGTTGTTTTCCTTTCAGGTTTTTCTCTTGGTGTCCTGCAGGTATTTCTTTCTAATTGAAAGGCTCAACACTGAATGGACGTTGTCAGAAAAGAAGAACAAGAAAATTTTAAGAAAGCACCTGACTATAGAAAGAAATCTCTGTGTATGTGTAGCTTTATATAACATAAACCAAGTAGACTGGAATGTAAGTCTAGTTATGACCAATTGACAGTCCAATCTCATGCACAGCGGAAAGAATGATTATGTAATGAATCCTCTAAGCCATTGTCAGATCAGGTGAATTGTCTTGCTACTTCGAAGCACAACCAATTGTATTTTAATTAAGAGATGGTTCCTCATCTTGGTCTAGAGTGTCACTGTTGCCTGAGACAGAGTGACCTCATTTGCGTGAGAAGCAGAGGTAGCTTTAGATGACAGAAGGAGGGAGTGGAGCTGCCGCTAAGATGCAGCAATTTACCAAGTAAGAAACAGGAAAGGTTATCTACCTCTTAAAGGGGATTCAGGCTAATTATCTGCTACACTGGTAATTTCTCCGTTTAACCCCTAAGGCCTCCAGATGTCATTACAACTAAAAATGACTTCCTTTACTTTTTGTTCTGCATTGTAACATCTGACCTGGGCTATGTTTCCCAAAACCACCATAAAACAATATATCAATATTTTGGAAAATCTGTTCATTCACATCCTGACATGGGGTTAGATGAGAAGAGTTAGCCTTACTAAATGGCTTAGCTCAAAGTCAACCTCACTAATTAACACATTATCACGTTTATTTAATTTGTACAAAACTAAGTGAAAAAATTGAAACAATTTCTTTGAACTTTCAACTTTGCAATGCAACATAATAACATTTTTGGTGATAAATATATAATGAGACACAAAGAAAAATTCAAACCTGCATTTCTGAAGTGGTGTTGTTCTGCTGTCAGATGCAGATTCTCACTGAAAATCTTTCTGTCCTCAGAAGTTAAACAAGAATAGCATCTCCACCTGTGTCTGCTTGCATAGAGACAGTCGGTGAACCTGTAAGTACCGGACGCTTGACAGGTAGTTGGGAAATGTCCAGATTGTAAAATGCTAATAAAAAACACATTTACTATCTTATCTATTCTGACTAGTAGTTTAATCATCCAACATGTGGCAGAATCACAATGCTGGTGGTGCTGCATGGAGGCCTGTGCACACATATGCTCCTCCACTTCCTCCTGACCTGGGCTTAGGACACTGTGGGCCAGGTACTTAATCATTCATGTCTTGGGAGGTGGAGGAGCAGAGATCTTTTTCAGTACTTACCTGGGTATCTACTGTTCTACTGAGTGTAACATAACAATACAGAAACAAGATACAACCATGCCCGTTTTATTTGTTTCTCTAATTCTAGGACTCATTGTTTCACCACCAAAAGCAAAAAACGTTCCAGCCTCTTTCCCCCTGCTAACACAGACCAAATCTAGTTACTGATCTTCTTCATCATTGTTTTCAGCTGTAGTCTGAGCTAAACAATTACTTCTTTTTTTGTTGTTTTGTTTTGATAAAAATAATTACTGGATAATAGCACCTTTAATTGAAGTTCTTGATATGTCTTGGACATTTTAAGCTCACATTAGGATGTTAGGATGACAGGAAATGAGACGAAAAAAGATGAAGAATAACATGCAACAAAGATGCTTGGATTTGAACCAGAGACAGTGCATTTGTGGTCATTTCCCAAAAGGGACAGTCTACAAGTGGCTTTTGTCTTAACAGTACCCTGGAAAATATTTGTACATTTATCACAAATCTTGCAAATGAAAGAAAAGAACCCACATACAAAATAAATGGCCACTGAAATTCAAGATTCTTTATTTATCACATGCATAGTTATACAAATACAACACACAGTGAAATGGACCCTGAGCAGCTTCTTTTACCATGCAAAGTTTTTTTTTTTTTTTTCCAATTTTAAATTGAACAGAAAGTATAAAAACACAGAACTAAATATAATAAAATAAGTACAACTTAAACAAAGAGCAATACGTTAAAGGTAAGATGCAATTATATGCAGTAATAAGTTAAGTATAGCAATAGTTTCAGTGGAGGACATGTACAATGTGCAAATGTGCAAATGTAATGTTAAAGTGTACCATGATAGCACAACAATGTAATATAACAGTAATATGACATAACAGTGTTGTAAACAGCAGCATGTAATGACGTGACGTGAGAGAAGGGGCATGTTCTGGTTTAGGAATAAACTCGGATAGCCTGAGGATAAAGCTCCTCTTGAGTCTCTCTGTTTTGGCGATGGTGTGGAACCTTCTGCCTGATTGCAGAAGTTGAAACAGTCCATTACTGGGGTGGGACAAGTCCTTAAATATCCAAGCTGCTCGAGGCCTACATCTCCTGTTGTAAATGATCTGTAGGGAAGGGAGAGCAGACCTGCAGCAGCGCTCTGCCGCACGGATCATGGATCACTCTCTAAAATAGACAGTATCATACTTGTTTGGACTAAATATGCCAGCATCCTAACATGCAAACAGTGAAAATGTTAACCATGTTATTAAAATGGTAACATTATAATAATGGTAAAATGGTAACATTTTAATAACATTTTAATTTTAGCATTTTTGCGTGCTAACATTTGATAACTGTCTCCAGATAAAGTAAATAGTCTTGCTGGTATTTCATAAAACAAAACTATTAAACGTTGGATGATGATGATGATGTGGTTGAAGATTAAGATAATACAACAGTAGGCTACAAAACAAACAAAGTCTAGGTACTGTAGTTTATGTATTATTACTTTCAGCTAAATTCTTAATCACTAGCTGGCTCGTGGTTGGATAAATAGGAATAAATCATTTAAATAAAAATAACAGAATAGAAATGTATTAAGCTTGGCATTTCTTTAAAGGCTGAAAACAACATTTGCTGAAAAAAATTTCTTTTTGTACAGAAATGGCTATTGCCTAAAGTAGTTACACCTTGTGGCTGAGGTACTGGTGGGAGTAATAATATGCTTAGCTGTCCAACCTGATAATCATCAGTAGAAAGAACACACTGTGATACAGGTGACCAAAATACATTACCATTCTCGATTTATGGATTGATTAATGTTTGGAAAGCTTTCAGTCAATTATCTGTAATGGGTGTTCAACCACTTGAGTGTTCAACATATTTAAATTATTCAATCTCCTCTCCAGAAAAGTTGTCAAGGTTACCTCTGCGGTCACCCCACCTCTCTCCTGGCCCAGTGGCCCAGCAATGCTTGTCCAATCTTAACAAGCTTTGTGCTACCCACTGGGCTCTGATTCAGCACGAGACCCGGCAAATCCAATTACACAGGAGTCAGAGAGGTTGATTTTCCCATTATAGATTCCATGCTGAGAATGAGAGCTGATGATAACACTCACATCACTCTAACACTATTGCCCCCTCTCTTTCTTCTCCCCTTTTTTTATTTTGTCTCCATTTCACTGTTTCCCTCCCTTTTTTTCTGCCTCTCTTCCTATCTAATTCTTCTTTTCTTCCCCATGCTCTTTCTTTGGATCTCTCCTTCTTTAATAGTCCATTATTCTAATTTTTCAGAGCAGCGTAACGAAGGTTGGACCGCATCATCATTTCAGTCCCAAAGTGCTGGGTCAGTGAGGTTATTTCATACCCCAGATTTCTGTCTTGCTTGAGAAATAAGAAGGTTATACAACATCATTACATCCATAATTGTAGTTTCTTATTTTCATAGGTAGGTTTTTTTTCTGTGCTCTGTACATTAAAATGTCTAGTTCTAAGTTGCATTATCCTTAATAAAATAAAACACAATTAGCAACTAAATAAGCATCTTCCTAGATAACTTCAAAAACTTCTTAAACTAAATGCACAGAAAGTCAGACAACTTGACTTAGGGGTGTCTGAGTAACATCCTTAGGGGACACCATGTGCCTGCTGTGCCACATAAAAAGTAAATGAGAGCTCTTTTGAAAACAAGACTTTATACTCAATCAGCTGTAAAAAAGAGGAGGACTTTTGCTCCTTCTTTACCCTTCAGGGTACTAAAAAGAACTGACCTCACCCCAGGCTACAAGGCTTTGGTGTTGACCCAGGCCACCTAAAGGTCAATAAAACTGACCTCTCTAAATCCTCAAGAAAAGGTTGTCTGTGATCAATAACACTGAGAAGTCCTATGGTCTGTCCAGAGAAGTCATTTTTTGTGTCAAAATTGTGTGATATAATCTGCAGGGACACTTGTGATCAATCATTATTGAAATATACTCAGTCACTGCATAAAACACAAACTCAGATCAATTTCTCTGTGGTTCTCCTAATGCAGAAAGCTGATAGTAAAAAAATGAATGATCTTGAAGTATTTAAATAATTAGCTTTACTGAACTTAACTGCACTAAAAATATAATTCAGGTATGTAAATATTATTTTCAAAACATACTTAAAGTATTCATCATGGTGTCTTACAGTACTGTACATTAGCTATGTGTACTTATATATATATACAATATCTTCATTATTTCATACATTGTTGGATAGCATATTCTATAACACTGCACCATATTTTATTAGCTGAACATACGTATTGTATATTAAATCTTTATCTGCAAAGTAACTAGTAGCTACACTTTAATGGAGACCATCTGTCTCCATCTGCGATCTTCTACATCCCTGCCACCTTTCTCAGACAGCTTCTAGTTACTTTCAATCCATAATTGCTGGACATGGTCAGTGTACGCGTAGTCACTGGATATAGCCTCAACTGTTTTAAGTTGGCTAGTGTTCAGCCACTTCTAATAACGTTTATTTGATTCAAATTTGTATAACAGCTAAATTATACTCTTATGCATGCTCATATTGGAGAGGATTCAATATTAATTCTATTTGATCTCAGCTTAGCATTGGATACAGTCCATCATGAGATTTCTATTGATGGGCTAAGGTGATGGGTTGGCTTATCTAGATCTGCTCTTTGTTGATTCAAATACTATCTATTAAATAGAAACTTTTCAGTAGCACTAAGCACTGAGTTGTCAGATTTGTGGTTGTCCCTATTGTGTTTTTTCATGTACTGTTCTTTTGTTTGGCATTTTTTATTTGTTGTTGTATTTTATCTTATTATGTTTATGCTGACGGCATTCAGCTCTGTCTCTCTGTCACAAGATTTTCTGAAACTAAATGACAACAAAGCATAGGTCCTTTTAATGAGTCACAGATACTACAGCGTGAAAATATCTCTAACATCAGACATATTTTTTGACTATGCTAGAAAACTAATTTATGCCTTTGTGTCTTCACACATCAATTATTGTAATTCTTTGAACTTTTGCTTCAATTACTAGCACAATAGCATTAATTGCTATGGCACATGTTCTCACTAGAAAGAAAAAAAATGCAGGCAGCACATAACCCTAGTGTTGACCTGTCTTCTTTGGTTGTCTGTGGAATTTACACTCAAATACAAAATCCTAATGTTTACTTATCAGGCTCTACAAGAAGCCCCTGAATAAAACCTACAGTCTCTCAGGTCAGCTAAGCAGTGCCTTTTTGGTGTTCCCAGAGCCCAGCTTAAACCTAAAGGAGACTGTGCTTTTACTATCCATGCACTTACATTTTGGAATTCTTTCAACCTCAATTATCATTTTTAAAAGAATAATTTATATTATCTCACAAATTGTATTTATGTTTTAGCAGCTTGTATTATTATTTGATCGCTTATAATATTTAAGTGGGGGTTTGGGGAGGGGGCTCTGTGTTTTATCATGTCTGATGCTTCATACTAATTAATGCCCTTTTTTGTGAATCACTTTGTAACATTTATTTTGGAAGGTGCTATTTTAATAAATCTTTATTTACTGTATTTAATGTCTGTATATATTATATACATATCTACACCTGTTATTTACTTATTTAAATGTATTTTAAAAATAGTGGAATCGGAGTAGATTAAAAGTATAAAGTAGTATGAAATGGAAATTCAGTACTTTAAAGATGTACTTAAGTACATGAATTAAGTAAATGTACTTTATTTCACTTCTGGAGTTAAAGGACATAATAATAAGCAGCAGGTTGAGCTGATCCTTCTCAACAGGACAGTTAATCAAATCCTAAAAACATAGTTTCACATATTATTTCTCACATTTTATTTAAACAGATAGTTGTAAATTATACAATTAATGAATGATAAATTTAATGTAGATGCTTTAAATCAAGGTCCTGGTGTTATTCATGTGGTGTGTCTTTTCTAGGACATCTAAATAGAGCAGAGCCACTAACATATTAATGTTGGAAGACCTGTGCTTCTAAGTCAGAATATCTGTGTGAAAAAGACCATTCAGATTTCTTCACAGCCTCTCCTTTCTGTCTGGAATTACAGAACATGATTTTGTTGAAAATAATGAGTTGCTGCTGAATTTGTTTAATGTAATTTTGTAATATGCTGAGCACCACATGTTTCACCTTGTGATGAGAAGCTTTACTGTGGCATTAATGGAACACCACTATGGATTGAATGATAGTTGGGTAACCTGACCCTTCAATAAAAAATGCTGGGAACAGGTTGTGTGCAACTATGAATCAGTTGTTGGGCCATTGGTAGGACACTTGTCTAAAAACCTCAGGGTTGGTGGTTCAACTCCCGGTTCCCCTGATTTCTGGCTTATTGTCCCTGGACAAGACACTGAATCCATGGCACCTTAAGGGGCTGCCTTTCCTCATGATTACCTACGAGGATTAATAAAGTTATTATTTTGAAGCACACCAAGTGTCCTCTATAATAGCTGATCATAGGGGTTCAATGTATGGTCCAGGCCCGGTTCTAGAAAGGCATATATGAGGGGGCAGACAGAAATGTGAAGGAGGCATATGATGTCGACAGAGGCGGGAAAGGGGTGGGGGTGCTCTGGATAACGTTTCATCATGTAATCGAATTGCACTTTGCGCCCCACCTGACGGCTAAGCTTCTGCTGGTGGAGCTCTTAGAGTCACTGAAGCAGGCAAACACCCTGACTACGATAAGGTGGCAACCGCTCAAGGGGGGAAAAAAACAACAAACAACAAAATGAAATA
>JAUYWH010000027.1:11506754-11522799 GCA_034779795.1 Ctenopoma multispine | reverse complement strand
TCTTTTGATTTAAGGGGGCAGGACGTTTGTTTAAGGTGGCAATGCCCCCTCTTGCCCCAGCGTAGAGCCGGCCCCGGTATGGTCTCAACTTACTGTTGAAAATGAAATCTTTCTTTTAAAATCAAATTGTGAAGACATGTAATATTACATGCACAGTTTCATACTCAGGATGCCATTTAATCATTGTTGTGTCTAATCCTCTGCTGTAAGTCATCTCTGGCTGACTCTGACCTTTGAAGGGGCAACCCGAGTCTGGACATGGACACAGTCCATGTTGTTTCAGTGAGAAAACAAAGTCTTTAGCAGGACACTGATGCTGCTCCTTGGTTAAGCATGGCTGGCAGCAGCTTCCTCTGTGTGGCCAGAGGGTCACTTTGGGTGGTATGTTGTTCTGGGGGACACTGTGTCTCTGCCTGCAGAGGAGATTAGAGGGGTGAGTTGACCTCATTCTCAGAGGAGCTGATGTGTTTTGGGTAAACACTTGGTGCAAGACAAAAACACAGGCTACAAACTCAGGCCAACCCTCAGATGGTGATCCCATTCTTTCCCTATTACTCCTGAACAGGCATGAGAGAGGAGAGCAGTCACTCTGTGTTTCTGAGCTGCATGGAGTCCTTGTGCTCTTAGTGGCAGTGAGTTTTTTTTCCTGAATGCGTCTCACACACAGCCAGATCATTCTATCAGAGCTGCCTACAGGTGATTGCTATTAGCTAAACTGTCCTAAACATTGCAATTTACAGTGATATTTAGTAAAGGTACACAAGATCAGAATAATATAAGATCAGAACCTTAGAATAACACAGCACAGCTCAGCCAACAATGCTGCTTTTTTGTTGCATGACAAGTGATGTAGCACCAAGGAAACAATGGGGATGGGTACAGCGAATTCTCACCAGTATTAACTCCACAACCATTAAGTGAGATGTTGCGTGCCAACGTCTGAAACAATACAATTAACAACACAATACATTTTTTACGGGTAATAAGAAATTAACACCATAAAGCTTCTCAAAAATCCTCTCTAATTGTCGTGATCACTCTTCAGTGAACTCTTAGCTAGTGCAGTTGTGTTGTATTTTTCATATGATGGGTTGGTTTTCTGAGACATCCCTCAGTCATATATATAAAAAACAACTAATAAGCAGTAAATGTATGTTTAAATGTAGGTCTTTGTATGACAGTCACTATTTTTATGTGATTTTAAGGCAACTGAACATGATTGATAGATCATCTATAACTGTAATTTGGAAAGACAAATTACTGACATCAGTAGTGGTAATAACACAAATAGCTTACTGAATAAATTGCAAATTACATAATTTGAACTACTAACTATTAGTAGTATTATCGTATCAGTAAAAAATATTATAATTATCATTAATAGGGAGTTTTACTGATATGATTAAATAATTATTCCAGTAACTAGTTATTTTACTGTAAATTCAATCAACTAATAGATTCAGCAAGACATTTCTTGTTGTTAACTTGTGGTTATTGCCTGCTCAGCTTTACCGCCACCATCGTCATCATCACTCATCTCTCTTGATGTGCAGTTTTATTTCACACAGCCTGTTACCACATTACAACCCTGCGGGCTTTAGGACCTCCAGGATCTGCTTTCTGAGGATGGACTTGTTTTTGTCCGTTACGTTCATGCATGTAATCATTGATTGTGCCTATTGTGACAGGCCGATTTACCATCTGTAGGGTCCCATGGGGCTGTCACTGCTGTCTCCCTACAGACTTTAAGGAATTCCCCTTTAATTTCCGCCGCAAATTTAATCCTAAACAGGTTTCATATATAAGTCTGGTATTAACAGACCATACCTGCAGGTTTCTCAAATTTCACTACAAACATTTTCACACTTATTGACTCGGGAGCTCCTTATGGGAACACTGCCGTCGCACCTGAACTTCTGTCAAACTGTAAACAGCTAAAAAGTAGACAGAAAATGGGCAGTAATTTAATTTATCACACAATTAAATTAACGCTAAAATTATTTAGCATTTCAGACGTTGGGGGAGCTCTACACTTTACGTAAGGACCCCAAGGGCTCCATGAATGCCAGATATAGCCAGACGTTTTAAATAGGCCTAACTTTTTATAAGCTGTGGATAAAGTTAATAAATGTATTGATACCGGAAGCTTTTACTCACTACTCATTCTTTTACTCACAAATTGATGGGTGAATCCATCTTTAACACCTTCAGCATTCACAAAAGCAGGAAAATGTGTGTGTGTGTGTGTGTGTGTGTGTGTGTGTGTGTGTGTGTGTGTGTGTGTGTGTGTTTCATTTCTTATTTTCTAGCTGTGCTGTAATGCGATACCAACCCAAGACAGAACTTCTTCATGCCAGAGTGTTTTTTTTCTGAAGTGGTCCTGCTCTCCAGACGAGTGTGAGACTTTGCCGCCTCCTGCTGCAGCTCACCCGGCCCCCTGCCCTCCCTACGCGCCTCCCCGGCTCTTTTTCCCACTGATGAGAGGAGCAGGACGCGGCCACAGCGGCGGGAAGCAAATTATCTACAAGCACTTCCCTAAAAAAAGTTCACACTCATATACACAGATGCCCCTACAAGTAGCGACTCACATCGTCTTAGACCTGAAGGAGGGAGCTTACTGGGAATAACCTAACAAGAGGATAGAGTGAAGCAAAATGGATATGTGATGATAATTCTCCCGTTTGTTTGTCTAATTTTTCTGTTGCTTTTGTTTTCTTCTTTTGCACAATCTGGCTCCACTATTTTAAAATACTCAGCAGTTTTTTTGCCACATAATTCAAAATAACCTGAGTAGAGTTTAGGCACTGAACTCGTGTATTTTGTGTTTTTTATCAAAACGCACAGCGCACACGTGTACTGGAGCAACAGGTGCACAGGACGGTGTACGACAAACAGGGAACTTCCTACATATACTAATAATCATTAATAATCATCAAATAAGAGGACTGCAGTGGCTGGATGGAATATGACCTGACGTTTACTGCAACAAACGCGAGTTTATGCTGCTTTTGGTAGCAGTGGAGGAGCGCACCACGATCCAGTGAGGCGCAAAGTCATCAGAAACTGAAACAAAATTCAAATCTAACATCGCTACTTGTGCACTTCACGTGAGAAGCGTTGATGTTGTCGGTACTGTTAACAGGCACTGCGTTAACAGCAGCTGTCAAACTCATGGGATCCTCCTGCCCCCCGGGCCACCGGCAGATCTGTTGAGGGCTCTACTGCGCATGTCAGAGCGCTGGACAGTTCCAGAGAGGGAAATTTAAAAACGGTTTTTGGAGCATCAAGTGCAACACAGTGAAATACAGTAGAGGGGTGGAAAGCCAGGTCACACAATCTTCAGTATCATTTAAAACAGGTGAGCTTTTATGATTTCTCTGTTTCAGTGTCTTTGTTTGTTTTGTTTTTAAGGTTCCATTTTATATTTTAATGATTTTTATACTGCTTTTATACTACTTTGTGTAGCCTATAATTCTCTGTAGGCATGTTAATGTTAAGCCATTTAAACAGGCTCAGTTACTGTGACCAAACTCTTATGTCAACAATTGAACTGAATGCTTATTTAGTCAAAGCTATACTATTTGTTCGGGATATATTAAGGAGATTCAAATAGTTAGTGTTGATGGGGAAAAAACTTTCAAACAGACAAAAGGGCTTCAGCTACAACAAAGGCATCTCAATACAAAACTGTAACTATCTATAACTATGTATTTTTTTTATTTTCTTTATTCATGTGTTAAATTTTTATGTGGTAATTGTTTTTTTCAGTTTCAAAATATTGATATATTTTTCACGATGTTTATTTACAAAAGGAGATTATTTCAAAAATTCATTGAGGTCATACCATAAAGTGTGTGCATTTTATTTATTTAATGGCAGTACCACATATCCCAGGAAATGATAGAAGGTGGAATCACATCCAGGATGTCAGGAATAATTGACAATGCTGGGCACCATCCGTCTCCACAAGACTACAGGTAAGATTTGTGGTTTAAAACATGTTCAGCTATATAAGAACAAACTGTGCTAGTCTTTTAGCTCTAAACAATTTCTATATTGTTCATGTGCATATTGTCAAAAACCATCTTGTCAAGATTATCTCTGAGATGCCTTAATAGATGAAAAGCATGTTTATTTTAATTAAATCCTTTACTATGTTTTGCAAATATTCTGAACAAGTGTAGACAGGCAGATCTTTTTGTGCATGGGGGGTTGTATGAAAAAGGAGAGAGGAAAAAAATCCTGAAGAATAAATGATTTTCAGTCTGAATGGATCTGTCAGAAACCATCAGCTCTGTTTACACTCCCGCTGTCGGCACACCGAGAGCCTGAACCACTTGGCCTGTCGACTCAGGGGGAGACGGGGCGCTCTGGGTCACCAGTGTGCACAAGTGGTTCCCAATTAGAAAAGGAGGGAGGGAGGAAGGAGGAGGTGCAGTATTTCATGTTGTTGAACCTCTGGGAAGGCTTGGATGATGCACAGAGACACCAGCTCAACATGTTTTGCATCAGTGAGCGATTTCTATGCTGCTGGTAGACCGAGAGGAATAGTTTATCATATTCATATTAGATATTGTTATACAAATTAAATTTTTTAAAGACCAGCTAAATAAGCATTAGCAAATACTGTACATGTTTTAGATTTAGATTTTAGATTTAGATTTAAACAAAATAATGATTATCTTTTAACATCAACTAAGTCATAAATTATCAGACTGATATATGCCAAAATGATTTCTTCATTTAGTCAGAAGAAGCAGAAAACTCACTGTAGCCAGACAGAAAAAAGGAAAAGATTAAGAATTAAAACTCCAGCTGGGATATTGTGATACTTATTATTGCAGGGTGTTAAAATTTACAATGCCACCTACTTCAAAAGGATGATCACTAAAATAATTTGCTGGCACATGCAAGGTGTTTGATGCTGATTTTTGGCTGCAATGATGTCACTTATACAGACGGCAGACACAGAGCCCTGACCTCAAACTACATCTGCACCCCCTCTGGCCTGTTGATTTCCCTGTTTAGGGACGATGGTGAGGGTGATGAAGGGGGGTTGGGGGCTGCAGTGAGGATATAGGCTGGAAAGGGACAGGCAAGCAGATGGCATCCTATTTGTCCCTCTTATGTGAGGCCTGTCATTCCAACAGATTAATGCAAGGCCCGGGTAAAGAAAAGAAACGACAGAGACAATTAAGGAAGGGTCTGAGGAAGACAATAGAGCCACGTGCCACTGGGCAGATTTGTCGTTTGGGACACAATAGGTGATCATTTTTCAATAGACAAGGCCAACTGTTGCAGGCAACATGTGCTGCTGTCCCATGTTTCAAACGATCTCATGTGCTGTTTACTTATGATTCAGCCAATGGTTAAGGAGAGACCGTGGTCACCTGACATAGGGTTGATTTTTTATTAGGAGATTTGGTGTGTGTGTGTATGGGGGGGGGGTGCTCCTACACTGTCCACAGACTCACCAAATAACTGAATAGTATGTGTTGTCATAGCGACCCCAATTACTAAACCCTTGTGTGCCGAGAAGACTGGAGAGGATTCAAGAGGATTCCTCTCTTTTCTTTCTCAGCTCACCACATAAAAACATAAGGACTGAAAGTTCATTGGTACTAGCAGTTCACTGGTTAAATAAAAAATCCTACATTTAATAAAGTTAAGACCACAGCATTTATTTAAAATTATAGTTGAAAAATATTCTTATGAAAATAATAAAAATTTTACTGTATGAAATTAATTTGCACAATGTGCAAAAAAAGGCAAAGAAAATAACTGATACTAAGATTGGTGAACTTTTCCTAATCAAAAAACACTAATCTCAGCAGATGATGCTCTGAATGGGAAGCTTGTTTAACCTCCTCATTGTTGATTACAACTGTCACTGCTAAATAACACTTGTTAATCTTCTTATGGTAAATCCTGAAAAACATGGCTGCTACACAACTTCACTGAGCAGCTTTCATCTCTGTTTGTTCACATTCAGACTCATTACAGTGGCTTTAACTTTGAAGGACAAAATTTTGTATGAAGTGTTCAGATTTAAATTCCACTTTGGGTCTACGTGTGTCTGAGCTGACAGCCATATTAACCCCCCCCCCAAAAAAACCTCCTCCCTGCTTCTCTTTTCTTGAAGGCTTCTAACCACGGACCCCTCCCAGCTTAGGGAGGAGGACCTCCCTGGGGACCTGCATTCTCTATCATGGCTCACCTCTGTGGATGTGCCCCGTCTACAGCAGATGGCTGACAGCCGAGGCCACAGCAACGGGCCCTCCCAGGGCAGCTTGTTGGAGCAACAGGCAGGTGAGATGACAGGGAGGGGACAGTGCAACATTCAAAAACTGCATCCTCTGTGATTGGGCAAATCAGGACTAATATTTTAATATAATATAATACATACAACAAATATGTTGTTTCCAAACTAGAGATTTTTAACCTCAGAAAGTCATTTGAGAGAAGTTTTGGTGGGATTTGCTGAAGTTTGCACTTAAAGCAAATTGCAATCAAAATGCAATTGTAATCAAAATACAACCACCACTAACTTACATTTATAAACATAAGAAATTGTTACATGCAAGATTAATCTACAGACTTTATATTGCTGTTATGTTAATGGTCATTGTCACAGCTCAGAAACACGTTCAACTATCTGCATTAAAAAGAAAGACTGCAAATATGCATATACATACGCTTTTACTTGATGTATTCATTGCGCTATGAGCAACCCAAAACCAATTTATATATACATATGACACCAAAGGTGCATGTATAGAAATGAAATTAATAGAAAACATTAATGTTTTTTTTAGATTTACTAAAATTAGTTTGTCTCTTTACAGCTCAGCTGAGCAACATGACAATGACAGCGGGACAGGGCACTATGCTCCACCTCCAGAGCAACATGCAGCACAGCCCTCTAGGAATCAGCATCATAAACACCCACAGTGGAAGTGTGAGTTTTATAAGCAGTGCAAGAAAAAGAAATACATTTTATATTGTTTAGAACTTATATAATTTAATAAAAAAAATATCCCTGCATTTGTTTCACAGATGTCTTCATTCTCCATGAATGGACTGCCCTCCCCAGGATACCAGTGCCCTACCTCAGTCTACCAGCCTGCACCCCAGCAGGTGTACTCTCTAACCCAAACTGGACAGCAGGTAACATACTTCAAAATAATAAAGAGTGTGATTTTATCAACAAAGAAACGGTAAACCATAAGGTAATTATTCTCTTCTCCCTTTTAGTGTTCATCTAGTGGGCTTTATAGCAATGTCTCTTTCAACAACCAAAGTCTATTTACACAACCTCGCCTGGCTCCTCAAGACCAGGAGCTGCAGCCCAAGTCTTTCCCCAAGCCAATCTACTCCTACAGGTCAGCACACTTATTATACTTTACTTTACTATTACTTATTATATTACTGTTACTGTTATTTAGCTGAAACAAATTTTTAAAAATATCCACCAGATTTCCTGAATTTAATTTGTGTTTTTAAGTTAATCAAAATAATGATTTTTTTGTTTTTAGCTGTTTGATTGCCATGGCTCTGAAGAACAGCAAAACTGGCAGCCTCCCAGTCAGTGAGATCTATAGCTTTATGAAGGAACACTTTCCTTATTTCAAGGTATGACTACTAATATTACAGAAAATGACCACAGTGCGGACACATGTAGATATATGTGACTGATTTTACTACTGCTCTATACACTCTCCCTGCAGACTGCACCTGATGGATGGAAGAACTCAGTCAGACACAATCTGTCCTTAAACAAATGCTTTGAGAAAGTGGAGAACAAGACAAGCAGCTCGTCCCGTAAGGGCTGTCTCTGGGCACTGAACCCTGCCAAAATTGACAAGATGGAGGAAGAGATGCAGAAGTGGAAACGCAAAGACCTTCCAGCCATCCGTCGCAGCATGGCTAACCCTGGTCAGATATGTATTCTGATAAATGTAAAAAGCCTAGTGGGCAAACAGAAAATGAAAAATCAAAATTGAAATCAATGCTTAGTCTGAGAATGTGTCTTGTTTCTTGCAGACGAGTTGGACAAACTGATTACGGACCGTCCAGAGAGCTGTAGACGTAAGGTTGTAGAGCCTGATATGACCCGGCTGCCCAACTGTCCAACTGGTCTCCCACTGCCCATCTCAGCCCAGATGCAGCCACAGCCTATAGTCACGCTGTCCCTGCCGTGTTTACCCATGCATCAGCACCACCAGCTTCAGGCTCAGCTCCAGGCTCAGGCCCGCCTGGCCCCCATGTCCCCTGCCCCAGCCCAGACACCTCCTCTCCACACAGTCCCTGACCTTTCTCACAGTCCACTCACCCAGCAGCCCAGCAAGCCCCAAGATGTATTCTACAGTGTGCACAGTGATACACACACAGAGGTGGATGCACTTGACCCTAGCATCATGGACTTTGCCCTTCAAGGTAAATATGTTTTTTTTTTATGTCAAGCCAGTTTTCTGTTTGCTAAATTAATAAGTTAACGAGTTCACAAACCTCTCTATCTACTCAGGTAATCTGTGGGAGGAAATGAAGGACGACAGCTTTAACCTGGATGCTCTAGGCACCTTCAGTAACTCACCCCTCCGGCTATCAGACTGTGACTTGGGAACAGTCAACCTTCCTCCTTCCTCCACTGGAGCAAACCTGCCACTGTCAGATGTGCAGGTGACAGGCCTCTATACCACCTACACCTCCCAGGATCCCCTTTCTTCCCAGTACATGGGCACACCAGCCAACAGCAAGCCCATCGCCCTGCTTTAAAGCAGCTGAACTGTCTCTTACAGAAGCAATGTGATTAAATCTGGGGTCTGTGGATATCTGTGGATGGCAACTGAACAAGTCTGAAGTCTGTTTTTAGTGACATCACACAAATCGCACTGGTCTCCTAGAGTCACATGGGAACTACCTGGAAGAGGAAGCATCTTGGAAATTGTTTCACACTTCACACTGAAAACTTAAACTGCTGATAAAAAAGGTGGTTGTAAGAGAAAACATATGTAAGACTTAAAATATCTAGCTTTGCCAAGCAAAGACTCAAAGCCTGTATGAGTACAAAAACTCTATGTGGAGAAGTACATATGCTTTAGCATCCACCAGTTATTCTGTTCACTCTGCATTTTAAGGCCCTTCCTTATTGTAGCTCTCTGTCTCTTGTCTGTTGTATTGTGCTAGACATTATTGCTGTGATGTTTTATTTATATTTATAAAAGGCAGCTCGAGAAGGTGATAACTCTATCAGTCTTTTGCTGTTTGAATGTCTGAACGAACACCACAGAAAAGCTTTCTTTTCAACTGTATTTACCCACTTCATTCCAAAATGCAAACATGTGCCAACACTGTAATTCAAATTGTCTATTCTTCTACACACTATTATTAACATGACAGAAAGTCAGATGTGTATTATGCTCAGTAAGATGACCATAATAAAAATCAAATGGGTAAAAAAAAAAAAGGAAAAAAGAAAAGAGACTTTTGTTGCCAAATCTATATCAATTACATTTATTAACAGCAGCCCTTGGTAGAATACAAGACACAGGGAAGACTTCATATACATTCAACTGAAATGTTCTGGCTGATTTTTCTGGTATTTTGATCAGAGGTATGGCAAACGAAGACACCAGTCCATGTATCATTACCTGAGTTTTAAGAATTACTGTTTTATGACAAATGACGATAGAAATGCTCAGAAATACAATTTACAGTGTCGCACTTTCATTCATTACATCGTCTTTAGCACGCAAAAACACAACAGCATACAGTGATGGACATTAATACACTGAAAGTAAGGCTGAAAATGATGGACGGCTGAGTCTGATGACATCAGTGAAATGTACTCATACTGCTTATTCAGAAAACCTCATGTAGCTTGTTTAACTCCTGCCTCAATTGACTGCACAGAGCCTGGTAAGGCAAATTTAACACTGACACAATTTTAGGTACAAACACAGTAGAGTGAAATGTGCGTTACAGTGATAGTTTAGAATCAAAAACATCTGAGTGATTAACTCACAAGTGTAAAAGACAAACTGTGCATGTGAGTCAAGAGTGAAACACATTATGACATCAACACTTTTCAATAGTAATGCAATAGTTTTGTGATCACTGTGGAATAAGTCACTTTGTGCATGTGTGCGTTACTGCAAAGATCTGCCCCAATTTATTTTATATTTTCCACCTGTGTTCTCACCTGCACAGTACAATCAATTAGAACAGAGCGAGTTGTTCTGTTCTTTAATAATAATACCTGATAAAGTTCCTCAGCTTATTAACTGGTGCTGTCCATAGTTGCAAGCAAATGCGAGAGCTTTGCCCTCTGTGAAGGAGTGATGTTCTGGCTCATGTGGATGATGCAGTCCATGGCTACGTCAGGGTTGGCCTGCACCAAGCTAGAACATAGGAAATTTAGAACAAGGAAGATTAGAACACAAATCTGGCTATTAAAAATACTGTAATGAGTTAGTGGTGGCAGTAGTGATGCTATGATAGGGTATTAGCAGAATATTCTGTAACTTCTGCGTATGAAGAAAACAAAACTTTCAATTGCCGGTAAAAAAAATTCACCACCATCTTAATTAAATTGTCCTGTCAGACCCAGCATGCATCTCAGTAAGGTTTCAGTTATAACAATATATTTCTAGAATGTTTTAAACTAACCTTCTAAGATTTTCTAAAGTTATAAGGTTATAGAAATAAAAATGCACATGTTAACAGTTCTGCAATGTGGCTGCATACCTACGTATGAGTTTCAAAGTGTTTTCTCTTTTCAAGTACTTAATATTCTCTCGGATAGCTGATCGAGCGCCATCCTCCTTGGACAAATGCTTCTCAAGCCACTCTACTACTGCTTGATTATTATCCCAGAGGTAAGCCTGTGAACACAGACAGATATGCCTTTAAAATTAATGAAGTGCTCAAAAACAAATGTATGATGCTTCTGTGGTCTTAGTGGTCATTATATACCTTGACTGTTCCCTCTGTTTCCACAAACCACCGTCGCAGCATGGACTGCATGTGACCGTCACTGAGGTCCTTGTTGGCCTGCAGGATCTCACACTTCACAACCTGCTCCAACAGTAGGCGACGCAGGCGCCAGTAGAAGAAGCTTCTTACATTCTTCCAATCCAAAATATCCTGTCAACAGCACAGTGAGATTAAAAAAACAGGAATGTTCTCTAAATACAAATTCATTTTCTGCATCTAAAGTAATGCACAGATTGATTATAATGTGTGTTGATGAAATGCACACTCACAGTGATGACACCCTTCTCCTGCATCCTGCCTGGGGTGTCATGGAGGTCTACAAACTGCACTGCCACCTGGTGGTAGATGGGCAACAAGAATTCCTCCCTTGCTTTGAGCTTCAACTCAAGTTCTCTGCACTGTTTGTCAGACAGTTCTGGGGAAGCTGATAGAAACAGAAGAACTCAAAGTAATTTGCTGCTGAAGATCCCAGTGATATTTAAGTGGCTAAGAAAATAAGAAAATGGCCGTTTTAGTTGAGCTACAAAGAGACTTTACCAAGCTGCTCGACCAGACTAGCATAGACTGAATCGATTCTCTTCATGGTTTTCAGCAGGTCTTTCCTCTTGAATTTGATCTCCACTGTACCTTCAGCCTCCAGCACACCACCTCTGTACAGAGCAAACCCCCCAAGGCAACCTTTAATTATACACACACACACATTTGTTGTTTAGGTTGTGAATTAAGGACTGTTAAAAGCTGCTGCATGTACCTGCTCTCCCTGTCAGCATAGAGCTCCATACACAGTGGGTTAATGGTGGGATCAATCACCACCCATGACCCTCCTCTCAGCTCAGCATGAGGTGGGATGTAGACCAGCACTGGCTGGCGGAAAACACGCAGGGCATCCACAATATAGGCCCCAAACTTCAAAATCTGGTCATACATGTCTGTGTGAGGAATGGACAAGAGAAAGCTATTTAATAATCGCATCAATGCCTTGTGTGGTATGCAATCTATTCACTAGATGTAGTATTCATTCTATACCCTTCATTCCCCCAGAGAAACCCCTCCAGTTTGCAAACACCATGAGTGGCAGACGTTCACGGTTGAAGTCACAAATGGCCTGAGCCGTTTTAAAGGCTGAATCTGGAAACCACACCTGTCCAGCCTGCTGCAGAACCTGACATGAACACCCAAAAACAAAGGCAGACGTGAAATGCTGTTCTATATTTAGCACCACAATCATTAAATCACAGACATAAACATGAAGATTTTCTCACTTTAGATTCTGAATCGAGGTTGGCTGGATCTGCTGGGACAGTGAACTCAACTGTACGTGTTTCAACAGCAATGACACCAAGTGGGATCCCACCTAACCTGTATTTAATTAACAGTATTATTAATCAGACATACATTCACGTCAATTATTTTTCAAATGTACACACTGATTATAAACAGATTTACCGTGCTCTTCCCACTATCACTGTTTGAGCCCAAGACTCTGTGATCTCCATGAAAGATCCATGGTCAAAGAATCCACTCTGCCATGCGCCTTTTACCGCTAATGACACAAATAAAAAATGTTCATAACAAGTAAATGTATTTGGTTTACTACTGGCTCTGTAGCATATTGATCATGTTACTCACTGGGGTGAGGTCTCCCAGCCAACATCCAGCGAGGGTCATATGGTGCTTTTGTAGGAGTGAATTCTATGTCTCTGTCTACTGGATCTGTAGTTGCTATAACTGGCACAGGGGAGTGATTGTCCTGCAGGGAGAGAAGAAGAACTATAGTTAGTGATCTGACTGAGTTACTCTATATAAATACCACACAGGGATACCACACTATATGAACTTCACACATTAGGTTGAACCTTTGGCATGTAAGAGAGCCACTGGAGGATAGTGAAGACCCCCTCAAAGTCATCTGACACAGTCGTGTGTGTGACTCCATTATTATGCATGACCTGGACTCCGCCCAGCTGGTTGTTCGAAGTGTAGACCTCTCTCCCCAGAACCTGGACAGGAATGGGGGTTTTAAATTACCTTGATTCCTATTGTTCATTCATAATTTACCTGCGACATTCTGTTAGTATTACAGCTATACTATAATGGCATCATTTGTTTTAGCCACTTCCATACACATCTGTTAAATAAGCTAAAAACAATTAAAATCAATGTTAGCATCTTTTTGACAAACAGCACCACTGACAGATCTGAAGTATTTTGTTTACTGTATATGTTATTTTAGTGGTGAAACTATATCTATTGTATACTCTTTAAAAACCAATAAGACGATGAAGACAACAAACCTTGTTTAGAGCACCAGCTCCAGTCAAGATAATGTGAGAGTTCTCCACCTGGATCACTCGCTGTCCCAAACGTACCAGATAGGCTCCGATTCCAATAGCACGACATGTCACCTGCATGAGTACAAGTTGGCTAAAAAAAAATCCACAAAAATGTGACCGACTCTGGCTGCTGAGAAAAGTCAGGTCCACAGTCTCACCATACTGATCGTAATAATCTCGTCATACGCCTGAGAAGATTCTCCAGCTATGGTGCCAGAACCCCGCAGGTTCTCAACGCCAAGACCTTCATCCTTCCCAATGATATCGGTGATTATGTATCTGTGATCGAAAAGAACATATACAAGATCAACTGACTTGGAAACTTTAAGGGAGTAAATAGTCAACGATTTACTGTACCTGGACTCTCCATCTTCCTCTACATGGTGACAGTGAACAGCATTGGTGGAGCTAATACGTGTGTAATCCTGAGGTGTCAGGTAAAGATACTTGAAACCCTATAGAGACACATGGAAATGTCAAATTGCACATGCATATTCTTGTAGCCAATGATCAATTCCCCTACTGCCATAAAATGCAAATATGACAGGAATCCTTTCTCATGTGTCACCTTGTAGGGGTCAGCAGGGTCAACCCAGGCCACCTGGAACATGTGTTTGACCTCTTCGGCAAGGCCAATGCGTGCTCCACTATTGGCTGCAATGTAAATACGAGGAATCCCTTCAGCCCGAGCCAATTCAGATGCCCTGAGGAACAGCTCATCCTCCTGAGGACCGAAGGAGCCGATCATGTGTGTGATGTCATTGCAGATAACAATAATGTCTCTGCCATCTGGGTACTCTGGAGTCTTTATCTTCATTCTGAAGGCAACCATTCCCACCTGGTAAGCATGTTTATAGTGGTTATCAGCGCCATCACAATGAGAAAGAACAAACTGAAAGTGTAGTAATTGTGTTCTAAAAAAAGCTTCCTACGTCATTGTCTCCAGGCTGGCGGTTCATCTGCACTAATCGACCTTGTGGGTCCAGGACCAGCTCAGTGCATATCAACACATCTTTAGGGCATTTGTCTCCTTGACCCCACAGTTTGAATAATGCCTATGAGAACATTTTCAGTAGAGTCAGACATTTAGGAATACTAAAAAAAGAAATCAGTCTAATTCAGTGAGTTAGCAGTACCTGTTTGAACATCTCTGGGAAGTCATAGACGTATGTAGTGCCCAGGGTTTGAGCCTGAAAACGTTTGGCCTGCAGCAGGTCTTTGGTCACATATGGAGTGTTGATCAGCATACCATGCAGAGGTCCCTGCTTGTCTCCATATGACTGGAACATGATCTGCAAAGGGAAAGACGATAAGGTGAATTTATTCACTGTTATGACCATGAAAATGTAGACATAAAACAAACAGAATAAATCTCCAGCAACATAACACAACTTGTGACTCTTTTTAATTACTTAAAGGAGACCGTCCCACCTGTCCACAACTTGGGTCAGTGACCTCCTTGTACAGGCTGATGTCCAGATAGTAGCCAGACTCATTAGTGAGAAACAGACGGATAGGAATGGCATTTCCTGTTGGTGTAAGGCGAATGTTGATTTTTAGCTCAGCCTGTAGAACTCGAAGCTTCCAAAGACGGCTGCCATAGCGCATCACCATGGAACGGACAGACTCCTCTATCTAACAGTCCAGAGAGGAGAACAAGAATTTTAAGGAGAGTGTTTTAGTTCAAAACCCTTTTCTCAAATTCATGAAACTATATAAAACAATATGCCCTTTGTATATTCAATTAGTTTTTGTATGATAATAAACTTTAGAAATTAAAATTCTTAAAAAACATTAGATGATCATGAAGATAATATCTTCTGTTAACGATAATAAAATCAAATCCAAGATATCAACCAAGAATATAAAATTTGAAAATGTCAATGTCAACACCATAACAAAGTACCAAGTATTCTGAAAACTGCAATACAACTAAGCAATAATAGTATTAGGATGTGCTGGACACTGACTTTTGAGGGATCCATAATGACAGTGGGGACGAAGTTGAGGAAGATGTGATTGCAGTCTGTCCGAACACTGGTGTTACTAAAGGCCACCTCCAACTCATCCATGGCCTCCAGCAAAAGACGTTCTCCTTCATTTTGAAGGTATTCAAAGGAAGCTTCCTGTTAGTGTATACAGAGAGCTTTCAATTTCATGTTTCTGCAAACATCAGCTGGGAAAAATACCTTTTAAGATTCACCTTTGAAAAACTACATTTTAAATTATCAATAAGCTGTTCCTTCTAGCTTCACCTCATACCTTCGTAATCAGATCTGAGTGGCGGATAATGGCTCGAATGAAGAAGCGGTAGTCTGTGACTTCAGCACCCTCCTGAACACGAGCAGCCCCAAGGTAGAGGTGCATCTTGTGGTTGGCACAGGGAACAGCTGTCAGGTCAAAGTTCCTCATGCGGTTGAGCTCCAGCTGAAATGCTAAAGCTGGCTCCAGATTCCTGTAAATTCGATCCTCCTGGAACTGAGAAGAGACACAGACAGACAGAGGTTCATCATCTCCTCAGAAGTGTTATCAGCACGTTGGCTAATTAATTGTAACAAAAAACGTACCCCATCTCTAGCTCTGAAAGTGAAGAACTTGGGAAATTCTCTCTGTTGAAATGAAATGAAATATAACAGTCAGATGTCTGAGGATTGAGTCATGGCAACTGGACTTCTTTCTTCCAAGTAGAGACGTTTCGTTCTGCATCCACAGAACTT
>JAUYWH010000027.1:11487587-11506654 GCA_034779795.1 Ctenopoma multispine | reverse complement strand
AGAAAGAAGTCCAGTTGCCATGACTCAATCCTCAGACTACTTTACCTGGATGACTGAGAATCTTCACAGACATAACAGTCAGATAACAAGCAGGTGTATTTTCAGAGTAAAGGTGACTGTGCCAAATGGATAATAGTGGTCCTAATGAAATAGTGCTCTTGCTAAGAGTGTTGCTGCTAAATTACCTTCTGCGCAATCAAAAACGTTATTCTCCTGATTCCATACTCAAATAGGATTGCTTTCTGTAAAATAATACACATGTTAATAATAAGTAATAAAAAATAAATCTTACATTGTAAAGAAAGAGTCATTATATTTTAACTTCAATCTGGATAAGCTGACCTTTGACTGGGAGAAGGCAGTGAAGGCTGTGACTAAGGCATCGTCATCTTCTGTGTCTGCAGTTTTTATGGACACATTGATGATGTGGATTGGGTTCTCCCTTACATTCTATAAGGAATGGAAAGAAATTGCTGGTTGCAGAAACACTGATGAAATCAGACTTTTTATTGATAACCTTTAACTAGTGACCTATAAACCTCACCTTGAGGTTCTCCTCCTCATAGAGACTTGAGCAGGACTCTAAGAATGAAGAACTCTCCAAGAACGGTTCTGCAAAACTGGAGAGAACTTCATCAAAGTCCCTGCAACGTAAAGAAAACCATCAACATGCAGTATTTTTTATGTGATCTTCACATCTTTGCAGTAAATACAAAGGAAAGTTAGAACTGACCTTTTGAAGTCATCAAAACACTTGAAAGCCACCATCGCACCCATGCGCTGACAGGGTGGACACAGAGCTCCCTCCAGGAAGAGCTCACTTCCCTGTCGCCTTATTTTAAACTGGGGTGATCCATTCACCGCAACAGGAACCCTAATGTAAGACACACACAGACAATGACGGCAACAAGACCAAACCACTAAATGATCTTATACAGACGTTTGCCTTAGCCAAGAGTACAGATATTCAGACAGACACAGAAATTAAAGCTAGTCTGTATTTTCTTTTCTATTTACATCATATTATAATTACATAAAGTTGTCGGGTAATATTAATTTATTAAAGTGGATTATCAATTGTAGGTGTATCCGATTTGAACAATCAAAAGCTGGTGCTATAGAAGCACCCCATTCAAGAGCAATCAAAATCTTAGCCTCAAAGTTTTTAAACACGAACATGAAATATATAAAAGCTATAGTTGTCCAAAAAGCTAAATACTGTATTGTTTTGCAGGTTGAAATCAGCAACAAAAACATAAATTGAAGCTCAGTGTAAAAGTTAAAAATTAGGAAGGACTTGTTAGAACAGTCCTTAAGCAAATGTTTCTGGTTTCACATGGCGAAAGCAAAAAGCACCCAGCATGCATTGATATGAAACATACACGATCTGGCGGTTTGGCTGGTTGGGAGAAGCTTTACTCTACCTGTTGAGAGTAGGGTTGCTTCCTCTGAAATAAGATGATTGACAGGTGAATATTAGCACTGGTTGATCAATGGGTGTCTCTGGCTCTATGCATTATTATTAGAATAAAGCACTTTTACAAGATGCTACTGTATGCACATTCATGTTAATATCCAGTGGGGGCAAAAAAAAGTCTGCATTCAAAGTTAGTCATAAGCAGTTACAGCAGCTGTTTATATACGGCTCTGATCATTTATTAATGTGATCAACAAAGTTTTTCCTTAAAAAAAAATTGTTTAACAAAAAGCTGCTCGATCACTTGAAGCCCACTCTGTCATTAAAGATCAGTTAAAGCAGAACTGATAAAACATGTCTAATTTGGGCAGTGGTGGTAATGCACTATTTTAATGGAAGAAAGAAAATCATGAATAATATGTCTATGGCTTCCAGCGCAGTTTAGTGAAGGCAGCTCACAGTTTTACCTGTTAGGATGTGATGATGGCAACATAAACTGAAAGTCTACAGCACACGTTCCATCCTGCAGCTGGTGATGCTGGATGCTATTTAGCTCATAGGCGATGTAAGCTCTGCGCACATACACCTGAAAGTCATTACAGTAAGTAATTATCATCAATTAAGAAATACAAATGCGTAAGAAAGAAACTACTTAATTAGAATCCACTACATACCTCCAGTGCAGCCATGCATACAACTTGATTGGAGTGATAGAAGAAATTGGGCAAAACATCAAAAATGGAGGTTTCAGAAAGAATGAGTTTCTGTGGGAAACAAAAGCAAGTTTTAATTTTCAGACTGCTAAGACTTGATTATCACCATGAAATTTCTCCGCACATGTCTAACCTTCAAGTTCTCCGGGCAAAACTGGTGGCCGTACATGTCAATGGCTGACAGGAAGATGGACTCCACCTGATTGTGTCTCAGTTCATATGATGGTAAATGGGAAGCAATCAATACCTATAAGACATTAACAAATATAATAGGGATCCATACAAACGGAATACTCCTAAACATTGTGTATGATTTCTTGAAATTTGAGAAATAATTTTGTACACTTACAGACAGCATAAGTCTGTTTTGAAGTATATTATATCACTGCGATGTAGCAGCCTTACCTGTCTGGCTCTCAAGGCCACCTTTGAGTTCTCCATCTTACTGAGCTGTGTGAGATCATTGAGAATGGTCATCAACTCGTCTGCGAGGGTGGGATCCCTTCCACACAACTGGTCCTACACAAAAAAAAGACATGTCACAGCTGTTTTTTATACAAAGACGTAATGTAGGCAGAATCCTGAATGTGTTCACATCACATTGATGAAAGCCTTACTATAAGCATAATGACCAGGACGTTCTTCTTGAAGACCTGAGCATGAGAGAAGATGTACTCTAATACAGGACTCATGTCAGGTTTGTGCTTCTCTCTCAGGTTGATAACACATTTGTCATAGTGAGCTGTTTGGGAGATAAAGAATGTGTATTTCAACAAGTTCAACTGCTAACATAATAAATGTCTCATTTAGAGATTTAGACTTTTAACTTAAAGTTCATAGAAACGTCACCATGCTGAAACTGCATCTCTACTTGCAGGTAACGCTTCAGCAGATCAAGAACCACAGATTTCATATACCCACGGATTCCACTGCGATACCTTAACAGGATACATTCAAAGATGTCAATCGATGCAATATCAATATCATTTGTATATTTTAATACTCCACAGCCTACATCTGACAAAAACAAAAAAAAATTACCTCTGCACCAACTGTACAATACTCTGAGTGTTCATGAAGAAAACCTCTCGATCAGCCTTCCTCTGTAGGGTTGCTGCGTGGCTGTCTAAAATATTTGCAATCTGGAATAAAACAAAGGAAAATAATTTTGTATAATCAGTTGTGTTGAAAGACACAGACACAAGTTCAACCAGCAATTTGTCATTGCATGAGTTTTACCCTTTGACTGGGGAACTGGCAGAGGACAGAGGTGATGTTGCTCGCATACTGAGCCATGACTTTACGGATGTCTTTCTCAACACTAGGTGGAATCCGACCTGACACACTGGTCATGATCTCCTGGAGTTCCAACAGTGGCAGGGAAGGGTCTCTTAGAGTCTTCATCAGTGTAGCCACCCACTGTTTCAGCTGCAGAGATAAACATGCAAACCCAGACATGCTCATATAATCAATAAGCTGTATTGATGTCATTTAATTCAGGAATCTGTAGTGGCAGAAGGCGTGTTTACCTTGCTACTGAAGTATGGTTCTAAAAGGCAGTACCCATCCATGACTTTTATCAGGTTTTCAAGCACACTGTGGAACACCTGGTGAAGCTTTTCTCCAACCATAGGCAGGGGTTGTTGGGGTGGCAGTGTGGCTGTGTTAAGCTCCACCTATGACAAAAAGGAAAGATCCATCATTACAACAAGGAATGTTATTATACGAGTAAAGTTTCTCTGAAGGCATCAAAGAAGTTTTCAAGCTTTTGGTTTTACTTTTACGCTATAAATTACCCAATGTATGGTGCTGGGGTCATCTAGTTCCATACGTGCTACAACACATCCCGGCTCCAGAACTGCTCCTGGTCTCTTGACAAAATGGATACAACCAGACTGCTGCACAGTCAGAGTCATCACCATTTTCATCACCTTAAATCACAAACAACCAGTGAATAAAAATACAGAACCATAACATCTACTCAAAGAAATTATAAGCAATGTGTATTTTATTGCATGAAACTCTCAAATTCACCTCAATCTCTGCATAGGTTTCTCCTGAAAAAAGATGACTTCCATCCTCAACCACGTACTGCAGCAGTTTACCAGCAGAGGGTGATCTTAGCACTGTGGGATCCTTCTCCTTCTCAAATACACAAGTCTTATTGCCAACAGTAATGCGATAGCTGTGTAGATGAAGTAATGCAGAAAAAAAGAAATCTTAAAATAAAACAAAAACACACATAATCCAAGTCAACAATTTCAAGAGCTCTTGCCTGTCCACTTCCTCTTTCATGTAAGTGGTATGGCTGTTGCCATCGTAGGAGAGCAGGAGGCCTCCATCACTCAGCCGGTGGACATCTATTTCAATGTCAGAGCCATTCATCATGATGACATACGTTGTTGGAGACTGGCGAGCTACCTGCAGCGGCATAGGTAAAAATGTATTATTTAAAAAGACTAGAAGTTGGATCAAACAAGGAGGGTGTGACACAAACAAAGCAGATACCTTCAGGCAGAACTTGACTCCTTCATATATTAAGTCCACATTGACAGAGTTGAGGAGGCTGGCTGCAGGCAGTACCTGGCCTCTGTAGATGCAGAAGGTAATGTTTTAAAAAGTCAACTATATGAACAGTTATAAAGTCTAAAGTACATACAGTAATATGGTGTACTGACCTCTCCAATGAATGTAGGTAGTCAGACATGCTCTTTCTAAAACTAGCATCAGCAACATGCAAAGCCCCACAGACAATACCCAGCATGGTATCTGGTCTCTCTGCCTGCAGAAAGAGAATTTGGCTTCTAAATAGTAATAAAAAACAAACAATATAATATTTTCATTGTGGCATTAAGTCTTTGATCCTACCTGCACTTTCTCTGCAATGAGATGATCCAGCCAGCCGGTGTCAATGTCATTGTTTCTGAAGCTTTCTGTCTCTAGTAACTTTATGAGGTATTCCACCGTCGTTCTAAAGTCACCTCTGATGGACAGCTCCTTCATAGCGACCACCATGTTCCTGAAACAAATGGCAAATATGGCACCCGATAAGCACACATATCCTACGAGATTAAAATAAAAAAAAAATGTTTTGACATTATATTATATATTATACATTCTGCATTTCCTGAATGTTCCATGTTAGAATAAACTATATTGCAACTAATGCAAAATATATTTGCATTAGTTGCATGTTGCATTATTGACTGATCATTTTTTAAATCAGTGTCAACCTGAAAGTTTTATTTGTTAAAGATCAAACATCTTGGCATCATTAAAAATTCTGCTTACGAAATTGCCTCTTCGCGGTTCTCGCCCCAAGAGAAACAGTGACCAAACTGAGAGTCTGCAAATTCATGCAGGCCACCAGTCGCCCCCACACTGAAATAGCCCCAGACGTTTTTACTGCTGCGGAAGTTTAGCTCCTGCACGGTCCCAGAACTAGGCTTGAACCCCTGTGAGTGAGCACAAGGATGACAGGTCAGGGGGGAAAATAAAAGTATGTAAGAAAACTGCGCAATTAAATTAAGCTCTACCTCATCAGGGTTCTCACTGGTGATCCGGACAGCTATGACATGCCCTCTTGGACTTGGCATGCAGTCTGGACTCTCAAAATTAATGATGGTGTCGCCCCATGGAGTTTCTCCATAAAGCAAGCGGATGTCCTTAATTCTATGAAGGGGGATGCCCATCGCAATCTAACACAGACAACGAAATCAGTGAGAGAGACAGAATTTAATATGTAGCCACAGACTTTCATAAAGTAGTATAGTATAATTATTTTGTTCTTATGGTCTATTTATTCCACAGACTGAGATTTACCTGAAGCTGGGCCGCAGGAAGGTTTACATCTCCGACCATTTCTGTACAGGGATGTTCCACCTGCAAACGGGGGTTCAGCTCCAAGAAATGGAAACTTCCATCTTCAGAGAAGAGGTACTCCACAGTACCCGCACTTACATAGCCCACCATTTTGGCCAGTCGCACAGCATACTGGAACCCAAAAAGAAAGGAGACAAACATTAAGGCTCAACCAGAGAAACTGAGATAATAAAGAAATAAATGCCAGGATGTAAACTCACCCGTTCCATTTGCTCTAATGTTGAGGGAGCAGCTACGGTGGCAGGAGCCTCCTCTATGATCTTCTGGTGCCTTCTTTGGATGGAGCAATCTCGTCCAAACAGAGAGATGGCATTTCCATATTCATCAGCGAGAATCTGAACTTCAAGGTGTCTTGCATGCTGAGCCAGCTGCATGATGAAAATCGGTGACCCGGGTACTTCTGTTTGAACCTGCACTCAAAAAAAAAAAAAAAAAAAAGTTAGCTATAAAGATTATATCCAATAGACCATCAGGCCAAAAACTACAGGTAAATGAGTAAAATGTAATATTACAAACCTGTCTGAAGAAACTCGGAAAATCTTCAGAATTTTCTACTTTCCGGATACCTTTCCCACCTCCACCCTCAGAGGCTTTGATAACAATTGGATAACCAATTCTCTCAGCTTCCTGCAAAGACACAATCAATAAAACATGTTTGAAGGGAATCGTTTGGCGAAAAAAAAAAAAACTAATTTGGAGATATTATGATGAAGATGCTTACTGCCAATCCGTGATGTACATCACGAACACAACCTTTGGCGTAGACCTCTGGAGGAACACTGATTACATTGCCGAGCCTTTGGTCCTCCTCTTCCCAGTTCACTTTCAGATCTGAAGCGAGTGACACACCAGTTAATAACACAAAAAACACAGCTGAATGTTCAACATGAGTCTTTTCATTGTACAGATGCACAACATATGTCACAGTAGAAAGTCTACATCCTGTGCAGATAGCACAATTTATTTTACTCCACATTTTGTGAACTGAGACAGTGTGAGGAGGGAATCACCTGATCCGCTCCATGGTAACGTGGGAATGTCAGCACTCTGGGCCACTATGGATGAAGCCACCTTATCTCCAAGAGCCCACATAGCCTTGTTGGACGGCCCTGTGAGAAACAGCAGTTGTCATTTAACGACAACGTGTGAAACAGGTGCAGAGGAAACAACTGAAGAAATATGCTGTGTTTTTAGATGTCTTTTTACCTAAGAATGATATCCCTGCTTTGTTCAGGAGCTCAGGTAGTTTGGGATTTTCTGAGGCATGGCCCCAACCGGCCCATACACCCTGTAAAGAGTGATACACATAGACATGCAACATATTCAACAATCAGAATTTTTAATAACAGGTAAAAGCTCAAAGCACAAATGTTTAACACAGAAGCCACAGAACTCTGATAAATTGTTAAATGTACCTGTACTGGGCTTCTTTTTGCAATGTCCACTATGAGCTCAACGTTGGCATAGTTGTTATTGTTGGGGCCACCAGGTACAGGCACATAATGGTCTGCCATTTTTATGTATTCTACAAGGGGGGGTGGATTAATGCATAATAGATGAATATTTATATTTATACATGTATTCACTTTCCTGATTAAACAGCTGACTGACAGTCAGGACACACAGTTAGGTTTCTTCTAACAGCCACGCAGATAACTGCCAAATGATAAGTGCTGGGTAATAAAAAAAAAAGATAATAATAATAACCTGCATTCGCTTTCAAGTCTTCAGGGGTTACCATGACCACAAACCGGATGGTCCTCTCATTGCGGAACATTTCATAAGACCAGCGACGGATAGAACGCATACATTTGACTGCAGCTATGCCATTATTAGCTATTAACACCTGTAGCAGAAACAGAAACAGCTTGAGTATGGAAAACAGAAATTGGAAAATGTATTTAACTGATGAAAAACAGACACTCAAATAAATAAGAAAAGGGCTTGCATTCTTACTTTTTCAATGACACGGTTGCCACCAAATCTGGTGACAAACTCAGCAGGAGAGGCGACAGTGAAGTCTCTCTGTAGATCCATCTTTCTGTGTTCACGTCCTTTTTTTACCAAGTGAGGACCAGACATGCTAGGCCTGGAGTACAAAGCTCATGGTTAGTTGGTACTCAATCCACGGGATGATTCCCAAAAACTATAAGTTATTGAAAACAGGACCTCACTATAACTCTTTGTGCCACTTTTTAATCAGATGCTTACGAAAGCAGAGCCAATAAAAAAGTAAGTACGTTGTCAGCAAGATGGATTCACACTGTACCTTACCCCAGTTGTGTATCAGGTGTTTCCAACAGTTACAGTCACAGTAATAATTGATAAGGCTTGTTCAAAATATTTCAAGTGCACCAGCTGGGACAGTATTAGTGATGGTATCAGTTACTTGAGTATTACCATGTTGAGGAACTTTATACTCCACTACATTGATCTGACAACTGTAATTACTGATTACTTTTCAAATTTCACATGACACATAACTTTTAGAATGCAATACAAAACCCTGTACAAAAAACACAGTACTTGAGACACTTGTTACAGGTTTCAGTTGTCTGAATTGTCGGCCGTTATGAAATAAAATCCAAAAACTAAGGTTAGAAAAAAGAACAATAAGCCAAAAAATATGTAATATTTGTTTTTCCATGCTGGGAAGCACTGGTTCTGTAGATAAAGTAGTTAATATTGGCTGCACCTTCACTCACTACAATATTTAAACGGGTCATACACAATTACTTGTGATATTATTTTTCTTATTCTTTAATGCATTTACTTGATAATACTTTGTTACTAACACTTAAGCAGGGCTTCGAATGAATGCTGACGTCTACATGTATAGTAACTGGGTATTTCTGCAATGTTATATCAGTACTTTTACTTAAGTAAATGTTTTGAGTACTTCTTCCCCCACTGACCTAATTACATAAAAGCAAGAACATTTTCAGACCAACAAGCTCGATCTTTGACAAAGTTACAAAGTTAGCAATCATCTAATCTGGTTGTTTGATTTTTGCAAGATTAAAAGTATAGCTACATCATTCACCATCACAACACACTGAACAAGTTTTTTTCCCAATAAACAATTTATACAAGTCCTCTAAGCAAATTATTAGACAAAGATGAGACACTTTACATACCATCATAATCTTTTGGCTCATGTCTATTCCTTCTGAAGTCTCATTGCAGCTGCACCACTTGCCACTTTTACCTTCACAAGAATTATCTGGCCCATGTTAATATATGACTGAGAAACACCTGTGTTTCATCAGTGTGACACTATGGCGTCGGAGTGCAATTCTGATTTGAACTTTAAACTTAACACCTGTATTGCACGCTTCAGCCAGGAAAGACAGATTGTACTGTGTTACCAAGCTGGGTTTTGATAAACGTGTCCCAGTGCTGTGCACTTTTGACCCGTTTTCCGCTTCTCTTCAGCTCGCAGTGCATGTTATAAGAGCGTTAAATTTAAAGTGACACTTCACAGAACAAACAATATATAAAGTGTTTATTCATAAACATGGCTCTGACACAGGTTTAACTTGTACCAACAGATCTTGTTACTGTACTGTTTCATGATGACAACACGCCACTTACTGTCGTATTGCGCTTGCCTGACTTCTGACAACATTTAGTTGTTGTTGGTTTTTTTTTATATCCTCAAACTTGCATGTGCCAACACAAGCTCTGCACACTTATGTAACAACAATATGGCCACACAAGCGTTCTCTCTTCACAAAAGTGTCTGCAGAGGTTGCTGTTCGTTGTAGGTTCAATTCAAAGTAACTGTGCAGCATTTTTCATTGTTTCTTCTCCTCTAACTCGAAGCGTGTAGTAACTGTTCACATGATAAACACTACAGCTAAAGAATCAAATTACAAAGAACCGTATCAAACCACTTAGAAATGGAACTTACGTTTGGAGATATGGGAACAAGTTGAGACTTTGCCAGTTGTTTCCCTCCATTGTGCAGCCTTGTTTATAGTCTTACATTCCTTAGTAGTGAAAATGGATTTAAACTCTAACAGCAACACAAAAAGACCTCTATGCAGTGCTTCCTCTTAGATGCTCCCTCCCCTATTCCCCTCCCACATGTGCAGTAAAATTTCCGCAGATCGAGGCAGCTCGCTTCAAACATACACACAGAAGAGGCCAACACCGGGGAGTAAAGGGTTCATTCTACTTCATTTATAAAAGTTGGTCTAGTAACCATGAACAAAAGAAGAAAAGCTGAGTCCTTTGTGCACACGCATGCAAATACATTTATTTCCCATTAAACATTTATTAAAAGCGCATCTTTCTTTGAGTTGCAGACAGATGCTTATAAAGCTGAGATATAGCAGAAAGATAAACGTCTTACCTTCAAAATGATCCCCACAAGTCTTGCTAACACACATAAATGTATGATAAATACCATTGCTGGGTATAAAAATAACTATTACATGTACAAAGTACAACTAAAAATAGAGTAAAAAATAAAAATTTGCCAAAGTGTTTTTGTTTTCTGTGTTGTGACCTAGAGTTACACTACAGTTTCAAAGTCACAGACTGAGGTTCTTGTTCCAAAAATAGAGCTGAGGTGTTTGGCACGTGACAATAAAACTCAGTGCAGTCAGGTGATAACACACAGTTTGTGAAGATGAAGCAAATGTTGGAGCCACACCTCGCAGTTTGAACGACTCTCTACACACTCTACATACAATTGTACCTGATGCTAGGCCGGTGACTTTAAACTTACTTCAACAGAAACAATCTTACTTGATGCTTGAAGAGCTGGTCGGAGGTCCTGCTGAAGACGGCTGCTCAGGAGAAGATCTGGGGGTGGAGGCTGGTGGCTGAGTTGCACCACTTGGAGGTTTGGCGACCTGAGGCTCCTCATCTGAAGAGTTATCCTCTGATGCTCCGAGAATGAACTTGAGGCGCTCCCTCGCCTCAGGCCCGGAGCTCAGCATTGGCTTGTTGGTTTTGTACTGGGAAGGCTCAGAGTGCCCTCTTTTGACTTCAGAACCTGCAGAGATACCTTCAGCCAGAGGACTGTTAGTCACAATGCCTGTTGAGGTAGTAGGAACTGTTGACAGGGAATGTTTGCCCGGATGAGGAGTCTGTGCAGCCTCCTTAGTTGCAGGGAGACCACAGTGAGCTGAAGATTCCTCTCCTTTCACGGGCATTGTTACTGTCTTGGTATTAATCCTCCACAGCAGCACCAATATCCACAGGATAAATCCCAACGCTGCAAACGACAGCATTCACAGACATCCTCCTGAGACTGCAACAACAACATAGTGGACATTATTTTTCATAGAGATAAGAGATGACAGCAACACCTACACTGTATAAAGCCTTTTTGTCCCCAGAGGGAGCTCTGAAAAGTCTGATTAATGCCCTTGAGAGACTACATGCTTGAAAAGGTGAAAAAAGAAATCTGTGGGGAAGGAAGAAAAAAAAAAAAAAAGAAGACTTCCTTGACCTTACGTGGACTGGGAAAAAAAAAAAAACATTAGCATTGCTGTCTGCACACTTATATAGTCTGAGAAGGTTCTTCTGCAAGTGGTCACAAGCCCTAAGGAAAGGGGCATTCTGGGTAATTTGAGATAGGAATATGTGGGTTAGGCCAAACTTCAGAAGACAGAAAAAAAAACGCAGACTGAAAGTCTTTTTTTATCTATACTGATTAAGTGCAGAATGTCTTTTATTGATTTATATCAATTCTAATCACATTATGAGCAATCAATCACATACAGACTATTCTTGACTGTGAATTTTATAAATCAATAACTAAGACACTTATGCAGTCTACGGTGCCAGAAGGACCTGGCAGCTATTTCCCAGGCAGTGTCCTGTAAACAGCGTGCCTGTAACAGCTGAACACCAGAGCCAAGGGTGAGTGCTTCATTTAGGGTAAAGGTCAACACTGAGGGAATGTAGGGTGAGGAGGAAGGAGACGCATTAATGAGCATCTGGAGGTGTTTCAAATTCAATTTTAACTAAACGCAAAGACTACAGCAATATGCAATCAGAGTGTGTGAAAACAGACACGGATTCATCAAGTCAGTCAATCAATGGCTGTATTTCTAATAATATAATTAGATTTATCTGCAGTTCATGTGAAAGAGGCAGACAAGCAGGATGTGTCCTCTGCAGCTCCCCTGACCTGTGAAAGGCTGAGGCATCACTTTTCACATGAAGCATATTATTTGACGCATATTTGGCATATTTGTGTCCTATGCTGAAAACCACATTGGAACATGGTTTGAATAACAGGGCAGAGTACACGTCCGATAATAAAAACAGAGAATTGAAATGAGTTGTTAGTAAATGTTTGTTGTTCCATAAACTGAAGTGTGACGACTACATCTCCATGCAGACATAAGCCGACTGCCAAATATTATAAAACGTCTCTTCTCAATAGCAAACTTGTAACTCTGACAAACAAAACGCATAACAACATCAGTTTAGGTGACAACAAAAAAAGAGTAAAAGCAAACAGATTACACTCACCACTACATATATTACTCGGTGTTGTTGTTGTTGTTGTTGCTGTTGCTGCTGCTGCTGCTGCAGCCCACACTCGGTCAGCGAGCCACTTCTCAGCCACTCGGATTTATTTGTCATTAAAAAAAATATTCTTTGTTGATTTTCACCATTGTGATACCAGCAGCAGCAACAAATGTCGAAGCCACCTACCAACAGACTGAGCTTTAGCAGGGCTCCACCACCACCTTCTTGCAGAGGAACAAATATTTCGGGGGGGAGAGACGAATTTCTAGCTCCTCCCAAGATCGTTGAAACCCTCCGAAGATCGTCTATATGCACAGTGATTTAACGTGCTTAAAGAATAAAGAAGCAGAATCAAATTATTAATGTCGTCTGCAATGGGCTGCTCTTGACACAACTGCTGCGTTCATGTAAAATGGGATAGATTAAAATGAGAACGATTCAAGTTCTTGATGCTTCAGTGAATTATCAGTACAGCAATATGTGTGCTAAATAGTTGATGTGTTCAATGTCTACTTGATCTTTGTCTTTTTAGACACTTTTAAATGACTGTAAACTGCAAGTGTGCACATGAATTACTCCTCCAGCTCCTGATTTTTCAAATGTAAAAACGTGGCTCACATGTGTATAAAGAACTTACACAGTGAGAAAATGGGGTATTCATTTTTGTTTGTATGCTTAGTTCCCTTTTTATTATCAATGATCCATCAACTCTTATAGTGTACTAAAAGTCTACTGTTAAACCAACACATTTTGCTAGTAAACTTGACACTTATTAAGCATCTGAAAAGGCAAACAAATGTTGTTGTTTAAAGTAATTAAACCCAGACTTAATGGACATGGTGTGTATTGATAGTAGTTACTATATATTGCCACTCTGCAATCATGCATACAACAGTTAGTCAATTAATTGATCGGTCAGTCAAGAAAAATATTTATTAGCAACTCTTTCTATAATTTTTATTATAATTATTTCTAATTATCTACTCATTGACAGAATTCTCAATAGATTAATTGACAAAAAAATGATTAGATTTATGTCGCTATGTAGACCAGCTCTGAACAAGTACATCTTTAACCAAGTCTTCTATCTGACATGTATCTATTGGAGCTTTTAAAAAAATATTACTACTCATTAACTCATTAACAAAACAAAATTAGTTAATGTAAGGTGTTTTTTTTTTCCTTTGCTTTGCTTAGCTTTGTTTTTCTTATCCCATTCTGCTGCCGTCGCCTGAATGCAGCATATTAATGTCCGACCAAAGTAGGAAGCGGTGTAGATTTTTTGGTTGGAGTGATACATCTTAACTGAATGATCTTTGTGCTTCCTTCTCTCAGCTCAGTTCTCGCGGGAACTGCTGCGACGCGCCAAAGTAAGAAAACAAGCTGCGACACAGTGACGGGAAAAGGTAGAAGAGAAACTTTTGAAATAACTTTTACGATTATTTTCCAAATGTGGCTTTATTCTCGGGTTGATCAGATCTGAGCGGGGTATTATTTATTTCGCCGTGTGGTTGAGAGACCCACGATAGAAGATGGTGCTGCAAAACAGTGGAAGGTACAAAGCGGAGCGAGGTGGAGATCAGGACAACCAGTAAGTAATGTCACTTCATGTTCAGCTACTTTACAGTCTGGACAGCTACGGTGCACCAGGTGATACACGTGAAGCATGTTTGTACGTAGATAACCCATCGAAAACATCAGCGTAACATTTGCTGTGCGCGTTTGAACCAGGGACGATGGATCCTCGATGTCAGCCCTCAAGCGGCTGGAGCGCAGCCAGTTCACGGACGAGATGGACTCTCGCTTCGGTTTCGACAGGATGAAGGAGCCGGGAGAGAAAACGGGCTGGCTGATCAACATGCACCCTGTCAGTACACATCAACATCCAGTTGAGTTTCTCGAGCAGAAGAAGTGACATTTAACATGACGCTTATTTACTCCTCTGAATGTCTAGGCAGAGATCCTGGATGAAGACAAGAAGATGATCAGTGCTGTGGACTATTATTTCATCCAGGAGGATGGAAGCAGATTCAAGGTGCTTTGACACATAAAGATACTGATTTAAACAGTTTTTAAATATTCATATTCTGCTCTAACACCTTCCTGTTGATATTTATTCTGCCTGTAGGTGGCTCTACCATTTAAGCCATATTTTTACATTGCCACTAAAAAGGTAAGTCACCGCTTGTACTTTGGTTTCTATGTCATGTAGAGATGCTCAAACACTTCACCTAAAGAAAGCTTTATTTCCAGAACTGTGAGAGAGAAGTCATCTCATACTTGTCTAAGAAGTTTCAAGGAAAAGTGGCGAAACTTGAAATTGTCCCAAAAGAGGACCTAGACCTGGTAAGAGTGCATTCAAGTTATTCGTAAATATCATACTCTCAAAATAATATACATAAGAAACAACTAGGAGACTTCAGACTTCAGTTTAGCAAAAGTTACAGTTTTTATATTGTTTTATACTAAACAATTAAAATGAGAAAAATAACAAGTACATCAATCAGTGATGAATATATTTGTAAGTCGCAGCCCTAAGTTGATCAGCAGTGTATGATGCTGTTTGACGTGTTGGTCCTCAGCCAAACCATCTAGTTGGGCTGAAGAGAAGCTACATCAAGCTGTCGTTCCACACCGTAGACGACCTCGTCAAAGTCAAGCGTGAGATCTCCCCAGCAGTGCGCAAGAACAGGGAGAGGGAGCAGTCTAATGATACCTATACCTCAATGTTATCAAGGTACCACTAAAGCACCAGTCATGTTTGTTTCCGATAAGGTTTACCTTTCATTTCTAGTTTTAAATTAAACTGTGCACGTTTTTTCAGTGCCTTGTCGGGCGGCAATGTGACCTCAGCAGATGAAGAGGGGATGTCAAAGAGTATTTCAGACCAGTTAGACAACATAGTGGATATGAGAGAGTATGATGTTCCCTATCATGTCCGAGTGTCCATCGACCTCCAGATCCATGTGGTAAATTTAGATTTGTGTTGTTTCAGTGTTTTAGAAATCTTTTAACGTTTCATGTTTCCAGAGTTCTCATCTCCACTCTCCGCACTCTTTAGGCTCACTGGTACAATGTTCGATACAGAGGCAGCGCTTACCCGCCAGAGATTGTACGGAGAGATGATCTTGTGGAGCGACCGGTATGAGGATTTTGTTATTCATGTAACAGCATAAGCTCTATTATTTATACTATACTTCTGAAGCACTGACTCTGCCCCTGACTCTCCATAAACCGTTGTTTCACATTCTTTTAGGACCCTGTGGTTTTGGCTTTTGACATAGAGACAACCAAACTCCCACTAAAGTTTCCAGATGCAGAAACGGATCAGATCATGATGATCTCCTACATGATAGATGGACAGGTGAGATTTATTTACTTTTTTTCCTCATGTATTTTCTGTCATTGTTTCATGTGTTAACTTTACTTACGTTCTTTTTTTTTTTTTTTTTAAAGGGGTTTCTAATCACCAACAGAGAGATTGTCTCTGAGAACATTGAGGATTTTGAGTTCACTCCCAAACCTGAATATGAAGGTCCTTTTACTGTTTTCAATGAGGATGATGAGGTATGTAGCTGCATAATAGTAAATATAATGTGGTGTAAATACAAATGAAAGCTCTTTGCCAGTGTAATAATGTGTGGTACCTTGACTTTGGTTGCAGGCAGCCCTCATTCAGAGGTGGTTTGATCACATTCAAGAAACAAAGCCAAACATCTTTGTAACATACAACGGAGACTTCTTTGACTGGTGAGCTGTTGTTTTGTACTGTGTCAGACTGGCAGCATTTTAATACTCATGTAGTGTGACGTTTATGTTTCGTGTCTCTCACTTTGTTTCCACCCTCTGAAGGCCTTTTGTTGAGACTCGGGCTGCCCTCCACGGACTAAACATGCACAGGGAGATTGGTTTTCAGAAGGACAACCAGGGAGAATACAAGTCCAGTCAAGCCATCCACATGGACTGCTTAAGGTTTGCACACCAACACTGTTAAAATGATGCCAGTGGGAGTTATGTCAACATGAGCATCAGGATTAGGGTTAATTTTAGGTTAATTACTTTCCAATATGATCTCTTCAACCTATTCTTGTGTCCTCTGTGTCAGGTGGGTAAAAAGAGACAGCTACCTGCCAGTGGGAAGTCATAACCTGAAGGCAGCAGCAAAGGCTAAATTGGGCTATGACCCAGTAGAGCTGGACCCAGAGGAGATGTGCCGCATGGCAACTGAGGAACCACAGGTACAGAAGTGGACGTCAGTTTTTGCAGCTCAGACACTTAAGAATTCAGTTGTTTTGACACAAAGTTGTACATTGATTGTTTTTTTTTTTTCCCTTTCTGTCAGACTTTAGCAACATACTCTGTGTCTGATGCTGTGGCCACGTATTACCTCTACATGAAATATGTTCATCCCTTCATCTTTGCTCTGTGCACCATCATCCCCATGGAACCTGATGAGGTTTGTTTTTTTTCTGTGTTTTGTAAAACAAGATTTAAAAACATAATCAACATATTAATAATTAGTCATTGCTCTTTGTTTTCAGGTGCTGCGTAAAGGTTCAGGCACTCTGTGTGAAGCCTTGCTCATGGTGCAGGCCTTCCATGCCAACATCGTCTTCCCCAACAAGCAGGAGCAGGTCTTCAACAAACTGACCGACAATGGTCACGTTTTGGACTCTGAGACCTATGTGGGTGGTCATGTGGAGGCGCTTGAGTCTGGAGTGTTTCGTAGTGACATACCGTGCCGTTTTAAAATGGTACAGTTAGTCTTACTCATTTATTAATGTTAATTCTTTAGTTTCATTATATAGTGTTTTGAACATGACAGTATCGTCTTGTCTGTTGACAGAATCCTGCTGCATTTGACTTCCTGTTGCAAAGAGTGGAGAGAACAATGCGTCATGCCATTGAGGAAGAAGAGAATATCCCTTTGGAGCAAGTCACAAACTTTAATGAGGTATCTTAATTTTCCTTCTTTTATTCCCTTTGGGTGTTTCCTTTTTTGTTGTTTCCAATTCGTGCTGCTATTTTGAATATGTATAAGTTATATGTGGTGTTTTCTCAGGTTTGTGATGAGATCAAAAAGAAGCTGACCTCCCTGAAGGAGGTTCCAAACAGAATTGAATGCCCCCTCATCTACCATCTGGATGTTGGGGCGATGTACCCCAATATCATTCTCACCAACCGCCTGCAGGTAAAAAGGAAATAAAAATACAACCAAGTAGAAGATACAGGAAAGTATAAAGCTCAGTATTTTTAGCTTTACTTTTCTTTTTCTTTTTTTTTTTTCCTCCAGCCATCTGCTATGGTTGATGAGGCCACCTGTGCTTCCTGTGACTTTAACAAACCTGGTGCCACCTGCCAGAGGAGGATGACCTGGCAGTGGAGAGGGGAAATCAGTAAGTTAATGTTGTAATCTTCTGTAGTTGAAAAAAACAATGTGGACATATTTATTGCTTATCCAGAATTACTTGATGTTGCCTCTGTCTGCAGTGCCTGCCACCCGCAGTGAGTTTCACCGCATCCAGCAGCAACTTGAGTCTGAAAAGTTTCCGCCATTGTTCCCCAACGGTCCACCTCGAGCCTTCCACACACTTAACAGAGAGGAGCAGGCCAAACATGAGAAGAAACGTTTGGCAGGTACGTTTACTTTTTTTAACCAGTGTTATTTTTGTCAGGGTGCCACGGTCTAGCTCTTATGGAATATATTGTGGTTGGATTTTGTTAATTGTGTACATTCCTTGTCTCAGACTATTGTAAGAAGGCCTATAAGAAGACACACGTCACTAGACTGGAAGAGAGAGTCACCACCATATGTCAGAGGGAAAATTCTTTCTATGTCGATACTGTGAGAGCTTTCAGAGATCGGCGCTATGAATTTAAAGGACTACACAAGGTATGGGTTAATAATAATAATTAAATAAACACAGTTCTTACTCACATGTTTGAGTGTTTAATGATTTTAATGTTCTATTGAAATCAGTTTGTCCGACGTACGTTTCGTGCTTTTTTTTTGCCGAAGGTGTGGAAGAAGAAACTGTCGTCAGCTCAGGATAGCGGAGACGCTGCAGAGGTAAAGCGCTGCAAAAACATGGAGATCCTGTACGAGTCTCTTCAGCTGGCTCACAAGTGTATTCTTAACTCTTTCTATGGTTACGTCATGAGGAAAGGGTAAGGGTTAACTTCTGTTTTGTTTTTTGTTTTTTTTGCAAAAGTCCTCTTTAGCCTTATCTGTGTTGTGTGATAAACAGCATCGTGCTGCAAACCAGATGTTGTCTCTGTATCCATCAGGGCGCGCTGGTACTCTATGGAAATGGCCGGCATTGTGTGCTACACCGGAGCCAACATCATCACTCAGGCCAGAGAGCTCATTGAACAAATAGGGTGAGTTACCTTCTTAGGCAGGGCAAAACTATAAAAACACTGCGATCAGTTTCTACTTGACATGCAACTAGTCAGACAAATAATTTCTGTGGAATGAGAAAGATGGCCGAGGACGGGGGCCCTGGCGTTCCGATCCTCGGTTGCCGAAACTGGCTCTTGGGACATGGAATGTCACCTCT
>JAUYWH010000027.1:11364696-11487226 GCA_034779795.1 Ctenopoma multispine | reverse complement strand
TAGGCTGCTGCCCCCGCGACCCGACTTCGGATAAGCGGTTGATAATGGATGGATGGATGGATGGATGGATGGATGGAATGAGAAAGAATCCATAGGTTGGTCGGGATTTGTTGGAGCTGGTTTTTTTTTGTTTTTTTAAGACCTGATTATAGCTTTTGATACCATGAACCATAAAATCCTTGGGGCAAAATTTGAGTTAACCTTCCTCTTAATTTTATTAATTCCTGTTAATAAAAATAATAACATAAAGCAGATTATGTTTAGTGTACAGAATAATCACTTTTTATTTATCTCAATGTGTTAAGTGCAAATAATGTCACATGGTTTTATTGTTTAATTGTGCTGCTATTGTATAGTATTTAATTGTATTAGTATGCAGTTATCTGCAGTGTTTTGTTATTTTCAACAGCTGTCAGCATGGGAGAAACACTGTCGTGCATCGCCTATCAAAAAAAATAACAAGCAAACGTCACACATTTAACTTCTCTGCTATGCAGGAGGCCTCTTGAGTTGGACACTGATGGCATCTGGTGTGTCCTCCCCAACACCTTCCCTGAGAACTTTGTGGTGAAGACCAGCAACGAGAAGAAACCCAAAGTGACCATCTCTTACCCAGGAGCCATGCTGAATATTATGGTGAAGGAGGGATTCACCAACAATCAGTACCACGAGCTGGTCGAATCCGCATCCCTTACTTATAACATCAGGTCAGAGAACAGCATCTTCTTTGAGGTGGATGGACCGTACCTGGCAATGATTCTGCCTGCCTCTAAAGAGGAAGGAAAGAAGCTAAAGAAGAGGTGTGGTACAAGTCGAATTTGATTTATTTCAAATATTTTCTGTGATTAAATGTAACATATATGTTGTTCAGCCAGTGAATGGTTTGTTACCAATATTAGTAGATGAGCTGCCTGAACAGGCTGATATTTGATTGTAGAGGGATTGAAGGGTTCTCTCTTCATTTTAGATATGCTGTGTTTAATGAGGACGGCTCTCTGGCTGAGCTGAAGGGTTTTGAAGTAAAGAGAAGAGGAGAGCTCCAGCTGATTAAAATTTTTCAGTCGTCAGTTTTTGAGGCTTTCCTTAAAGGTACCACTCTGGAGGAGGTCTACGCATCAGTGGCCAAAGTGGCCGACTACTGGCTGGATGTCCTGTACAGTAAGGTAAAAAAAACGTCTGTGATCAAATGGTTTGCAAGGCCAATTACAGAATATTTACTTGATAATGTCAGATTCATTTGTTAAAATACGTCATTTTTAGAGAAAGCAAAGTCGAAACATTGATTCCAGTTGTGATTGGATATATTTATACTGCTTTTCCAGGCTGCCAACATGCCCGATGCGGAGCTGTTTGAGCTGATTTCTGAGAATCGTTCAATGTCCAGAAAGCTTGAGGATTATGGAGAACAGAAGTCTACTTCTATCAGCACAGCTAAGAGACTGGCAGAGTTCCTGGGAGACCAAATGGTGAAAGATGCTGGTCTGAGTTGTCGCTATGTCATCTCCCGAAAACCAGAAGGTTCCCCTGTCACGGAGAGGTATCACAACAGCTCTGCCAATAAATGGACAGTATTTTAAATAGTAGCAATTTAATAGTGTTGTAATTTTTATGGAGACCATGTCTTTTATGTCAAAGACAACATTTAGAGCGTGTTCAAAGATGCTATTTTGTGCTGTTTAGTCAGACTTCACTAATTACCCGTGATAACATTCGATTTGCTTTATTGATCATAAACAGGGAAATTGAAATGTCACAACTGCAGGCGTACAAAAACAGAAGCATAGTTAAATAACTAAATTAAAGGTACAAGATACTAGAAGATATAAAACAACAAAACAAAACCTCAGAATAGGACCAGGATAACGCCATCTGGTGTCAGCGGTGCCAAATTAAATGACTTCACATTAAAGTTGTTTTGCACATGTCAAGTGTAGAGAGCATGCACTTTGTAATATTACCACAAGTAAAAGCTTTGAATATGACACTGACTGTCTCTCTCTCCATCAGAGCCATTCCCCTTGCCATCTTCCAAGCAGAGCCCAGTGTGAAAAAACATTTCCTTCGTAAGTGGTTGAAGATGCCCAGCCTGCATGACTTGGACATCCGCTCTGTGAGTATTTAGGACATTAAACTCCCCGAATGACTACAAACTACAACCCTTTAGTCTGCTGTGTGGATGTAGTTCTGTGCTTCTTCTGACATTAAAATGTCCATTGTGGGATTTTCCAGATCCTTGATTGGAGTTACTACATAGAGAGATTGGGCAGTGCCATCCAGAAAATTATCACCATCCCTGCAGCTCTGCAACAGGTAAAAACCCACTTCAGTTGTATTTGTGTATTTAAAGTTGATGTGCAGATTAATTTTAATCGTTTCTTTTTATCATAAGGTGAAGAATCCAGTACCAAGAGTGAGGCATCCAGACTGGCTTCACAAGAAACTCCTGGAGAAAAATGATATTTACAAGCAAAAGAAAATCAGTGAGCTGTTCACCAGTGAGGGAAAAAGACAGGTAGTTTCACCTTATAGCAAACTGTTCTGTCAAATCATCATCAACAGCCTGATGCCCGTTCCTGCACATTTTCTTCTCTAAATGTTCAAATCCTCTCTCTCAGGTGGCCCATCAGCCTCTTGAACCAGGAAAAGCTGCAGACATAGAGGACTTTGGAATGCCAGCCAGACCCCTGCAGCCAGCCATCCTCATCAGCACCAAGAGGAAGCGGGCTTCTCAAGGTGAGGACAGCCAGGTGGAATCTCAAGACGTCGAGCTCACCCAGTCCTGGAGAGAGATTCTGGGACCACCTCCACCTATGGGAAGGACACGGGTAGGAAACGAGCACAAAACCTTAGCTGTTGTGTTAGGGTATTGATTCCAAGTCTTCTCAGACCATTTCTGTTATTATTTATTTAAATTACTTAAAATTTTAATTTGGCATTTAACAACTGTGTCTTTACAGGAGGAGCGTCTAGTGTGGCTGCGCTATCATAAGAAAAAGTGGGAACTGCAGCTGAGGCAGAGGAAGGAGAGAAAGAAGAGGAGAAGGCTCCTGGATGGTGAAGCTCAACATGTAGGTGGAGGAGTGATCAGAGATGGTCCCACTACTGGCCTAGGAAGTTTCCTTCGCAGGACAGCACGAAGCATTCTTGACATGCCGTGGCAAATTGTGCAGGTGCAGTAAAATCAAGTCCTTTAACAATTAACAACATCCAGACAAAAACTAATGTTGTCCTGCATGTTGACCTGTTCCCCACCTCTCAGATTGCAGAGACGAGTCACCCTGGTCTGTACAAGTTGTGGGCTGTGATTGGAAATGACCTCCACTGCATGAAGCTCAACATCCCACGTGTCTTCTATGTCAATCAGAAAGTCCCAAAACAGGAAGAGGGAGCCACATACAAAAAGGTAAAGAGAAACAATGAGAGAAGCAATGCCTTGCAGTTTGTCAAAGTTCTGTTGCTTGAAGCAAGTAAATTTTACTCGTTTTGTTTCAGGTGAACCGCATGCTGCCTCGTTCCAATGTGGTGTACTATCTTTATGAGTACACTGTACCAGAGGACATGTATCAGGAGCACATCAACGAAATCAATGCTGACCTCTCTGCGCCAGACATTGAAGGGGTCTATGAAACACAGGTACCAAATACTGTTTTCATAACCTAATATAATGGTAACATAAACAATGTACCAGTGCGTGATCTCCTCATCTTCATCTTCTTTCAGGTCCCCTTACTGTTCCGAGCACTGGTGCAGCTTGGATGCGTGTGCATGGTCAATAAACATGTTGTCAGGGATCTGGCTGGCAGAGAGGCTGACACTTTCGATTTGGAGCATCTGGAGATGAGGTCTTTGGCTCAGTTCAGCTACCTGGAACCTGGTAAGATTTCACACATCCGATACTCAGTTAACATGTATGCAAGGCAGTGTCATTCTTCTGGGTGCTTGATGGTCATGGGACACCACAAAAAAAGTGAACCATCTAATTAAATAAAACATAATGATTGGAGGTACTTAGGTAGTACTTTAAATAGACCCAATGAAAATTTAAAAAGATTCATGTTAGAACAGTCTTTGTGATCATTCTTTTTTTTTTATGTTTGCTTTTTATCTCAGGGAGTGTTCGCCACATGTATTTGTATCATCACAGCCAGGGTCACAAGGCTCTGTTTGGCCTGTTCATCCCCTCTCAACGCAAAGCCAGCATCTTTGTCCTGGACACTGTAAGAATAATGCAGTTCTTTATTAATGCCACTGCCCTTGTGTTTAATGTCTATCAGTGACGTGCTTTTTGTTTTTCCTCTCAACAGTGATTTTAAAAAAATGCACGTCTCAAAGTTTGGTATAAATATATTCTTTCTAGGTTCGCAGCAACCAGATGCCCAACCTGACCAACCTCTACGCATCTGAGCGCACTGCTCTCCTGGAGAAGACAACTGAGGAGCTCCTGCCTCCAGAGAAACACAACTTTGAGGTCCGAGCTGAGAACGACGTGAAGGCCATCTACCGCGCACTGCAACGCATTCTGCTAAACTACAAGGTAAAGTTCACTTTTGTTTGCTTGTTTAGCTTGAAACTAAGTTGTCTTGTAATACATTATATACAGAAACATTACTGATTCTGTCCATATGACTAATTTGGCACATGTCTGCTGCTGTTTACAGGAGGAGCGTCGTGGACCCACACTCATTGCCGTTCAGTCAAACTGGGAGCTGCGGCGGTTGGCAGCAGGGATGCCAGTGCTTGAGGAGTTTCCAGTTGTTCCGGTACATGTGGTTGATGAGATCAGCTATAACGTGCTAGACTGGCAACGCCATGGTGCCCGGCGCATGATCCGACATTACCTCAATCTGGACAGCTGCTTGTCACAAGCTTTTGACATGGCCAGGTAGGGACTGCACTCTGTAAATCCTTTTATTGTGTGTCAGGTTTCATGGAAACACACTCTCTTTGCTTAGTCATTTTGATGACAGCATGCAGATTTAGGCACTTCTTTGAGCCTTTAAAACTCCTGTACCTCTTGTTTTCAGGTATTATCACTTACCTGTGGGGAACTTGCCTCACGATGTTTCTATCTTTGGCTCTGACTTGTTCCTGGCAAGACACTTACGGAAACACAACCACCTGCTGTGGCTTTCCCCCACAGCCAGGCCCGACCTCGGAGGAAAAGAGGCCGACGACAGTCGCCTGGTCATGGAAAGTGATGACAGGGGCTCTGTGGAGATCAATGCTCAAGGATGCTATTCTACAGGTGCATAAACATTAGAAACACACTGAAAAAGAGCAAAACATTACAAATCAAACAATTTTTATGGCTTGATTTATAATGTGTCTTATGAATTGTCCTGTTTTCTTCCAGTGTGTGTGGAGCTAGACTTGCAGAGTCTGGCGGTGAACACGATCCTTCAGTCGCAGCATGTGAATGATATGGAGGGCGGAGCCAGTCTTGGCGTCAGCTTTGATGTGATCCAGCAGGCGTCATTGGAGGACATGATGTCTGGAAACCAGGGGGCAAGCGGCCTTGCCAGCTACGATGAAACTGCTCTCTGCTCCAACACCTTCAGGTGTGTAAACATCTGTAGTGCATAACCGTTTAAATCTATTTTTATGTGGCCTAATAATAGAGTTGCTGCAGGTGAGATGAAAAATTTGCTTTGACTGTTTATTTTATATTACACTTTTTTTTCTTTTTTTTTTTTTTTAACTGTTTGCTCTGTGTTTTATGAACAGGATCTTGAAGAGCATGGTGGTTGGATGGGTCAGAGAGATCACTCAGTACCACAATGTGTACGCAGACAACCAGGTGATGCACTTCTACCGCTGGCTACGCTCCCCAAACTCTCTGCTCTATGACCCTGCACTGCACCGCACCCTGCTCAACATGATGAAGAAAGTCTTTCTCCAGTGAGTTCCATGTCATACTGCAAAAAACATTTATAATTTATTTATGATTAGAATTCATTTATTTTATGTATTTAGTCTTTGGTTTGACATAATGAAATCTCCTACTTTTTATGTGACAAACAGATTCTATGCGAGTATGTCATTCTCAAAGTCCAGTGCTGTTATTTGCATTTTTTACCTTAATCTCAAGCTAACTCTGTCTCTGTTATTTAGAAAGTGCTCATGCTTTTTTTTAATTACCAGTTGGCTGCATCACTGCATTCAAAACGGAATTAAATATGGTACAGAGTGTCTGTCTTTTTCTTTTGTCAGTGTCGTTTGTGTGTAATCTATCATGTGCCCGTCAATATTAAAGCACATTTGGGTACTCTAGTGAAGTTGGGTTAATTTATTTTGCTATTCTTCTGCATATATTATTGATGTGATGTTTGCTTTCATCTTTTCTCTTCATGTATCCCCACATTCTCTTAGATGCACAACTACAGTTCAGTGTTCTGTCATTAATTGTTCTTTAATTCTTCTGTCAGGTTGGTGGCAGAGTTTAAACGTCTTGGCTCAACTGTGGTGTATGGGAACTTCAACAGGATAATCCTGTGTACTAAAAAACGAAGGATAGATGATGCCATCGGCTATGTCGAATACATCACCAACAGGTCAGACATTTTCCCGTACTGTAAATCCTTGAATTGTAAATTAAATGTACCAGTTAATCTCTGCATTATTCTTTTACATAAACATATGGATAGAGCCATAAATTAAATACAAATATCACAAAATACACTAAAAAGTTAAAGTCAGACCATTAAAAAAACAATTATGCATTTTAACGTTTAGATTTTACCAATGTGTAAATTTTTGGTGTTGTTGTCTCCATCGTAAATTGAGTTATACAGTATAAACCAAACAAAAAGGATTACCCACTAGACTAAATGTGCTCCTAAGTGTTTAGTCAATATTACTCCAACTGTGACAGTGAACCTTCCTTACTGTTCCTCCTAAAGCATACACTCCAGAGAAATCTTCCACTCTTTGTCCATCTCATTCTTCCGATGCTGGGAGTTCCTGCTGTGGATGGACCCGGCCAACTATGGGGGTGTAAAGGGCAAAGTGCCCTCCAGCCTTTTGTATGGGGAGGTACAAACTGAAACTTCTGTCTTGCAGTTCATTTGCGGTTTACTAAGCTGAACATTGAGTTCATTCCCCTCTGTGGTTGTTTCTTTTTAGAAAGTAGCCAAACAGAAGAAAAATAGGGAGGGAGAGGAGGATGGCAGTGAGGATGAAGATGAGGACGAAGCAGATGCCGAGGAAGATGATCGTGATCGGGGGGCGGATGAGGTAGAAGAGCTGATTGAGAGCAACTGGAACATCATGCAGTATCTGCCCCAAACCGCCTCCTGTCAGAAATACTTTCTAATGATTGTCTCAGGTAAAAATAATCTACACTGAACAGATTTGTCTTGTTGTTTTTTTTCTCTCTCTCTCTAACTCTTCCACGTGTTTTCTCCTGCAGCCTACATTGCAGCAGTCTACCACAGCATGAAAGAGGAGCTTAGACGTAACACTCCGGGGGCAACTCCAGTCAAGAGACGTGGAGGCAGCCAGGCTTCCCAGCAGGCAGTGGGAGACTTGAGTGCTCTTCCTGGTAATCTAATGTTTATGAAGTTGCTTCAGTTACAGACATCTTGCATTGTTTTGTAGGAATTTCACACTACACTTGTTAGAGTCGCCACGTGCTACTGTCTGTTGCACTTAAACCTATGATAGGGAGTTTTTAGTCCTATTAAAACATGATTTCCTTTCGCAGGAATGATCTCGTTCTCCCAGGAATATGTGTCCAGCGAGCTCACACAGAACTTTTTCACCATAACTCAAAAGATTCAGAAGAAGGTGACGGGTACCAGGACTGTAACCCAGCCCTCGGAGATGTTCCCCGTCTTGCCTGGCTCACACCTGCCACTCAACAATCCAGCATTGGAGTTTATCAAATATGTCTGCCAGGTACAGTATACCTCTAAATACATCAATAACTGGTAATACATGTGAGGAGTTGGACAAAGTACAAGAGATGCCCAGTAAAGCTCTTTTTTTCTGCTGCAGTTTTTCTTTTCTCTTTTTAAGATTTGCAGCTTATACACCCGTTCTTGACATTTCTGACCATCTTTCTTCCCTCACCCCAGGTGCTTTCACTGGATGCCAACATAGTGAACCAGGTGAACAAACTAAAGAGAGACCTCCTGCGCCTCGTGGACGTTGGGGAGTTTTCGGAGGATGCCCAGTTCCGCGATCCCTGTAACTCCTACATCCTACCTGAGGTCATCTGCCACCACTGCAATTTCTGTCGTGACCTTGACCTCTGCAAGGACCCATCTGTGGCACAGGTAAATGCAAAATGAGTACCTGAACACTAACATTCACTCAATTTGAAGCTGCTTTTTAAGTGTAATAAATTTAAAAAATCTAAATGAAACTGTTTTTCTCTCCTCAGGATGAATCTGTCTTGCCTCAGTGGTTCTGCTCCAACTGCCAGGCACAGTATGAGACGGAGTCTATTGAGATGGCACTGGTTGAAGCGCTGCAGAAAAAATTAATGAGCTACACACTGCAGGACCTTGTGAGTCAACAATGCAGATATATTTATTTCAGTATCAACAGATAATATTTATAATGAAGAAGTTCAGTGTAATGTTCATGGCTACTTTATTCAAAGTAAATAATATAAATACTTTGACACAAATGAGAAAATCAACAAGCTTATTGTTACAACATAGTTAATTGTGTGTTTGTCCAAACATATTGTTTCACTTAATTTTAGGTCTGTACCAAATGTAAAGGGGTGAAGGAAGCGAACATGCCCCTGTACTGTGGATGTGCCGGAGACTTTGACCTCACTTTCCCAGCCAAGGTTTCTACCCTCAAACACATGATTCAAGTTACTCATTAAAGCATATGATTGTTCCCTATTTGAATCAGTTCTCACATTTCTTTTTTTTGTTTGTTTCTTCTCCTTAAAGAGCTTCTCAGAGCAGATCACAGTGTTTCGGAACATAGCGTTGCACTACAACATGAGTTTCCTGGAGGAGACCATCGACTGGTTGCTTGTGATGAGTCCACAGATCAGCCAGAGTTCCCACTAAAGTGAACACTCCCTCAGCTGCATCTGGGGCAACTATTAATTCTCTAAAAACACCCGGTGAGGACAGTGGCCCAACAGGTTTAAAAAAATAAGGTGTAGATATGTTTGAATTCTGGATTATGCCATATGAAAAAATTGTGTATGGATGTCAAATTTTTATTGTTAATAAATGTCTTCTAAGTGTTATAAGCATGAGCCTGTTTGTTATTTCGCTCAGTGTTGTAGTTTGAGTTCTGCCACAAACGATCATGTACAGTATCTTCAGAATGCAATCTACTCTGGGGACCTTCATTAAGCACCAGTTCCTAATTGTCTGAGCTTCCTCCTCGCTTCACTGCTAATGTATCGGCTGTGCACAGTTTGTGACATTTAATCTTTCAACCTGCAATGCAGCCACATTGATGCTGCCTTTAGTTGATAATTGCAAGCAGCCATGTTTGTCTTTGACATACCTTGTGAATTAGAGTCTCTACATTTTAATGGCAGCAGAGCATTGTTCTTAATCATATTATGAAAAGATCAGATGTTGGCAAATGTGGTTTGCCAACATTTGATTCCTGATCTTAACTCATGTACCTCCATCCCTTTAACCTCATTGGCCCACAGATGACTCACTTTATCGGCTGATGCACATCTCCCAGACAAATAATCACATTTCAAACTAATCTGGGGCACAATTAGATTGAATCCTTGGAGCTCGTCACTAAAACAAATTGTATGTGGATTGACAAATGAAGGAAGGAGAGAACGACAACACCTTTTGAATTATATAATAAAATAATAATTCAAGCACTATCCTTTAAAATACAATGAAATTTCAGCGCTATAGATGTCATAAGCTCACGATTTGCGAACTGACATTTGTCCTTTGTTCTCCATCAGTCATGTCGGGTATCAATCCGTTAGTCTTGAGCCTTAAGTATTTTTTTACCACTGACATTTGTATTGCTCTCAGGCATCCAGATGGATTCACACTTCCCCCACAACCTTGTTAGAGAAACCATTTTATGGGAAATGTCTGTATAATTTCATTACTACTCATTGCTCTCCTCATTCGTCTCCTGGCTCCTGTATCTTCACATGCTGTACACATCAGGTTGAAAGAAAAAGAAGATGAGTTACAGACTCTTCAGGCACTGTGTTCAGTTTTGTTTGTAATAATGCTGATTTTACAAAAGCAAAGGTAATTTTTCCATGATCCACTGTATTCTTGAAATTATGCTACATTAATACTTTACATGAGAAACAAGTTAATTGGAACGTTTGATGTGTACATGACATACTTCGCATGATTTGGAAATATGTTTCTACTTTTTGTGTTTTTCTGTTATGAAGCGGTTTAGTTTGTTTTCATACTGAGAAAATAAACATATTCTCTAAGTGGTGTTACTGTATCTGATATCATGTCGGGTTAGAAAGAAGCTGTTCATTCCACTGTCAAACAGTTCAGATGATAAAGGAACTGAATCCATCACACAGGCAGAAATAAAGAGAACAATCCGTCTTGTCTTACAAAAAGATGTCACTGCTGTTTGCTTTATTCCCGTTAACAACAGCACAGCAGCCAGTGGTAGTCCATTTCTGCAGTCACCTGAGAAAGTCTCAAAGCTTCTCTTGTTGCCACAGTCAGCGAGTAGATTATAGTCCTCATATTCTCACCGAGGACTGAGGCAACTTTGAGAACATCACAGCGGGACACCGTCTGACAGGTCTGAGTGGTTTGATCCGAAGCTGTTGATGTAGCTGAGCTCTGTTGATGTAGGAACCGCCGGCTCCTTCACAATCTGTGCAGGACAAATGTCAAAGCAACAAAAGTTAAAAAAATGAACATCTCTCAATATTCCTTTCCAACTTCTCAATCTTTAAATGAATATTTACATATTACAGTACAAAGCATATACATTTTTCACTAATGACCTAATGAATTTTCAGTGTCTATATTTTTTGTAAGATGAATTATTCTGGTGAAATGGTAGTGATATTTACAGTTTTGAAAAAAAACTACAAAAAATAAATAATGGTACATTAACTATGACATAATTATAAGTCACCATTATAAATACTGACTATGATACATCAAAATAGTAACTAAAATTACAGCTGGTTACAGCTGGTAATTACTAGTTTTGATCTGGTAAAATGCATCATTATTGACTATATAGTCCAACACACAGGGTTATTTAGAAATGAATTAATTTTCAGTATTTTGTTAATACTTAGATCCTGGTTATTATGTGGTAACTAGATCATAGTTTCGACATGTTATAAATTAATTAAGATCTAACTTCTTGAAAAAAATATTAAGAATATTTGAAAATGAAAACTATTTTAATTATCTATTCTTTGTAAAATAGAAAACTTTTAATAGTCAGTGTCTTAAAGAGGTTAAATATATGATGATGCTTACTCACTTCATCAAACTTTCTCTCACTGTAAACTTCATTCTTGTCAATAAACGTCAGCATGATCCAGTCACAGATAATGGTACACTAGAGGGGTGAAATCAAACGAAAAGATAAATATGTTTATTAGAAAAAAAGAGCATCAGCTGTCACAAAAAGTGAAAACATAACTGTAGGAAGAGCATCGGACAAAAAACACCTCAAAGTCTCAGGATAAGAAATAAATACAGTAATTACTCACAATCCCAACTGAGGTCATTGCTGTTACTGTGCTGATGACGGTTGGGATGGGACTGAATTTACCAGCCTGCATACAAATGACATAACAGTCACATCACAGTCAGCGGATAATAAACTGTATTAATAATAGTGTATTTACTTACATGTCCATGAACTATCACATCCAGGCGGATGCCATAGGCCTTGATAAGTGTCCGAGACTCTACCCCATCCTTACTGTAATACTTGGCAAACCTAGGTGTTACATAGAAATCACAAGGTTAACATCAGGGAAACATGAGGAACTAATTTTGAAATACTAAACAAAAAATCCCCCATTTAGCATTGGATCTCACCTGTAATAGTACCCAGAGTTGACCTGATCCTTCCTGAGATCAAGGCGACGAAAAGAGTATGTAGGTTTGCAGTATGAAGGATCCAGATCCAGGTTGCAGTTCCAGTTGATGAAAACCCCTATCACTCCTCCCTGTGTAAAGACAGTGTTGAGTGCATCATAAGCAGTGCTATACTACTGAAATTGAAATAACTAGTTGCCTTAGAAGGTATGACACAGATATGGTTTTATAAATACATTCTTAAAATAAATTACAGTATATGAAAAGAGTTTTCAAATATGTGCACATTTTGTAAATCAGAAATATTCGTGAATCAAAAAACCTGCATATTTTGCTCATACTCACAGTCTTGCAGAGCTCACTGAAATTCTCCCTTGCTTGAACTGCAATGAAGCCCAAGCGGAAGTTTGGACAATAGGGCTCTGTCTCCTCATTATAGTGACACTTACTGAGGTACTTATGCATGTCACGTTTATTTGAAGCATCTTTTATATTCCCCCTGTCAAAGATAAGAAAAGAACGCCTTGTCGATCTCTGCAGCTCCTAAGCACTGGTTCCAGCTTGTGTGTGAGTGTAGGTACATTACCTCAGTACTTTAAATTTTGGGAAGTGGATAGAGTTCCTGATGAACACTGTGAAGTTAATGGCTTCCACTAAAGCTGGTTCTCTGTTGAGGACACCAGATAATAATCAGAGTAATCGTATTCTGCCACCAGCAGCTGCACTCAGCTAAATATTACATTGCTATAACAAGCACTACTGGCAAAGTGGCATTAACGTTTACATGTTTTACCATTATCATTATTTCCCAGTTGCCCTTGTTGTTACTTTATATTTTATACTTTATATATTTATAGAGTTTTGTGATTGTTAATTAGTAATTTGTTAATTTTATTTCTACTAAGATTTAACTGTTAGCTGTGCCATTGATCTCGCAGTTTGACACTAAAGTTGCTAATATGACAATCTAAGTATGGTTAACTGTTAACTTAATGGGGGCTAATATGTTACTTTTATTTTAACTCTGTATCACCTGCCTTACCTTACTCTGCATATTTTCACACTGTGCTATACTTTATATTGGGACCAGTTACGTTTTAAATGTTGACCTTCTCGGATTTATTTTGTGTCCTCCAGGCATGAGGGACGAATCTAACAGCTTTGGTCTAACTATAGTTGTATTGCCAGAAGGACAAAAGTTCTATATACAGCCTGAGTTAGTGATTATCCTTGTAGAATGAAAGGACTAAAGGTCTAAAAATACACTCTGAGGTTGACACTTTCAGTGACAAATTTGAGGAGAGCTAATAAAGCCTCCAGGTTTTAGTTAAGATCTTTATTGTTTAGGCCAGTCTTAAGTCATTCAACACCACACAATATGAGTTATGAACATATAGCTTAAGAATTGTGTGTGTTTGGCACAAGTGTCTTAAATTACTATTCTTACCTTACAACTGCATGCTCCTCAATAGGACACCAGGTTTGGATCTCACAGGTTTTGAAGGTGTGGTTGTAGTACTGAACACATCTGCCAGTCCTTCGACCTGTAAGTTTTTCTAACAGATAAAAAATTTGGCAAATACAAACCAATCATGCATGAAGAAAGATTCTGTTAGAAATAAAAACAGTACCGTGGCCATCAAAGTCAACCTCCCCCTGGACACAGTCGGAGTCTGTTGTACAGTTGGCATTGGCAACTTTGAAATACTAAAGAGTAATAAGACAAGATGTGTTTGTAACTTTATTATTGAATTGTGTTAATTAAACTGTGTTTTTATTCATTTAGCTGCCTCTTACCTCAGCGCAGGTGCCTTGTGTCTGATTGTAAGTGACTTCTCGCCTCAGTATTGTACTAATCACATCACCACCCTTTGATTACATGAAAAAGAAATACTTAGTGGTGTTTCCTCTAACGTGTGACGATGATGCCAGTAGAGTTTATAATATATTTGAAATTAATGTTCTGTGATTATGCTGCAGCTTGTTTTCTACACTTACCTCTGAGGGCTGAGTATACTCCACCATGTCTAGGATATCATCACCATGAACTGCTGTGCCTTTCATGAGAGTGTAAACTGAACTCTCTGGACGGGTTTCACTCTCCTGATATGCTTTCTGACTTATAAAGACATACCTTTGGGATGATTGAACAGACAGATGCAATATTTAATTACATTTATCTGATGTATCATGTTACCCTGAATTTGTACTTAGCTGAAGCCAAGAAAGGAGCAAAAAATAAAACATAAAATCACTGACAATCTGAAACAATAAGATGAATAATTACATCTTCTCATGGAGAGAGAAATTTAGCTACTTCTTGTCAGTTATGTTTCTACTTATAATAATAATATTTTTCTAGCTAACTGCAAATGGGAAGCACTTAACCTCCACAATGCTGCAATTTAGGTTTCACAATTTAAAATCACAGTGCATTTATTTTTTTTTATCATTACACATTCTTTTCATATACGTTTGGCAAAAAAAGGTATTTACTGTACTTTCTAAATGAAGCACTAAATATGACATTAGAAAAATCTACAAAGTTATTAAATTATTATTTAAGTCTTACCAGATAAAATAGGTGATCACAAGAAACTGAACGCCTCTGTAAATGACTCCAAGAGTTCTGTTTTTAACCACCATCACCTTTGGGGTTTCATAGTCCCAGAAACTAAGAAAATACTCCTTTATAAACTCACGTAGCCCCATGACGAACTTATATAATGGTTCACACATTTCCTCAGATATCCTTGTGAAGCTGTATAGATTTTTTAGCTCTTTAGCTCTCCAATTTTCCTCAGCATTTCTCTCTTAGACTCTCTACTCCTGCTCAGCTCTCAGTCTTATATCTCTCAGAAGCATCCCTGGCTGCAGTGAGAGTGAGGCAGAAGTGCAGGGGGTGGGGTTCAGATGTGGTTGAATCATGCATTTGCTTTAATGTCAGTTTGTTTTGATTACTGTATCAGTACCTAATCAAATTAAAAATCACAATAAACTGACGAATCTTCGCCTCTGAACAGGTTGAAAATATTTGTATGTTATGGTTCTTTCCTTTTTACTTGTCTAAGTTGTTTCAAATTTGCAACAATATTAAAAATTTATTCTGAACACATTATCACAGATGTTGTGACACACATTATGTTGAAAAATAGCACGTACTGTATGTTAACATTAATGAGATACAAAAAAATAAATACATGCGTGCACTGATGGAACAGAAGCAAAACACTTAGTGTTCTTAGTTTATTTGATTTTGCTCTGCTCAGTTTGCTTTATTTTTATACAGGCGGACAAACGGACCGCCTCGGGGTCCTGATTCTTGCTTGTGCCCTGCGCTCATGTCAAACGACACGTGCATCGGCTGTGGTAGTGGTGGTAGCTAGTGTTGTGTACAGCTGTGCACAAGTGCTTAATTTGTAGTAAGGTACAGTTATCAAAACTTGTGTGCAGGGCAACACGTATTTTGTAAATGGGAGGCCTTCAAAAGAAAAAGGTAAGGGTCGACGTGTGGCTGATGTCTCAGGAGTTTCAGATACATTAACACTCGTGGCATCTCGGCTAGTTAATTAGCCAACGGAGCTAGCGAAAGTGTTTTTCTTAAACCGTAAAGTCCTTTGGGAGCAAATAAATATTTAAAGTCCAGTCATCCTGTAAAGCCGAATATGAAATAAAGCAGTATGGCTTGTGGGAGTTTAACATGATCGTGTTATTTTGTTTTGCAGTTTGAGAGGGGCTCTGCCACAAACTACATCACCAGAAACAAAGCTCGTAAGAAATTACAGCTGAGCCTCCCGGATTTCAGGTATCATTAACGTCACATAACTGTTAGCAGTAATGAATTTGCCATAAACGCTAATGATTCAGCTCTACAAAATTTGTCGTCATCGCAACTGCTTTAATGCTGCGTTTTTGTTGAAATTCTTTTAGAGAGGTGTTGATTTGTGTTATAGTCATTCGTGATAAAGTATTAGGGACTGTCATGGTGCCATCATTTTGTCAACTGTTATTTGTTGATATTTAGAGTTAGAAAATTGAACAATCTCAACAGCTAGCACTATCTTATCACATAAGTGTTGAGCGTCTTTCTCTGTTTGTCAGGCGCCTGTGCATCCTCAAAGGCATCTACCCTCATGAGCCCAAGCACAAGAAGAAGGTGAATAAAGGCTCCACAGCCCCGAGGACCTTCTACCTGCTCAAAGACATCCGCTTTCTCCTGCATGAACCAGTTGTTGCCAAGTTCAGGGACTACAAGGTATTGCATAGTTTACATACTACTGACTGAACATGCTTGTAAGCACTAGTTTATTTGGGTAACTTGGAAATTGGTCTTAATTTAACTATGTTACTTTGATTTGTTGTGGCTAAATAGCTTCCTCGCATATAGAGGATATAAGTCAGATTTATCTCTGTCTAGCTATTGCTCTAATAGTATGAAATGTAAACTCTGGCTTATTGTCAAAAACATCCTAAGTACTTGTGTCTTTACAGGTATTTGTACGCAAACTTAAGAAGGCTTATGGAAAATCAGAATTGTCTGATGTGGAGAGACTGAGAGAGAACAAGCCAACTTACAAATTGGACCATATCATCAAAGAAAGGTAAGACATGTCATGATATTTGCCACACTCAACACAGAAGGGCACAATTATGGTTGGTTGATTTCCACTGGTATTACCAGAAATGACTAACTACCAACTGTGGTAAATGTTTTTATAAACAAAAATAAATATAAAAAGAGTTATTGATGTACTGAAACACAATTTAATTAAGTGTTTGTTTTTAAGGTATGAACCACAGAGAATAAATCATATTAAGTTGCCTCACTGGTGCTCCTTTTCATGGCAGGTACCCCAGTTTCATTGATGCTCTCCGTGATATCGACGATGCCCTCTGCATGTGCTTCCTGTTCTCCACTTTTGCCCGAACAGGAAAATGCCATGTGCAGACAATCCAGCTGTGCAGGCGACTCACTGTGGAGTGGATGAACTACGTTATTGCATCTCGTTCTCTCAGAAAGGTATCAGTTTACACTTCCCATCAGAATGATTTGTTTGTTTGCAAATGAATAAAATAGTGCTCATATTGGTATGAGTTGACTTTATTGACCTCTGTGTTCATGTTTTTTCCTGGTAGGTTTTCCTCTCCATCAAGGGAATTTATTACCAGGCTGAGGTGATGGGACAGCTCATTACATGGCTGGTACCATATCAGTTCTCTCATGATGTAAGTGCAGAATGATAAAATGCAATTCACAGTGGCACATACACAGGCAGTCACTACATTATTATGGGATTACACTAAAGAATGATACAGCTCTGTCAGCATTCAGACCCATCATAAAAAACTGTCACTGTCATACACAAAAAATGAAGTCAGTGATTATAAGTTAGTCCTCATCTTTTTCCATGTTACCGTTACCGAAGCTCAGTTAAACTTGTTTTTTGTTCTTTCAGCATCCCACAGATGTCGACTACAGAGTAATGGCAACTTTCACAGAGTTGTACACAACACTCCTGGGGTTTGTCAACTTTAAGATCTACCATTCCCTCAACCTGCTCTACCCACCTAAGGTATCCTAAACTATGACAACATCACAAAACTTTTCTCTGCATGTCTATTTGACAGTTAATTGAGTGTGGTTAGTATAGACAAAATTTATACTGCATTTGTTGTTACAGCATGAGTCATGCTTATGTTACAAGGTTTACCCCAGTCAATATGTGATGATGTGAATTGAAGAAAAACAATACTTCTGGATAGAATAGTATTTTCACCACTTAACACACCTTGTATTTTGTTAATATTTTCCTGCTTTTGCAGCTGGACATGAAGTTGGTGTCAGACCTGAAGGAGGAGAATGAGAATGACTATGCCATGAATTCAGAATGCTACTTAGAGGTGAGGCTCTTGGGTACTGGGTCTTGAACTATTCTTAATCATATATCACTCATAATTCTATTGTTTTCAAATTATGTAATTTAGCAAGCAAATAAAGGCTAAATAAAAGGCTAACGGCTTTTTTCTTTAATTACTTACTGAGTGTAGACTGGTGGAGGACATTTAAATCTACAACAGCAAGTGGGAAGCATGTGAAAGGGTCTAGGTGCTTTCTGAGGTATATGAACTGTGTATCTACACTTTAATGTAAACATTTGGGTACACATTTACATTTTGCAATATTTACAAAGCAACTGAAATCTTTCTTTTACAAAGATATTAACAAACTTAAGTCAGTACGTTGCAGAAATTACAAATTTGAGACCTACTAGGTACGTCTCTATAATCTTTGCACATCTAGATTTGGGCAGTTCATTTGATCCTTCTTTGCAGATCCAATCAACCTCCATGGCAAGCTTTTGTGATATTTGGTTTAACTGAACTCGTAGAGTAATCTGTTAATTTAATCATTTAAATGCTAAACTTGGAGACTGTTACTCTAATCTTGTTTCTTGTTGTGCAGAAACTTTCAGCTTTGAGTGCAAGTTTAGCACGAGTGGTTTCTACTACAGAGGAGGAGGAGGCTGAACTTGATCAGTTTCCTGTTGAAGGGGTAAGAAAACCAGGTCACAAAATGTGATTTACTGTATCCTATCTGTTTTAAATATATTATAAAAATAAAACATAATCTTAGTGTGATTAAAACATGCAGAGAGACATGCAGAGGAGTCGAGGCTTATGGAAGTGTGAGACAGAAGATTAGTGTCATGTTTGGTTGGCTGGTAAAGTAAAGTGTACCACCCTGGGAAGCTTGTTTAGATGAGGTTCCCAACTACAGGTGCTGTTCACCTTAGGGACTTTCCAGGAACATGCGTATTGGCCTAGAAACTTCTGGTTGCAATATGAACCTGCTTCCAATTTTTTTGTTTTCAGGTTGGCAACAATGATTCCCCTGCTACACTTTCCAGCATCCCAAATAATGGGTTCAGAGGGGTTTGGAGTGCTGATCTTGATCAGACAAATGCAAGTGTTAGGATTATTGAACAGTCTGTTTAATTAACTACTTGTTGACTCCAATAAAAAATTTTAATCCTTCACTAGCGTGATTTCACATATTATTCAGATGTATTGGAAATGAAAACGTATGCTTTAAGATAGCCTAGAGGGTCAAAGGCTAAAAATGCCACCAAAAAAGTTTAGTACAGTTTCATTAAAATGGACGTAGCTTTGTTTCTGTTTTTGTTGTATAATTACTAACTCGGCTCCCTTTCCTTGAATGACATTTGATGTGTTATTGTAGGTCTGTCAACATAGGGGAAGTTTAGTAGTAGTAGTAGCATCAGTTTTCATGGGTTTTTGCTCGTTGGTAAACTGATATTGCTCTAAGCCTGAAAACTGTGTGGGTTTTTTTTTGTTTTGGTTTATTCAAATAAGTGTATTCACTGGGGACCTGACTTTATTCTTGTAGACACTAAACACCCCTGTGTTGTTGCTGAACTGGCTTTTTTAGACCCTTCTAGGTTTGAGGTTTTTCCCCTTTAGCAATCAGACTCTTTACAGCGTTATCATAACAATCCCAGCCTGGCACCCTTATCCATCAACAAGTGGGCGAATAATTCACAAAAACTATCCAAACAGCAGTTTTTTGAAAGTGATCTTTAATGCTGAGTGAAATCATTTTAAATGTTTCCTTTCAATGCTTTCTTTTTTTTCAGGAGGACATGGAAAAGATGGAGGCAAGAGAAAAGGAACAGAAACAGCTGGAAGCCCATAAAAAGATTTTTGAGGGCCTCAAGTTCTTCTTTAACAGAGAAGTTCCCAGAGAGTCGCTGGCTTTTGTCATTAGGTAAGCGAGAGCCGCTGCAGAGACATCCAAAATTCTCAACACATTTTATAACCAGAAAAGACATCAGTAAAATTCTCAAAGCCCTTTGCTGTCTTCTGTATCTTGTTGCTGCTATTCAGGTGTTTTGGTGGGGAGGTGTCCTGGGACAAGTCTGTAGGCATTGGTAGTACATATGAGGTGACAGATGAGACCATCACACATCACATTGTTGACAGACCTAACATCGACAAACAGTACATAAACAGGTAAAGGAGTGTTCCAATTTTCCTAGTGTTTTTTTATTTCATCATTGGTTACTTGCTGTTTACACAACAAATGATACCAGCAGTTTATTTCAGATTGCTCAATCCTAAGTACAGGAAGTCTTGACTCATTTATCATGATCTTCTCTTCTTTTACATCTTCTTTTACTTCTTTTCTTTTACATATCCTTTACACCGCCTCCTTTCACTCAACTTCCTGCTCTCCTGCCTGAGGGCAACCCTTTTGTTTGTGTTTAGCAGGCAGTTGGTCCTCATGAGGACCCTTTTCTGACAATGAAATAATATATCTTTAAATTTATACTGTATAAAAAAACATGACACGGTGATGATGATGATGAGATGTTTATTTTGATACATGAAACAAATGTCATTGTCATAAGAGACTATTTATGCTTAACTGTTGTTTCAGGTACTACATCCAGCCCCAGTGGGTGTATGATTGTGTCAATGCCAAAATCCTCCTGCCTGTGGAGGACTACTTCCTCGGAGTGACTCTTCCACCTCACCTCTCTCCATTCGTGGAGGAGAAGGATGGCGACTATGTGCCACCTGAAAAGCTGAAGATCATGGCCTTGCAACGTGGAGAAAAAAATGGTACAAACTGATTCATTTGATCTTTAGTAGTCTCTATACAAACTTTTCACATGCTCTGACTTTTGCATGTTTTAGACTTTTAAAACACTCAACCACAATATGAATTTAATGGCCTCGATTACACACAGATGACTGCTATGCTGTAAATTATGCGCCTTCTGAAATTAGTAATAAACTAGGTGCATCATGGTAAAGTAGGCTAATGCACGTGAAATCAGCTATGTTGAGCTTGATGTTGGTGTTAACGCTAGATAAATGTAAACAGGCTTTATACTGAATTTTTTTTTTCTGACTAGTTTAGACTAAACATCTAAACATTCACAGAATTATGTGTAAAGTGTAAATAAGAATATGTTTTGTCACTGTGGATTCAAAAAACACGAACATAACATTTATACATTTTTCTTCCTTGTAGCCCCTGAACAGGAAGAAGACGATGAAGAGGAGGACAATGAGGAAGAAGAGGAAGATGAGGAAGAAGAGGAAGATGATGAGGAAGAGGCAGAAGAGAATAATCTTAAGAAGATGGAAGAGCAAAGATCACAGGGCAAGGTAGGAGATTTTTGATTTATTTTCTTGCTACTTGCATCATCTCCTGTTATTATAAACCTGTGGAACATTTATTGATTTGTGTCTCTTACATATAGTCTCTACAAGTAAAAGTGACACCTGGAAAAATGAAAGTAGAAGACCCAGCACGCTTGGAACAGGAGGAGAAAGCAGAGGAGAAACGTCTTGCCATTATGATGATGAAGAAAAAGGAGAAGTACCTGTACAACAAGATCATGTTTGGAAAGAAGCGAAAAGTCCGAGAGGTTTGTTCCCTTTTTTATTGAGTTTGGATTCATGTGTAGATAAGGCTGTTTGCTCAGCTCTGTGAAAAGATAACATTGTTACATTTAACACAGCATTTTTTATTTTTACTATGTGGCATCTTATCTTAGGCTGAGATTGCCTAACAGTACAGTGTAGAGAACACGGAAAGACCAGTGACTGACCCCTAAAATGCTTGTATTAAGCTGGTTTTGTTTCATTCATTAATTCCATTCATGTTTTTTCTTTCAGGCTAACAAACTTGCTGCCAAGAGGAAAGCCTATGATGATGGAGAAAAAGTTAAGAAGAAAAAGACCAAAAAATAACAATGTCGTCTATAGGCTGCCTTTGTGTATTAAATTTAAAGTACATCACAGGTTGACATGTCATAAAACCTATAAAATGTATCTGGTCTGTGAGTGAGTTATATGCACCATGTGTTGTGGCATAGATCTTATAATTACATGCTTATTATTACATAATTACATGCTGTAATGTAGGATGTTGTATATGCTAGTTGTGTAATTTGTAATGCTTTAATTTTACTCTGCTCTATTCTGCATTGCCCAAGATATGACTTCCACTTTATTAGAAAATGTGTACACTGTGTGTCTGTATTTTAAAGTAAAAACAACAAAATAAGTTTTCTGATCTTTTTGTATTTTGTGATCAGATGAAAGAGGATTAAGTATTAGTGATGCTTTAATCCAGCCATAAGTCTCTTGATAAGCTTCCCACAGCTTGATCAGAACAGGTACCTGAAGACTGAAGATATGTCCCATAAGACCCAGTTTCTGTGAGGGTTTCAATGTGTGTAGTGGGCAGAGGCTGATGTCACTGTGCCGATGTTGGTGGATCATCTCGGCTCATTGGTCCACATTTCAACAGTGGGTGTTGATGATGGTGTTGTTATCCTGGTGGGCAAAAGGCTAGGCCAGTCATGCCTGCAGTATTCAATCTCCTCATTCAGTTTTGTACACTCGCTGCCCCTTGCACCCTGTCTTCATCTGCATTCCATCCATGCCCACCCAGTACAGCTCTTGTCCTGTCACTCTGGGTGCGTGCAGGCAAAGGCACGCCTCGTTTAACAAAAGCCGCAGTGTCATGTCTGAGCGTGATGAATGTGGGTTGAGCAGCATGAATCCAGTGTGCCCTCCAGGAATCAGGGCCACACTGTGGACAGAGAGCTCACATACTGTAATGAGTGAGGTTTTTTGACCACACATTGCTACATCCTGGCACGCACAGCCAAATAGACTTGTCACTGGTGTTTGAATGTTCATTTCACTCTCTATTGAAATGTCTGTGCTGCCTTGTGTAAGATATTGTGTTGACAGTGACAGTTTGTCATGCATAAAATGCAGTGTGCATCTTGTACTTGTGCACATTTACATCTCCACATGTTTAAATATTTTTAATACATACAGATTTCAGAAAAAAGTTTCGTTATTTGTAACCAAAAAAAATTTATTTTATGTGCTTTACAAAACAATTACAGGCACATGCAACTTTTATATTGTTTCATGACAATCCAAACTGTGTAGGTTGCTTAGTGTGTTAAGATAAATGCAAAATGTAGAAATCTGCCATCTATACATTCCTCCTACTGCACACATACACACAGATTGCTAAATAAGCATTTCAAACAGAACAGAGCACTGATCAAGTGGTACAATTAGAGCCTTTGTGCTTTGGTTTTCTGCATTTGTTCTTTTTATGCTGTCTCTACCCCTCCTATCAGCTTGCAGCTCAGACTCCAGTGTCTCAATAGCCCTCTGTATGTAGAGACAGAATAGGGACTATACAGCCACTCTCCTCCCCTTTTCTTTCTCTCTCTGCCTCCTTTTGTACTCAGTTACAAGTGCATGTCCCCAGACAGATACCTTGACGTCACAAGTAGCTAGGTGAGCCTCCCTGCAGTGCTTTATTCAGCAGATCGGTTTTGGAACTGAAAGTTGAGGGGGGGAGGCAGCAGGTGGCCTGAGGCATCAGGTGTGCATACAGAGAGAAAGAGGAGAAGCAACCAGATGATTGAGCTCTGTAGCACTGGACATGTGATTAGGGGAGTATGGGTCTGTGTTGGGTCCAGCAGTATGTGTATGTCAAGATCAGACATCAGAGGAGATGTAGGAGGGAGATCCACTTGTATTCATAATCTGGAAGTAGATGGAAAAGAAGCAAACAATGCAGTTGGACAAGAAACACTTCCATTAGTTTTTTTTTTTACAGTATGCATGAAGGTAAGAAAATTCTCTAAAATACTTTTACATTGTGTTTCAATAATGATTATGATTTATCATGTTAGAAAATCAAGGTTGTTAAAATATTGTACTACCCAAACCTTCAGCTATGTTACATGGAATGCTGGGAAACAGTTGTTTACTCTTAAGATAACTATGAAAACTGGATTATTATTGACTTGCTGAATTCCTACTATACCAAAAAAAGTACATACATGTGTTTGAGTTTGGCATGCAGCCATGCAAAGCTTTTTCGGCCTAAACTTGTGGGTAACATTTCCTTTGGGAATACTAAGCAGGTGAGAGTTTCAGGATCATATAAGTCAAATAGACATCGTGCAAGGACATACATTACATTGAGTATAAGCAAACTTGGTGAACAATGTTATAAAGTAGCCTCAAATACTATGTATTTCCCTTTATTTTCCAGTAGGCTCTCAAATTTGGAGGTTACCTTAAAGTAATTTTCAACTCAAATTTTCAGACTGTTTGATCTGAATGAGCGATGTTTTTCATTTATATTCCACCAGAGTTGCTTCTGCTGGCAAAGAAAACTCAAACACATTACCTCCATAATAATAATAATAATAATAATAAGGCTAAAATTCATGAGAAAATGCAGAGAACATCATGCTGCAGATCAGTTTCTAGTACAGTCCAGGTCAGCACTCACATTAACGTGGTAATTATTAGCCTGCCTATGGTTGAATAAAACGGGTGTCCTAACGCCCCAACATTGCCCAGACTCACTTTCCACTGGTGCCCGTAATGTCACAGTCACACCAATGACTTTGGTTAACACTTTGGTTAAATGGTAGCTTCCTTCTTATTGTAACGGTTGTTATGGCTGCTGGAAAATATGTAAGCTGTGAACATACTTTCACTGCTTGGTAGATATTAACTTTCAAGGTCTAGAACAACCAACTTGATTCTTCAGTTCAGGATAGCTCTTTTTAGGAAGGCTTCTCTTAGGTCTATTTCTCTTGCAGGGTCTACAACTTTACCAACAACATATGCTTTTCTGGTCTTTTTAAAATGTTTACATAATTGATCGGAAATACTAATAATATAATTTTTTATTTGAAAAATGCAATAACAGCTGGGGATCAGAATCAGAACATTCTGATTTTATTCTTGGAATATTTCTACTTTATTATCAGAATTTTCTTTTGAATGCTGTCATAGAAATGTTTCAAACCCCTGTTCTGTACACTCTGTGATATAATGCTGCAAATTCCAGGTGGTGAGTGTCACTTTATTACTTGTATAGCTGAGTCAGCAGGTGGCTTGACTTACCACAGTCTGCACTATCACTTTCCAATGTAATGAATTATTTATGTTTTGGGTGAGCTAAGAAACACAGGGTTGGTTATTTCAAGTTGCAAGTATGTCATTTTGTAGTTGCAATGCAACACCCTGTGTTTAAAATGTTTATGAAGAAGACAGCCAATGACATAAGGATAATTGTGTTATATTCATGAAAACCTTAAATTATAAAATTATGGTCCACTCCATGAGAATACTGTACAATTACAGTTTTTTGGGCTGCTATCAGATAATCCAAATTATAACATGTCAGAGTTTTACCTTTGAGCCATAAATGCCCATTTTCATAAACAATACAAATCAGAATCACAAAAGAACAGAATCCAGTTTAATTAATACTTTTCTGTCGTAGACAATTGCATTGTATTGTTTTATACACTGCTCAAAAAAAATAAGCCTTGATGAATGACTTATTTCATTTGATCTTTACCAATGTAATAATTTGTTCTGAACAAAATGACAAAATGGCCAATGGAAGACAAAATCATCATCCCATGGAGGCCTGCATTCAAAATCACAGTGAAAATCAAAGTGAAATTTTTAAATCATAGGCAAGTTGTGTTGATTTTATCACTGCATCTCTGTGACTCAGAAGTGCTGTGTGCGTGTATGCACTCCCAGCATACTCAGGATGAGTCAGCAGTTGGTGTCCTTGGGGATCTCCTCTCAGACCTGTAACAGGGCATCAGTGAACTGCTGGACAGTCTGTAGTTAGTGGCACCGGATGCACTGATACATAATGTTACATAGGTGCTCAACTGAATTTAGGACAGGGACATGAGGACCCATTAGTGGCATCAATGCCTTTATCATCCAGGAACTGCCTACACATTCTGGCCACAGCTGGTCTCCTGGTGTCTCCCTCATGCACTTGAGACTGTACTGATAAGTATAGGTCATTTTGACTGCACATATGGATGGACCATCTTAGAGTTACTGGATTGTTTGTGCAACCTGAATGTGCTGCAGATACTGCCTCATGCTACCAGTAGTTCCAGGGACAGAAGCAAAACTTGAAAAGAGTCAGTCAGGAAGCATATGTGGCCACCACATGCACAACAGTTTTTTCTTGTACTTGCACCTTTCATTTGCACCAAAGCAGGTAAAACTGATTCACAATAATTTGTGCTTCCTAAACGAATAGATTAATATCCTTGAAGTTTACCTGACCTAATATTTGACTGTAATGATTAAGTGTTTCCTGAGTACTTTACAGTTGATGTGCTAATGTGGCCACTTCTGTAGAAACCAGAGAACAACGATTGCAATCTATGGAGTCACTTTACACTTTAATTTATTTCCAACTAATCATAAATAAATCATTTAAAGTGGGGCTGTATGTGCACTAAGCAGATGACAGTGTACTAACTGAATCAAAATTAATAATTTCTCTTCCTTGAGAAATAGAAAAAAGTCTAAACAGCTAGCAGTTGGGATTAATACTATGATAGTGCATATGAACATTTTCATAAGGAAGAAGACATTCTGTGTTTTTTAAGGTAATCACTGACTCTGTTGGACCATGACTGGCAAGAAAGGGAGGCAGTGGAGATCCATGTGCAAAGGCTTGGTCCTGGGTACCCTCGTAACCAGCTGCATGATCCTGCTTTATTGCCTCTCTACTCCACAAATCCACTACAGTCTACCTGAGTAAGACTCATCACACTGATAATGATGTGGTGTACATGCATTCTGTATAAAATATCATGTAAAGCACACATTGCACTGAAATTATTCAACAGTTAATATATTTAGAGCGGAAATAAAAATATAAAATAGAACATATGATGGTTTTCTGCTTTTCTTCATCTACGATTATCATTTGATTATTCTTTGTGTTTGTCTTTATAGGTTTCCAGTGCCTTATTCCTGTGCCCACCGCCCAGCCCACTTCCACCCCAAACCTTCCACAAACAGCTCACAACAAACCACTGGCCAAACCTGTGCTCCTAAAGTGGATATCATGTTCATGAAGACCCACAAAACAGCCAGCAGCACCTTCCTGAACATCCTATTCCGCTTTGGAGAGAAGCACCGGCTCAAATTCGCCTTTCCTGACAGCCGCAATGACTTTTTCTATCCGTCTCTCTTTGAGCGCTCCCAGGTCAAAGACTATAGACCTGGAATGTGCTTCAATATTATTTGTAATCACATGCGCTTCAATGCACCTGAGGTGGCCAAGTTGCTTCCTATGGACACCTCCTACATCACTATTCTGCGAGACCCTGCAGAGCTTTTTGAGTCATCTTTCCACTACTTTGGCCGGCTGGTGCCTTTTACCTGGAAGATACCAGGTGATGATAAGCTGACTGAGTTCCTACATGACCCCCACTCCTACTTTGATCCAGAGGGCTTCAACTCTTTCTACCTCAAAAATCTGCTGTTCTTTGACTTTGGACAAGGCAACACTCTGGAGCTGGATGATCCACGGGTAGAGGAGGGAATCAAATTCATCATTGACCGTTTTCAGCTGGTCATGTTAGTGGAATACTTTGAGGAATCACTCATCCTGCTCAAGGATGCCCTCTGCTGGGAGATGGACGACTTGCTCTTCTTCAAGCTCAATGCTCGCAAGGGTTCCACTGTGTCTAAACTTACCCCTGAGCTAAGGACCAGGGCCCTTGAGTGGAATGCTATTGACTGGAAGCTATACCAACATTTCAACCAGACGTTTTGGAAGAAAGTCCATGCATATGGAAAAGAGCGAATGGCTGAGGATGTGGCTGAGCTACGGAGAAGGAATGCAGAGATGGCATCCATCTGTATTGAGGAAGGACATGCTGTGGAAGCTGGCAGTATCCAAGAAACAGCCATGCAGCCCTGGCAGCCCATTGGAGAAAAGTCAATCATGGGCTATAACCTGAAGAAGAATGTGGACAAGGCACATCGAAAGCTCTGCCGAAAGATGTTGATGCCAGAGATTCAGTACTTAACAGAGCTTGGGGTGAACCTGTGGATCACTAAGCTATGGGGCCATGTCCGAGATATTATCAACTGGTGACTTGGTGTGTGAGCAAGAGAGGCCAATTCAAGTCTGAAAGACTGTATTAAACCTCATTCTGACAAAAGTGAGGTTCAACATATCTGTCACAAATCCTGTCTCACTGTGTTAAAATGTGTTCAGATTTGCATTTAATATGCGCTGCAATGTATCTGATGGGTGCTTGAGAACAAAAACATTATTGACCTCACTATCTACAAATACTGAACCAATTTAGAACACACATGCCTGATACTGGTCTCCGTGTTTGAGTCGGTTTTCACATATTAAAATTTTAATCTAACTTCCATTGATCTTATGGAGTTGGTACATGAACTCTAAAGTTGTGGACTAATTTCAGAAGCCTTTTGATGGAAAAGCAGCTGTTGTTGCCATTCATGCCAAATTTCTAAGGTTGTGTAAATGAATGAAAGTTCTAAGAGACTGAATTTCTACTAAGGACTAAAATGCAATGAATATAAGTATTACTGTCTATGGAGGACAAAATCAGCCACAGTTTCAATGATTAGTTGAGAAAATAGAAGTGTTTATAATGGCTGACATTTTCACTTGTCATAACATAATTTGCTTGGTTTCAGGGCCCAATAACTGCTAGATCTAAAATGTAGACATCATTATTGTTCTACACCTTTAGTGACATGTCAAAATGTCTGTCAAGGAAAATAACGTATAAATCATATTCATATCATTAACTTAAAAACAACAGTATATGCAATCAAGAAAAAAATACTTTTTACTTTTTATCTTTTTTGTTTTATAGCATATATTATATGTTGTTGTTTCTGCTATATGATACAATATTTTGCTTTGCTTTCGCCTGATATCACAATGTTAATCCTAACAGCATTGACTGTTGCCAGTTGTTTGACAAATGCATTTATGATGTGGTGGGGCTTTTTTGCACAGTAAGCCAAGAACTCAGCCAAATAAGGTAAATCATATCTACAAAGGCAGTGTGACAATGACTAACATTGTTAAACACCACCTATATGTGTTTAGACATCCTTGTAATCACAGTCTGCAGACATAAAAGTAATTAAATATACACATGTACATGTTTTTGCTGTTAATGCAATATGTTGCTCATTTATTTTTTAATTTGTGTCCATTTACCTCTATATTTGTTATGCATGTCTATGAATTTAATATTTAGTTTGTAGTGTATTCTATTATAAATGAAATTAGTTATAAATTCATTTAACTGTATCTGTGTTACTGATTTTGTCCTCCATGCATTTCTCTATCCCTATCAGCAATAAATGATCACCTTTTTATGTTAATCCTCAAAATAAAGTGAAATATTGCATGTGTTATGTTATAAACTTCACAGCTTCCACTCTATATGTGACTGTATATTTAATGAGTAGTGAGATTGTTCTTGGTTTATCATGTAGGATACCACAGCATGTATACCACAACATCTAAGAATATTGTGGAAAACGATGGAAAATATCCAACAACCTGCTCTTGAGGACAAGACTTTTCTCTGTTGATATGTGTTAGAAAATCCCAGTTATAGTCACTGTTATTTGTTGTTGTAAAAGATAGGAAAAGTCAAAGGCGGAGTAAATAACTACTTTTATAGAAACTACATAATTATGACAATTAACCCAATTCTACAATAATGTATCACTGTATAATAATATTACCACTACATGAATATGATATACAAATATACCAAGTTTGAACCAGTGAACACTCACTGGCAGGTAAGCCTGTTTATTGAGCCACTAATATAATGTGACTATCATCACTGCGCCACCTGCTTTATTTAACCAACACATTTATAAAAACACTAATTCACTGTGCACATGTTACTTTTCATAGCAGGAAAATGTTAATAATGTTAACAATGCTTTGTTCATTTAAAATGTTTATTGCAGGTTAACCACTGTGGATCACTATGTATAAAATAATATAGAAACTAGATTTTCAAAAATATATATTTATATATGCAGTATATTAACATTTAAAGCCGTTTTGGATGAATGAAGAAACTCACGGTGAGCATTATTGACGTTAACCACATTTGACTCTGCAGTCACATCTCATCATATTAGAAAACTAATAGTGTTACTTGCCCATAACATAAACTAATGCTCAAAGATCACCTCGTGTCGTTTGTGTACATTACTTGTTAAGTATGTTACCACGTTTTGTCAGTATAATTATGATTAAAGGTACCTTTTAAACATTACAGAAGTGAAGCGCTCACTGTTTCACGGGGGCGTGGTTGGGTGACGGTGCTCTTTAATGACAGCGACGTTGTTTTGCTAGTTTAGTTTCTGTGGCTAATGTGTTACCTGTGAACACATTCAGTCACAATACATGCAATCCGAGTATTAATTGAATCAGTTAGGCGATTATTGTAGTGTAACATTACTATATAGCCGTCGATATTTCATTAATTGGAGATAGTTTTTAATAGTTTTTCAGCTAGCTAGCCAGCCTGGTAGTGTTAGCCATGCGGCTAATGTTAGTTTTTAGCATCGCTAGTAGCTAACAGTTAGCCGGATCCCACAGTTCTCTAACGTGAATAAACGGACTTCAGCTTTTGTCTACCCAGGTAATGTTAATCCCACACCTTTATTAACGGTGACAGAACAATTAGCTCTCACTTTGGAGGACTGACTTTAACGATGGCGTTGGCTATGGACGTCCCTGTAAATGAGTGGCCCTGAGAAGTGATTCAGCCAGATGAGTTAGCAACAATGTCCTGTAAATCTACTAAAGTCGCCCCGAGTGTTGATTTCGATCACAGTTGTTCCGACAGTGTGGAATATTTGACGCTAAATTTCGGCCCATTTGAGACTGTTCATCGTTGGAGAAGACTCCCACCATGTGATGAGTTTGTTGGTGCAAGGTAACATGATGACAGATGAACAGCTTCATTAAAGTAAACCTGGATACTTAGCGTCTGTTATTCACCCTGAACTTCATGTACCTTTATACAGGCGCAGCAAGCACACTGTTGTGGCATACAGGGATGCCATATATGTGTTTGGGGGAGACAATGGGTGAGTAGTTTTAGCCAATTATTAGCCAGCAATTATTTTCCTTTTTACTTATCGTCCACTGCATACGGTGCATCACAAGTATTTATCACCCAACAGGAAGAACATGCTGAATGACTTGCTTCGCTTTGACGTGAAGGACTGCTCATGGTGTCGGTAAGATTTAAGAATCCAGTAACCATAATAAATAAATATGTATGTAGACTCTATATATATTATTTGACATCTGCTGTCTGCTGTATTTTGCAGAGCCTTCACCACTGGAACCCCACCTGCTCCCAGATATCATCATTCAGCTGTGGTCTATGGCAGCAGCATGTTTGTTTTTGGTAACTTGTTTAACCTTAAGGCCTTCATAATGAAATTACATTAATCTTATCATTTTCAAACTCATGTGTCTGTGAATGTATTTCAGGGGGCTACACTGGAGACATCTACTCAAACTCGAACCTGAAAAACAAAAATGACCTTTTTGAGTATAAGTTTGCCACAGGGCAGTGGACTGAATGGAAAGTGGACGGGAGGTAATGCACATTGTGAATATGATTATATTGTGTTTCTAGGATATATTCAGGTAACAGTTGTGTCTTTGGACATCAAACAATAAATGAAAATGGGTATGAAGTACAGGAAAGAAAATGTAACATTATCAGAAATGAAGGGACCACAGAAGCTGTGGAATAAAATCTTTGGAGACATTTATCAGTCCTCCCTCTCTGTTTAGCTTGCCAGTGGCTAGATCTGCACATGGAGCCACAGTCTACAGTGACAAACTGTGGATTTTTGCTGGTTATGATGGGAATGCCAGGTATGTTTTTTTTCTGCTGATACTGCCACACTTTGTTGTTTGCACATGCTATTGACATTGTTCCTTTTTTTTTAGGCTAAATGACATGTGGACCATTAATCTCCAGGATCGAGAACATGCATGTTGGGAAGAGGCTAGTATAATTCATTTCCATATTTTGAGTATAATGTTCCGAAATTCTGAATGTACGTTGATTTCTCTATTTCTCTCATGGTCTCCATCAGATTGACCAGAGTGGTGAGATTCCTCCGTCTTGCTGCAACTTCCCTGTAGCTGTATGCAGGGATAAGATGTTTGTGTTTTCTGGTCAGAGTGGAGCCAAGATCACAAATAACCTCTTTCAGTTTGAGTTCAAGGGCCACATGTGAGCAAAACACGATCTTTCTTACCTGAGTTTCTCATTCTGGAGTATTAGAGTTACATGATACTAATCGTTTTACTTCATCTTTTCAGGTGGACACGTATCCCAACTGAACATTTACTGCGGGGCTCCCCTCCGCCTCCTCAGAGACGTTACGGTCATACAATGGTTGCCTTCGACCGCCATCTGTATGTATTTGGAGGTGCTGCTGACAACACTCTGCCCAATGAGCTGCACTGCTATGATGTGGATTCTCAGACTTGGGAGGTGATCCAACCCAGCCTGGACAGTGAGGTATGAACCTAAAGGGTTTATAAAAAATATCAATAGATAATGGAAATGGTTGAATCGGAAATATAACAAACTGCAGTATATAGGACAGCTACCATTCTTTGGTTTGCATAGCTGCAGTTGTTTATGTAAAACTTAAAATGTTTCCTTTTTGATGTTTGAGTTTAGTTTTGTTCAACAACGTAGGGAACATTCTTGATTTTTAAATTAAACTTTAGCTAGAAAGCCGGATGATTGTGTGAATCTGCTTGCAGCAGGTACTTGGTTGTAGAATCAGGGCTGATCACAATAGACCCTTCTGGGCCATTCTACATATACTAACACATGTATTCATTAATGAAGTTTTGAAGCAGTGCTTTTGAAGAATATTCACAAAAGTTGGATTTTCGATGTCCCTTCCTATCTAGATGCCCAGTGGGAGACTGTTCCATGCTGCTGCTGTGATTCAAGATGCCATGTATATCTTTGGTGGGACTGTGGACAACAATGTGCGCAGTGGGGAGATGTACAGATTCCAGGTTAGTGTCTTACATATTTATTGCTGAAATGTAAAAAAAACGTCTGCTCTACTATGGAATAATTTCAGCTTTGTGCACATAAACCATTCCTGTCTAAAGAAAAGGTTATGCCATAGATGGAGATTAGTTACAGTATTACTCCAGTACCTCCTAAAACAATTATATTCTTGTTCTTGTAGTTCTCATGCTATCCAAAGTGTACTCTACATGAAGACTACGGAAAGCTGTGGGAGAACCGTCAGTTCTGTGATGTAGAGTTCATTCTGGGGGAGGTGAGTTTTCATTTCTGCTTGTGGTACTGGCACTATGCTTCAAAATGTCTGATTAAAATTAGAAGGTGACTAATACAGTTCTGCAAAAAAGTATTTCCCCTCCTTCCTGTTCTTTTTTTTGTTTTTTGTTTTTTTGCATATTTGTTGGACAATAATTCAGATTATCAAAACAAACTGTAATATTGCACAAATATATCGCAAAATAATACAAAATGCTGTTTTAAAATGATGATTGCATTTATTGAGAATTAAAAACTGTCCAAACCTAACTGGCCCTATGTAAAAAGTAATCCCCTTCCCCTTGCTAAATCATGAATGAACTGTGATTAGGGATTTTCGACATTGGCTTTTTCACTGATATCCGATATTGTTTAACTCTTAATTTCCGATACCGATATAAACCAATACCAATATATGCGGGGTCCCCCCTCATAAAAAAAAGAAAAACTAGATAATTTTAGGTAACTAACATCACATATTTCCTTTCATGCATACTTAAACTTTAAACATTATTGAAAGGTGTGCCAAACAAACACAAATATCTCAAAAACTTTACCTTGGATTTGTCATATTTTGACATTTTGAGAGAAAGGAGAAGTAGCTGATGAGTTTGATGTATAATATGTGCATGGTATGTAAACGTTGTGTCATTAAGAGTAAAAACCAATACTGATATTTTTCGATATTACATTTTAATGCCAACATCGGTAGGCCGATAAAATCGGACATCCCAAACTGTGATTAACCAAATTATTTGGAAAGGTGAGTTTGATTTCACTGGACACACCCAGGCCTGATTACTGCCAGACCTGTTGAATCAAGAAATCACTTAAATAGAAGCTGTCTGTCAAATGATCATTTTAAAACTATGTTTTGTATTTACTTTGGTAATTGTTGTGTAATATTTACATAAATTCATTTATTGATAATCAGATTATTTAAGTGTAACAATAAAAAAAAAACAGGGGGAAAATGCTTTTTCACAGCTGTGTATATTATCTAACTAACATGGTTTCCCAACTGACAGCTTGTGTTGTTTACAGAGGGAGGAGAGAGTCTTGGGGCACATTGCTATAGTGACCGCAAGATGTCAGTGGCTGCGGAAGAAAATCCTGCAGGCTCGGGATAGGCAGCGACAGGTCAGAGCACTGCAGCAAGTACATGTCATTTCCTCTGAAACAAAAGAAAACTGCATGGATCTTGAAAATTCCAATTAAGAAAGGATGGACCTGTGCCTCGCTATAGCATGACACAAAATATGTGCTGATAACTTTGGTTTAGTAGACAGTGTCATAGTATTATTGCCACTTTGATTATTAGCTTATAATTGAGCAGGCTAGTTTGAGGAAATTAAGAGATTATTTCTAGCATGAACTCAACAGTTATGTACAAAATAAAAATACTAAAAACCAATTCAACATTATTTATAAAGTGTTGCATAACTTGCTGTCTCTGTGTACAGAAAAGTAAACAAGAGAGCAGTGAAGAGAGTGATGAAGTGGCAGCTGGAGGTCCAAGGGATATCTTTGCAGGTAACAGGCCATCGGGCACACAGCCTCTGCTAGAGGTATCCATCAGGGAAGCAGAGGCCCAACCATTCGAAGTCTTAATGCAGTTTCTCTACACAGACAAGATCCAGTATCCACGCAGAGGTAACTTTCTCATGCTTCACACGATTGGATGGTACCTGCAGTAATGAGCGATTAAAACATTGATTATTTGTCCACTACCTATGTACAAAGGTCATGTCCAGGATGTTCTGCTGATCATGGACGTGTACAAACTGGCCCTTAGTTTTAAGCTTTCCCGTCTGGAGCAGCTGTGTGTGCAGTACATTGAGGCATCTGTGGACCTGCAGAACGTTCTCAGTGTTTGTGAAAATGCCAACAAGCTACAGCTGGATCAGCTCAAAGTAAGTCTGAAAAACTCGAGCAGATTTAACTGAGTTAACAACAGCTGACAAGTGTTGTTTTACTGACCTCCAGTGGCTGACGTTTGGAGTACATTTAACAAAAGAGCACAGTAAAATAATGTGCAGATTTGTGTTACAGAGATGCTGAGGGAAAATAATTATTTCTTCTAATATTCATGACATGTATTCATAAAAAAATTTTTTTCATCCTCCAGGAACACTGTCTTAATTTTGTGGTGAAGGAATCACATTTCAACCAGGTGATCATGACAAAAGAGTTTGAACACCTGTCAACTCCATTGATAGTGGAGATTGTGCGTCGAAAGCAGCAGCCTCCTCCCAGGGTGTATTCCGACCAGCCTGTGGACATTGGAACATCCCTGGTGCAGGACATGAAGGCTTATCTGGAGGGTGGTGGACTGGAGTTCTGTGACATTATTCTGTTGTTAGATGGACATCCACGGCCTGCTCATAAAGCCATATTGGCAGCCCGATCCAGGTACTGACAACTTAGACCTTGAGCAAGTTACCAGACCTGACTTTTTGTACATTTTTGTGTAATGATAGTTATTTGGATTTTTATTATGCATATTGTGAATGTGCACAGCTTTCAACAGCTCTCTAAATTCTTACTGTAGAAAACCAGCAATAATTATAAAATTTTATTTGACTTTGTATATTTAGGTTTTAATGAGACATTCTAAAGATGTGTTGGAGCTTTACTGTGATTCACTTTTTTTGATTAAATGTTCATCATAATTTCATCATTTATTTGGATTAGCAGTTGAAATAAACTTTGCGTGTTTGTGCATCTCTCCAGAATGAGAATATTTTAAATTGAGACGTGAAAATTTAAGGGAGATGTTTATATTATAAGTCACTATACTCTGAGATACTGAAGTTAATGCCAACACAGTGATGTTTCTAACACTTTATACTACTCTTTTGTCCCTCAGTTACTTTGAAGCAATGTTCCGTTCCTTCATGCCAGAGGACGGTCAAGTTAACATCTCCATCGGTGAGATGGTTCCAAGTAAACAGGCCTTTGAGTCCATGCTGCGTTATATCTACTATGGCGATGTCAACATGCCTCCAGAGGATTCCCTGTATCCTTCTTAAAATCATTTATTTACTTTATTCACTACAATAAAAGGCTTTCTCTTGCAAGGTCCACTACCAGGATAATACTGAACTAACAGTTTTGCAAATTTTAATGGAAAAGATAAGAGGCTCCATGTTTGAAACGAGACACAACTTTGTTCTCTGAGCCACAAAAAATAGCCCAACATATCACCATGTTGTGTGTAGTTATACAGTTGTGATGATATGTTTAGGAATAAATTCAGAATTTTAGAAATGGTTGAGATTCGGTGGTGATTTAGCATTGAATACGAGTAGAATCACTGCAGGATGAACCATCAGCATCTAGTGGCCATTATTGGAATCACCTCTTAATGTGTTGCTACTTTGTCCTCAGCTTTCACTCATTTGGTTTCTGCTTGTACAATAAGTACAAACAGGGAATTAAATCTATATTTTAATTATTTTAGTAGCATCATCATCACTTAACAATAGGTTGCATAAAATAAGCATATAGTGTAGTCTAATTCATATAAAAAGCTCCGTGCAGAGGTAAAAGTAATTACATATGTGGTCAAAATATACATAATCTTGCTTTTTAAGAAAAATGAAAACCAAAAAGTATTTATTTTTTGTTTCCTTGACCATTGATAAACAGTTATCTGTTTGCTGCACCATATTACTATGGGTTTTCCAATAACAGGCTGCAGGCCTACTGCAAGCAGAATCTGGAGATGAACGTCACCGTAGAGAATGTCTTGCAGGTATTTATGTTTTCACCCGGGGAGAAGCAGTGACCTAATTTGACTATGCTGTCCCTTACTTGAATTGATTTATGGGGAGTGAATAATTCTTCTCGAATATTTTCCCCTCTCAGATTCTGGAGGCAGCCGATAAGACGCAGGCTCTGGACATGAAGAAGCACTGCCTGCACATTATTGTCCACCAGTTCATCAAGGTGGGTGGGCTTGTATCTGGAGCCCTGGGGGTTTGCTGCCCACTCAGTGCAGCTGAGCTAACCCTGTAGCACTGTCTTCTTAGTGGGAGACTGTCACCTCTGGCCTACTGGTGGATCACCTCCATCTTCTACATAGAGAGGAGACTGTTTTCAGTCTGGCCGGCTGTACAAGCACCTCATCACATAACGATGAGGGTCATAGTGTCGCCCTGATTATTGTTTGTTATTCAAGGACACAACAAAGCATTCAATTCTCACTCTACTCCACTGGAGTGTTAGCTCTATTATTAATGTTTCTGTTGAGCTTCTTTCAGTTTATCTTAATTTTTCATGCATGAGCAACCAAGTGCAGCTTATTCCTCTGTTTGACTCATCATTGTCTTAATTTATTGCTCATTTTTTTTCCATTTGTTTATTCTCCTCCCCTCCCAAAGGTATCCAAGCTCCCTAACCTGCGATCTCTCAGCCAGCTGCTGCTGTTGGACATCATTGAGTCTCTAGCTACACACATATCAGACAAACAATGCGCTGAGATGGGCTCCGATATTTAGGATGACGCCGGCAGCCAGGCTCTTTTCTCTTCTCACAGAAGCCATACAGCTTTACCTACTTCTAGTCATTCCCACCTCCCCAACACGCAGTACTTTTTATGTTGAACCTTGCATGTCTTGACCCCCATGCAGTAAATGCCTTTATCCATGCAGTATCATATGTTGTTTCTCACTCTGCATCTCAGCCAGGAGTGAAAGCCGTGAAGAAACCAGATTTTATAGCTCAGCTACAAGTGTTAAATGATTCAGAATTTTTCATTTTTTTTTAAGCACAGAACAAAACTTTCAGTGTTTTATTCTGTTCAGTGTTGCTGCTGCATTTGTTTAAACATATGCAGTGGATTGTATTAGTTTATATTTGTGACACTATAGAAATGTTTAAGTGTTGCTTCGAGATCTCTCCTTGGATATTCTTTTCTCAGTCACCTAAATACAACCTAATCAAAGTATAACATTACATGGATTAATTACCTAGTCTGGATTCATCACTTGCACTATTCTCAGCTCTAGAATTAAAATCATATGGGAATAATAAGAATATGCACTACCAGTCAAAAGTTTGGACACACATAGGAACGACCATGTTTTTCATGTAAAGATGCATGTTTTCAGTTGTGTTACCATCATTGCACATGGTTTTCTTATGATCAGTTATCCTTTTAAATTAATACATTTGCATTAGCAAACATAACATACTTTAGTTACTTTAGTACTAATGTTTGCAGAATTTAGGTCTCTGTATGTTTATGTAAATATTCCTTTCAAAAAACAGTTGTTTTCAGCTACAACAGTCATTGACAATATACATTCATTCTGATCAATTTGATGTTATGAAATCTGCTTTTCTTTCACAAACATGGTCATTTCCATGTGTGTCCAGACTTTTGACTGTTAGTGTATGTCTTTCTTAAAGCCATTTGTTTAGTTTAACATTACTGTTGTGTGCACATGCTGATATCTATTACCGTTAACAGACAAGCTGTCTTTACTCATGGAATATAGCTATATGCATTTAGTGATATTGGAATGCAGTTATTAAACATTTTCCCACATGGGTTTCATGTATTTAAAGCCTTAATAAATTTTCATCCACACAAATAAGTAATGTTATATTGAGTCTGTGTTTATTCGTAGTCATATGACTTCACAAGAAATATTGGTTCAAACAGAGGCTGTGCCCCCTTGGGACCAGGGGCCCTGGTCCTGTTCCCAGGCGACTTGTTCAGTAATCCATCCATGTCTCTAGCTGTGATCAAACATACCTTTAGGCTGCCTTTAAGTCCTACACTCACCCAAGCAAAGAGTGGCTATACTGCTTTGCATTTACAGTTTTGTGTTTGGCCCTGCTGTTCTGACCTTATCTAAACGCTAGGCCCAGCTCTGTACATCTACTTTGTGAAAGTCATGATGTTTCACAAATCCTTCAACACAACCATGACATGAAATAAAGCCACTGCAGCCTATATTACTATGTGAAAAAGCTGAAGGTTAATCCTTGACCTTTCATCAAATTAGCCACGTGCTTTACGGGTTTCAGTTTCCACAGATCCATGAAACATACGATCAGACAATGCTTCTTTGGTTTGAGAGGGTTCAATCAGAATATGTAACTAACAACTAAGATTTTAATTTGCTTGAGTCAGCTGAATTAAAATGTAAGAGGTAAAATAATTAAAAAATCATCCAAAAAGTAATATTTCTAAACACGTTTTATTTGCATATATATGGAAATATTATAAGAAATATTTTTAGCCAATAAATGTTAATAAATACTGTAAATTTTGTTAATAGGGTTGAAAAAACAGCTTGACCTAAATACTGAGTCAGTAGATTTTCTGCCAGCTACCAGTCGTACTGCAAGATCTGTAAAGAGCCATAGTGGAATTCACAAAGTGTTGGACTCTTTTGGACTCTGTTGTAAGTACCAGAGTGAGCACAAAGTGCTATTCATAGCCTAGATACTTGAGACGCTTGGCAAATCTAAAGCCCCTCTTCTGATTTCCCTAGATTGTGAATATCTTAACTAAAATAATACCTATATTGCATCAGTAACATCAGTGAAATGTTGAAATGTTGAAATTTTTGAATCCCCCCATTCCCAGCTCATGTTGTCTCATGTTTCATTCATTTAAGGGCGCTTGTCCACACACACAGCCCAGAATCCCACTGAACATATCCAGTTTCATCTTTAAAGAGAGTTCATTGTTCACTGTGATGAAGAAGCTGAGACAAAACAGTATTTGTGTTGTCATGCCACAGCCCTGGATTATCTTCCACTTATCAGGTGCATTTTATCAAGGAGCCTCAAGAAGTGGGTTGTCTTGGTTGGTCCTGCCACCTGAGCAGGTGGGATGGGCTACAGAGGCGCCCTGGATCTCCTAATCTGTTACATAGACCTGAACAGCTCAATCACGGAGAGGAGTGTCTGTGTACACGGACCGAAGATGGTTTTTCTAACAACTAAAATCATGCAAAGGGTTGCACTCTTTGTGACGTTCGGGGGTTTGGTCACTTCTCTTATCACCACCTTCCTTCCTCTGTGGAAGACAATGAACTCTGAACTGAACGAGGTGGAGAATTGGTACTCTGGGCTGTGGCACACCTGCCTTTATACCGAGGAGGTAGGAATTCAGTGCAAGGCCTATGACTCCGTCTTGGGACTGCCGATGGACCTGCAGATCTCCAGAGTGCTCATGTTTGTGTCTATAGGTACTGGAGGTTTAGCTTTGTTGGCTGCCTTCCCAGGTCTGGAGGGGGCTGAAATGTGTGTGAGGCAGCCAGGCCTGAAGAGAGTTCTCCTCATCCTTAGCGGGGTCCTGTCCTGGGTGTCTGGGCTCACCACTCTGGTTCCTGTCTCTATTGTAGCCTACACGACTGTGGTGGACTTCTGGAATGAAGGTTTTCCTGATGTGATGCCACGCTGGGAGTACGGCGAGGCAATGTTCTCTGGATGGTTTGGAGGTTTGGCCCTAGCCATCGGAGGGACCTTATTCTTTGTAGCTGTGTGCATGGGTGACTACGACCAGCGTCCACCAAGTGTGCTAAACAACCCACAGGTGAAGCACAGGAGACAGCACTACCTGAAGACAGAGGTGTTATAGTTTACTGTTGTCACACATGTATCATCTGCACATTGCTGTCCTTCACATGAAATGAATGAATGAATGTCATCTTGTTCACTTGAGTGAATACTTAAGCTAATTGTGAACTTAATCAGCAGCACCGATAAGAATAAAAATTCTGACAGAGGCTTGTGGCAGTTTTTTTTCCCTTTCTATAATCTCGTTTTAGCTGAAAGTCCCCTTCCCGTGATGCATCTGTGATGGCAAAAAAAAAGTTCATGTACGATAAGATAAAAAGCAAGTAGAGTATTCTTTTTCTCTTATGTGTCTGCTAAATATTTTAGGATGGTCATTTATTTACCCACACCTTGGTACACATACACAGAAAATGTAGAAATGCTGTAACACATTCAAAATGAGTGAAAAATAATTCTTCATCTTAATTTTGGTTGAAACTAGTGAATATTTGTTATTTTACATGTTTTATGTAATATTTTACGTAATGCAGTGCAAGTAAAACATAACATCAAATGTAACATATTTCAGACATAAGGTGCAGCCATGAAGTTTTATGGATTCGATAATAAACTACACAGACTGACTTTAAAGTTTAGCCTGTCATCAGCTTCACAACCAACTCCACAACAAAACACCTGCAAGACAAGAGACAATGGTTGTGTAAAAGTTGTCTTCTGGTGCTTGTAAATATCGTGTAAATAGAATGAGACACACAATTGTAAAAATTTAAGCACTATTAGCTACTCTCCAGTTACAGAAAAGACTGACTATTCTGAACAAATATGAAAATGTTTTGCAGTATATACACTATGTACAGGATCTATAGAGTCCACAGCCAGGGGAGGAGTGAATAGTTTGACATGAGTTGCATTCCACTGGTGCAGCTCTTCTGTGTTGAATTTCATTTTGGGGAGGGACTTGAGCTTCTCATAGTCCTTAGGTCATGTCACATTGTGCCTAGATTGTGTTTAACGTGCCCATTTCCTTAACTGACACTGTGTTTAAATGCTTTTAGGTTAGTTTGAATCTACCCTGACATTAATGCGATGTATCAGTGATGTAAATTGTCATCAATCAACTTGTTGTGCGTGCGCACACCTCTCACCCTGGCTTTAACTCAAACATGCTTTTACAAGTGCTTGAACACATGCAGAGAGCAACACAAACACACTGACAGTGGAGCACACGTGCATGTGTCAGCTGTCAGTACACTGTAGAAATACAGGGAGGAAATTGCTTTTATATGGTAAATAGTGATTCACAGATTTTATTTTATTTTTTTAGGCATTTTGAGACATTCTGAAAACAGTGTAAAGGTTATTGTCCTCATTCTGTCATCATTTCTTATGGAGTAGAATATGACCTTGTTCCAGTAGCTATTTAACAAGGGGAGGCACAGTTCCTCCCACCGTGGGAGCATAAGGAATGGAAATATCTAGGGAGCTCATTTCTATAAGTCCCTGTATACCTTTTTAATCCTGCTCCACCCTACCCCCTGACTGAAAGTGGGATTTACTGCACCAACTGCACTTTCACTCCTTTTCCCCCTGCTGCACACACAGAGGGATGTAGCACACAGACACACACAGACACACACACACACACACACACAAGGAGCATGCAGCAATTTGAAATTGCAGTTTGGTAAGTTTTAACAACAGCTGCTACACAGACATGCAGCAGGACACCTGCACAGTAAGCAGGCAGTGTGATAAGTGGGAAGTCAGACCATGCAGTGCAGTGGGCAGAGCAGCAAGTCTTTGATCCGGCTTAACTGGTAAGTTAGGTCTTTGACATCTGAAGGCGAAGCTGAAAGGACCCGAACAGAAAAGCAAGCTAGCAGTGTGTGTGTGCGTGTGTGTTGTCTGGGAAAGATAGGGGAGGGGTGGGAGGACGCGAGCAGGGAACGGTGAGAATTCCTGCTGTGTTAGCATCCCCTCAGCAACTCCATCAATACTGCATACAGCTGGGAAACTGGCAAAGGTCCTCCGCGCTGCATTTGCAGGCTCGGACAGCGAAAGAGAGCAACCCCCCCCCCCCCCAACTGCTGGAGGGGGGCTTTGCGAGGGGCAGAGTCACTCTCACACTCACTCAGTCAGTCACTCAGTCACACACATCCACACACACCAGAGCCGCTGCTGCATCAAGAGGCTGGAGAGGAGAGCGGAGGAGGGTACAGAGGGGCGCTCAGACCGTGAATACTCCAGTGGACAGAGCCAATCCCGGAGAGGGACATGATTGCTAAGGGAATCATGTGCTAATATGCTACTGTGCTCCGCAGGGGAACCTCAGCTTCAGGGACTTCTCAGTACACCTGCTCCATGCATAGCGGTAAGTTGATTTATTCTCAGTTACTGTCAGGGAAATGAAGTTTGGTTTTAATGATTTCTGATATGTGGGCTTTGTCTGCATTGATGCTGTGGTCACAGCACTTGGATGGAAGTTATTTGAGACAGCAGCACTCTTCTCATGTGAGAACATGTGAGCTTCTGTGGTGCAGTATATTAACAACAATTCACAAAACATAACAGAGACATATGACAGACTGTCCGTTCTTGTATCAGTCCTGCTCAGTTTTGCTGCCATACAGCTGAAGTTTTTAATAGTATGAACTATAATTAATACGAATTAATAGTAATTACTGAAAAAATCTCAAATGATATTTCTTGTGTGTGTGTGTGTGTAGTCTCAGTAGCGCATGCACACACACAGACAATAGCAGAACTGTTGTACAGCTTCTCTGTAGGGGTGTACACCCCTGTGTAAACATCAATTCTAGTTTTCCATGACATCATGGAGATGTTATCGCACAAAGCAGCGGCAAAATGAACGGATACAAGTGTTTAGCGCCATTGTTAACTGGCTTTAACTTTAAATAAGGCAACTCAAAATTTCTTTTCCTGATGAACTCCATGTATTACAGTAAATGCTGATGAATGACAGTTTGTTTTCTAGAGCCACGTGGAATCTATTACTCCAAACACTAATGGTTTGTACATCTCTTAAAACCTAATTATGACTTCTGTAATCTCAATAATGGGAAAGCAGATGTTATAGTCCACCCTTTGGTGTTTTTGTAATTAAGCATTGTTTGATAATTGATAATCCATAGATTGTAGCCACGTGGAGCTGTCACTGTAACGTCCCCTGTTGTCACCACTACTGTCTAACCATTAACAAATATAACTTCATACAAACTATCACAAATGATGTGAATGAAATCAACAATGTATGATGTTGTGTCACACACACTAGAGCTTCTTACTGGGGATTATAGTTACTGAAGTGTACTGGTTTTTTTTTTATATTTTAAGACACGTAGGCAATGGAGTAAACAGAAGTAATTCCAAAACTTCTTGGCATTTCGGGGGAACATCATGGTGACTAGTTTGGATTACGTCTAACTCCATGCCTGACTTGAGACACTGACCTACCTCCCTCATACACAGTGTGAACAACCAAATTGAGAAATGCCAAAGAGATCAAAGATTACAACAATATCTTCCACTTTATCTATAGCGTTGAATACTTAGTGAAAGCAGCAGCAAAAATAATTAGTCAGTAACTCGGTAAAAGAGCACATCTGCTTAACAGCCTGTTTGCGCAATCAGTGGATGATTGCTTGGGCTTCTCTTGTATTTCACAAACCAGGATGAAATGCAAACAGTGAGTGAGGGGAAAGAGGTGTGGTCACATGTTAAGAGTTGTGAGCTGTTGTCCTTTTATCAGCTGAGGATCACAGCGCCCACACGCTAACATACTGTACATGACAAGAATTGAAATGAAACTAAACCACTAAATCAGCAGCTTCACATTCAGGTGCAGCTACATGTCCAGAGCTTAGTTAGTTCAGTAAAGTGACAGAAGTGATCATTTAGAAATGAAATGACATCTCCCTATGTCTTGTAGAGGTTTTGTTGAAGTTGGAGAACAGTTTTGACTGATGGATGTGACTGCCAGAGTGTAGCCTGTTTATGGATCAACCACCAACTAGGAGCAGCATTTCGCTAATTCTCCCCTGTAACACTCCAGTAACAGGTATTACATTTGTAGGGAAGTGAGTGAAACTGACAGCTTGTTTGTAGCAAGATTATTAGCACTGCTTGGGGACAGGCCCAACAGTGAGAGAGCGGGATCTGCGTCATATGTTAGGAGGACCAAATCTGCTTGACCTACTTTAGTTTTGCACAAAATATCTCCAGGAACTCCAGGATGGCAGCTCTTTCTGATCCAAGTTGTTGTTCATCAAATTTTTAGTGGTGACTAATTATTAAAGGGGCAACATGTGAGAGAGAAGAAACATTTTCACGATCTTTAACATAAACGTACGCCTCAGCAGAAGGCGGTTTGATCTGCTTTTCCCTGTATTTAACGAAACACACAACATCAAAGGCTCTGCTGCATCATTTTCTTGGCTGTTTAGTTGGCAGAATACAGGGAAATTTAAGTGTTTGGCACAGAGATTTGGATGAATATTGAAAGAATATCATCTAAAAAGAGGCTTTTCCACTTGTGGGAGATGCTTAGTGTTTTCAGATATGGAAGCCAAAAAGCTTTAATTTTGTTTTGTATTATATTTTGACTTCATGCAGTTGCTACAACAACCTGTTCAGTGAGATATGTCAGAAGCAAACAAAAATAAAATATATATTGTGACTGTCACAAGAGAAGTCTGAGGGACAGTGAGATCATTCATGAGAGAAGATAGACGGGAACGTTCTGCTACTTAAATCTGTATTCATTGTTTTGACATTTAACATATTTTGGCAGTTTAAATTAAACAGTTTATGTGGGCAATGTCTTTCTGGTGGAATCAGCCCCTTCTCTAAGAAATCTGAAAAAGAGACCCAGGTACCCATTGCTTTTCGTTAGAGGTCACAATCCAATTTGTTTGGTAATCATTGATTTAACTTTTAACAGTGTCTTCTTAATCTAATAAGCTTATCTTATGTTTATGTTTGCTTGTTTTATCTAAAGCTTCAACGTCAAATGTAGTAAAGTATTTCCCTCTTTAAAGTAATGGAATAGAGGTGTCATAAAATATATATAAAATATAATATCTTCAAGTAACTGCTCCTCAACATTATACTCTGCAGAGTTGTGGCCAGTCAGAGAATATCTTTCCATTTCTCTTCTGTTCTCAGGAACTTTTTCGAAGGAGTGCTCCATTAACTCTGCACACTTTTTTGGTAGTTCAAGGACATTAAGATGTGCCCAGAATATCAAACAGTTCTTTTGGTTGTACCTCAAAAGGATAATTTGGTGATGGATTGCACCATGTTAAGTGATACACAGCCATCCTGCATTTGCTAAGATTCATAGTAACCACTGCTCTGTGAGTAACTAACTACTGTATGAGTGGGTGAAATACCAGAGCTGGCAGAAATGTGAGGGCAACATGGCAACAAAACAAGGGGGATTTTGAAACTCAAGGGGCCCCTGCTTCCCTTTAAAGTGCAATGTGACAAGAAAGTTAATAGGTGTCGGAGTGCTGTTAATATTTAACGGTTTTCCATGCAATATGCATGAACAAAGGTAACCATGTGTGGGGAAATGTTCCTAATTAACACAATCACTTCCTTTTTTCAAGCATTAACTTGTTACAGAGACACACAAACAGAAAACGATTTGAGTAGTTCTCCTCAGCAGTTTGAGCCTGTGTCCTTCAGCCCCGTCAGTGCAACATCAGCCACTTTCTGTGTTGAGTAACACAAAAACAAACCCAATCAGTGGCTATGACTGATTACAAGAACTACCACAATAAGAAAATGTACAGATAGACGAGGGTGTTGTCACACTGAAAGACATAACTGCAATGTAAATGAAAAGCAATGCAAAACATTTTCATCTGAAAGATCACAAAAAGCTGAAAATTCATTAAAGTAACAAATACAAACACAACACATAAGATTTTCACCTCTTACATCATGACAACACGGTTCATGCTGTTATCAGACTTTACACTCTGTAATCAGTGCTGCGCGTGTGTTGTTGACGATGTCGTGTCCTCTGTCCATGCAGATTATGTGGAGAAGCTTACGTGGGCCATGGCCAGCTCGGACCTGCAGGATCTCATACACACAGTTCTGTGTTATCGTTACCTCCCTGCAAAACAGCCCAGCCCGAGGATCTGACTGAAGCTCCCCTCCCTCTCCCCCTCCCTCCCTGTCCCTGTTTGTCCCTCAACCCTGGGCCCACCATGGGAGGATGCTTCTCCAAACCCAAACCAGGTAACCAAGAGGTTTGACTGTATCCTTTCTCTCTCTCAACGTGGTTAATTTAGTTTGAAAGAAAATATGCACCAAACGTGTAGCAACTTGTGTAGATTTATAGCATTATCTCACTCTGATTAATTTTAACAGCATATTATGTAAATGTATTGGTACAATGTGGTTAAAAAAGTGTGCTGCTGTCCTGGATTGAAGTGTTTATGATATTTCTCCACCATTGCATTGCACATGGTATCCTGCTATTGCTGTTTCTAGTATAGCTGAGTGTTGAAATAATTTCATTTATGTAGTGTCTGTAAATTCAGTGATAATATAAAAATATATTTTTATAAATATGTATATATTTTTCCATCCGTCCATCATTTCTACATGTTAATATGTCTAGCTGAAAACACTTGTTCTACATGTAGAGGTCAGTTATTCATGTGATGAAAATGAAGGTGTTTTTAGAAGGAAAAAAAATGTATATATATATTTAGACAGTTTTTTCAGTTTGAAGCTACCTACTGTCTCCAAATCCTGTTATATGTCCTCTCAGCCTCCTCTCTTTGCAGTACGTGTGGGAGGAATTTTAATGCGCTCTGTAGCATCTTTGGTCAAGAGAATTTCATACATTAATATAAAAATCTGACACTGTGTGTGTGTGTGTGTGTGTGTGTGTGTGTGTGTGTGTGTGTGTGTGTGTGTCCATTTCGTGCATGTGTTATCATGCATGTTCAGTCAGAACACAGAACCTTAGAGATCAGATCATATTGTTATATTCAGCTCATCTTGTGGAGGCGACGTGACGCAGATAAGCGAGTATTTGTCTGTATAGAAATTGTAGAACAGAGGCTGCTGACAAGTCAGTGACCTTAAAGTACTAACACTCAAAGCCAAATAAAACTTGAATATACAAATATGCATGTGTACGCACCATATACAGTGTGCTGAATGAGGGTTACTGTTAAAAAGGGGTCTTACAGAAGCTTTGATAATTTAAAGGAGCCAAAGTGTAGAGGAAAACATTAAAATCAGGTCTCATGCACATAAACACACACCACGATAATATAATTTTAGATGCAATGGCAAAACCCATAAGAGACGTGAATAAGCAGTCCAACATGAGGTACAAGTGCCTTCCCTCAGCAAGTAATTAAATAATGTTTCTAAGCTTTGTGTTTGGTCTTGTCTGTCCCAACTCATAATATTCAACTCACAGGTTTCATACAAATACCCTCATCGTTAGATTATCAAAATACAGCAGCAGAGGTCCAATTATAATCATGTTAGCACCCAAAACATCTGCAGATAGAGATTTTTTTCTTTCACTACTCACCACATACATCTGGGAGCAATTAGAAAGACATTAGAAAGACACACCTTCAGCTCTCCAGATAAAAAACATTCTTCCAAAGTCCTAGTCTTTTGGGTACTGAAAAAGATAATATTCTTATTTTTAATTTCCCATAAAATATAAAGGTACATAATTCCTAGATTAAATTGAACTGTGGGATTTAAATTATAAATAAAGCAAACACAGTATACAGTTGTACATTTAAGTGTAAGTGGGAGTAAACTGGCACCGTGACAGGACCTATAAGGGAGGGAGAGCGTGTAGACATGGCACACTGCCCGCTTCATTTGCATAAAAATGTGAGAGAAGAAGTGTAGAAAGGTAGAAAAACTGTGGAATTTTACATGAGGATTGAGTAAATAAAATATCTGTGTTAAAGCTGAAAAAGACTGAAAAGATCTAAATAAAAGCTTTACAAAAGATATTTGAGTGCATGTTTTACACCAGATTAACTTTTTCATATTGATCAGATGAAGCATCAGTGTGGTGTCATTTAGTTTTAGATGTTACAGCAGCAGATTCCCTTCAGCTGTAGAAAGCTTTCTCTTTCTTTTCTCCTGCAATTGCACTCACTATTATGATTTTCCATTGATTTTAATTAAGACTTGCTCAGCAGGAGAAAATTCCAGCCAGATTACTGTGTAAGAACCGGATGATCAGCACATTTTTCCAGCCGAACAGATAAAGCCTACTGCAGTGAAAATGGAGTTACACAACCATTTCTTCAAGGTTCACAAATATAAACCCAACAACAGCGCATCACGCCATAAAAACAAAACCTGACTATCTCCCATAAAACAAATTAAAATACTCCATTATTATTGTCTGTATGTTTAGGAAAGCAGCAATATTGAGAATATACACAAAACATTTCTGCTTTAAAATGTGGATTTTGATATTTTCCTTTATTGGAAATCTCATTAATTATCATGACATTGTTAGCAGCAGTTATTATTATAAGCAGTGTTATTCTGTCAAAAATAATATTTAGAGTTGTTTAAGAGACAAATAAGAGATGTTTAAGGGATGTGTGATCATTACTGTAGGTGGGTGTTCTGCTATCACATTTTTATTTAGAAAATCTGAATTTACATTGAATGTCGAACAGCTGAAAGATAGCTGTTGCTAGAAGGCATAAAATGAAAGAAGAAAGGAAAATAAAATAAGTCAAGGTTGCCCTTACAGACTCCCTGCATCTGCCTCCTGCTTTCATTTGTTTCAGTTGTGGAGTTGTCAGACACAATTTATCCCAGAGTTGTAGATTTCTGTCCCATCTGAAAAACAAATTACTCTTTTAAAGCAAAGGAGGACGACAGTAACAAAATAACAGAGGACATATTCAAAGGAATGATGTGATCCACTGATGATTGGTCATATTAATAATATCTTAATGTTCTACTTTCTGTTTTCTTTATGTTTCACAGCATCATTTATAGCTACTGTAACTGTGTGCTGATGTTTTCTAAGTGAGACATGTCTGTGTTGTGCAGTTGAAGTTAAAGTGGAACTCTCTCTCCTGGAGAAAGAAAAAGAGGTGGATGGACTGTCACCTAATGGCAAAGCGAGTCCCTTTGCAGACTGCAGACCTAACGGGGCCCTCGGACATGGGTCTGATGACGACCCCACCCCGCTTCCCATGTACCACAAATCACGTGACTACGTGGAAGCCTCTGTTTGTCATGTTAAAGACCTGGAAAATGGACAGTAAGTAACTTTCTTTTTAAAGATATTTTGTCATTTTAGCCTGTATTTGTTAGCTTGACAGTAAAGTGGCAGATAGGAAACATGCACATAGAGGAAATATGACCTGCAACATGCACAACAACCTTTAGGCTACCAGCACGATCCATACAGTAAGAACCTTTTAATACACCCAGAGTATAGTTGATAGCTAATGTTATCCACCATAAGCTACTGGTCACATCACGTTGGTGGCAGAGTGGAGTGACCTGAGCAAGTGTGAGTTTTATTGCTAATGAATATAACTTTTCTTTTGTAGAGAATAAATATATCCAAAAAGTTACATTAGCTTGATTTAAATAGGAAATATGCCATCTTTGGCATTCATTAAGATAATACAATATGTTTACATTTATAATTGTGACAAGACAATTGATTGATTGTTGCTAGTAGAGAATCATGGGAAAGATAGATTTACGAGATTAAGTTGTGGTAAGTGTAATTGTTTTCCTAATGATTCTCTGCTGTTTTCATTGACATTTTTCTTCAGGTTAATTTTTGAGTATCAACCAAGAATACACACACACACTCACAAAGACACACGCAGAACTTGCATGTTTGTGTTTCACAGGATGCGAGAGGTTGACTTGGGCAGTGGCAGGGCTTTGTTGATCAAAGAACACGGGGAGTTCTCAGCTATGGGTCACAAATGTCCACACTACGGAGCACCGCTGGTCAAAGGTGAATGATGTTTAATGATGATGTTTAATATTGTTAATAATATATAATATGATGCATTTAACTTTTAACATGTTATTTTCTGTCAAACCAGGTGTGCTATCTAAAGGACACGTACGCTGTCCCTGGCACGGTGCATGTTTTAACATTGCAACAGGAGACATTGAGGACTTCCCAGGTCTGGACAGCCTGCCTATCTTCCAGGTGAACTTGTGACCTTGTCTCTTAACGCATTCCTTGCCTCTAAGCATATCTTTAAGCATTAAGGAGTGTACACATGGGTTGTGTCTTTTTGCTCTAGGTCAGAGTTGAAAAGGACAAGGTGATCATTCGTGCAAACAAGCAGGTAACAAGAAAAAGAATGCCACATATATAAAGTATTCCAGAAAATGAACTGATCATCTGATTTATCTGAGATCCTTTTAAAACATTTCCAGGCCCTTCAGTCACAGAAAAGGTCAAAGCCTATGACCCGGTGTTCAGCAGTCATTAACTCGAGTACAGGCTTCAGCCATGTTATCATCATTGGCTCAGGTTTGTGTAGTTTTGTCCCTCTTTACTCATTTATTGTCACTCTGTTGAATTTCAGGGGTCTCCTCATATACAAAGCTGTGTTCCTGTGTTTTAGTAAACTGGGAATTTGTGTGCAGGTCCAGCAGGTATGGTGTGTGCAGAGACACTGAGGCAAGAGGGCTTCACTGATCGCATTGTCATGTGCACCATGGACAGACACCCTCCATATGACAAGCCTAAACTGAGTAAGGTTTGTACACAGACCCCGACCACATAAACAAAAAAAAAACTGACTTTGCCAAGAAAATTACATAACAGTCTGCAGAGGTTCTGCTTCAGTGAGTGGAGCTAAAACAGGAGCTCTTGGGGAGCAACGACACACTTAACAGCAACAAGGATTTGAAAAAAGTGAACTGTGCAGAAGTAAACAGGCAGACATAAATCTAAAAGAACATGAATTCCCACTTCCATTTAAAATACTTTTTAAAAAATGTAATTTGACCTTTATTTACTGGCTAGTAACAGTTGTCTAATCGGCATTTAACATTTTAGGTTGTTGTAATACACAGACACTGTGTTTACTGTGTTTGTTTGTTGGAGTCTATATTCAGTAGAGAATATTTGCTAAAAACAGTCTCACCACCAGTCAGCATCTCCTCTGGAGCTTTCACATTTAGCAAATGATCTTTCTGAGTTCATGGAGTTGCGCAAGTTAAGAATGAAAATTCATGCTTGACTATGGGAATTGGAGCTCTCAAAATAGGCAAAGATTAGAACCAAGGTTTTTGGATTGTGGTATTTTTGTTTATTTATTATTTTTTTAATCAACATATTCAATACTAACTTCCTAACCCTTAGTCCCTAGAAAGCACAGCCGAGCAGCTGAGACTGCGCTCCGTGGAATTCCTGCAGGACCACGACATTGAACTGCTCACAGAGAAAGAGGTGAAGACTGATTAATGATGGTTAATGACATAATGATGGGTAATGGTAATGCTATACTGTAGCTTATTCAGTTATTTCATTAAATATATACTAATGCCAAATTTTCATACTGTTTCACTTGAACTATGCAAAAATCTCCACAAAATGTATTTAGGCTGTGGCAATAGATGTGAAAACACGGTCTGTGACCTTTGAAGATGGGTTGAGGATGGAATACAGGAAACTCTTTATTGCTACAGGAAGCAAGTAAGGAAACAATTGTATTTCACATGATAATTAAGCAGCTGATTCTAAAGAGTCTAACGGACACTTTCTTGTACTTCTTGAAAGACCCAAACCAATGAACTACAAAGGCAAAGAGGTCAAGAATGTGTTTCACCTCAGTACGCCTGAAGACGCTAACAGCATAGCGAGGTTGGCTAACAACAAGAACGCTGTGATTGTGGGAACATCATTTGTTGGTGAGAAATAGACACATTTGTAAATACATTTGTTCAGGATTAAGACAAACATTAAAAACAAAGTGTTAGGCTGCCATGAACTGCGGTGCCTGGTTGTCTTCAGGTAATGTGTTAGTAAAATAACAGTGAAAGCAAAGTAGTTCAGATTTTTATTTGTGTGAAATCCTTAATATTGCCATTTGAAATGTAATCTATTTATAATATTTATAATATAAATTGGAATAAATTAAAAGGAAACTGACTGAAATGTAAACAAAAACAAAACCATTTTGTAACAGGAAAGAAGTTTTGCTGCAGGTACAGCAGATAAAATTATTAAGTTTAAATCATTTCAAAACACAAATGAAAAGATGTGTGCTGTGCTTTCCTTTGATATAACCACTGCATGTATTAACTGTGTGCTTTGTTTGGTTGTTCTGACAGGTATGGAGGTGGCTGCAGCTCTAACCGACAAAGCCCACTCTGTCTCTGTCATCGGGATCGAGTCAGTCCCCTTTAAAAAAGCTCTCGGGGAGAAAGTAGGGAAAGCCATAATGAAGGTGGGGACAATCCATAGAAATCATACTTTGAAGCACGTCCACAAAAAAAGCTTGTTAAAATACCAGTTATGTTTTAGTGGTCGATGCTGCAGTAACCACAAATCCTCTCATTAGTAGTCATTGCTCATACAGAAGACACACAAAGATTGTCCCGCTTCATGTTTCCTGTGGTGTGTTTTGTCTTTGCAGCTCTTTGAGGTGAACAGAGTCAAGTTCTACATGCTGAACGAAGTGTCAGAGATGATTGGCCATCATGGACAGGTATTCAGAAAGTGAGAGAAACATCAGGACATTATGCTCGGAAGCACTATGTTTTCTTATTAAATCAGTGATGAAGACAGGTCGGACAGGAAACACAAGACTTAATTTATGTGGAGTGTGTCAGCTTAACAGCCCATAAAAAAATATTTAAGTATATAAGTATGTCTCTATGACATGTCTCTATGAGTTTAACAGTGAAAACATCAGCTTCATCAAGTGTGTGTGGGTTTGGTTTTAACTTCACAAATTAAGCAAATATGTTGATTAAAATGCTCAGAAGCTGCGTTTGGAATGATGTTTGATTATTACCTGTGCACCAGACCCTCATTCATTCTCATTTATTCTATGATTAGCTGTGAAGTTAAATTTCAGACAACCGTACACATGCTTCCATAAAATGCCTTGAATTGCCTTGTGTTTGCGGAAACATACTGTACAAACCATGTCTATTACATTGTATTTTGATAATATAATATAGTGCATAAGTTTCACACTCAAATAAAATGGTTGAGGGTAAATTTAGTGTGCTGTATAGTAGAGCGTGACTGGACAGTGTGACAGTTATCCAACAACAAAAAGATAAATAACCTAAACAGTTTTGCTACTTCAGCAGAAAATTGTCTTAACTCTGTGCAATACCTCATTGCTCATACTAAGAAGCTAAAGACAAGCATATTTTCAGGACCTCTGAGAATAACCTCCATTTTGTTTAACAACTTACAGAATGTGGAAGCTGTTAATGTATGAATATACACTAGTACATCGACTGGACACTTTGTTTTTCCTGTCGCACAGCTGAAAGAGGTGGTGCTGAAGAGTGGAAAAGTCCTGCGGGCAGACGTATGTGTCATCGGAGCAGGTGATGTCAAATGAAATGTAAAATGTACCTTCTTTCACATCTCTCCCGGTGGTGACATATAATTATAGCAGGGGAAGAAACTCCGTTCATGGTCATCATGGTTTTCACTGTTCTTCTATGCAGGAAGCGTTCCTGCAACAGACTTCCTGAAACAGAGCAACATCCACATGGACTCCAAGGGATTTATCACTGTCAACAAGGTATTCTGGAAAGTTTTTGACAATACAAGCAAATGAAAACGTTTTCTCATGTTTACTTAATTAGCTTTTTTAACTCTCACCTAGATGATGCAGACAAGTTGTGATGGGGTCTTCGCTGGAGGAGATGTGGCGATGTTTCCTTTCCCACCACGCAACAACAAGAAGGTGAACATCCCTCACTGGCAAATGGCTCATGTACACGGTGAGTGTTCATTCTACTGACAACTAAGGATCTGATCATTAACTCTGATGGTTAAATACAAGAAAATTTTTTTTTGTTTTGTTTGGACTGACAGGAAGGGTAGCAGCTCTCAGCATGATGGGCAGAGCCACTGAGATCAAAACTGTGCCTTACTTCTGGTCGGCCATGTTCGGGAAGACCATACGCTATGCAGGTGGGTCAGGATTCCATCTGTCTGCAGTTTAAGTGTCACGAGGCAAAGGTGGAGTAAGATCAGGAAATGTTAAATTAACTGAACTGTGCCGTGATTGTACGCTGCCATCCAGCTGTAGAACTAAAAACAGAGACCTAACACTGGGAATTAAGCTTGAATTAATTTGTTTTTCTGTTGTGAAGGTTATGGTGATGGATTTGATGATGTCATTATACAAGGAGATCTGGATGAACTGAGATTTGTAGCATTTTACACCAGGTAGAGTTAATTTTTTTAATACTTGGTCTTAATGTGTTCTATTCTACTGTATTTGTGCACTAATTTGAATATTTACTTCCTTCTATAGGAGTGAGGAAGTGGTTTCAGTTGCCAGCATGAACTATGATCCCATTGTATCCCGAGTGGCAGAGGTCTTAGGATCTGGAAAGACGATTAAGAAACGAGATGTGGAGTAAGTCTCCTTCCAAGATTTAAATCTGGTCACACTTACAAAAGCTGTTATGTTCTTTAGGTTCAAAGCATGACAAATGTTATCAATCTGACAGAAAACACAAAAACATGTGACTTTGAAAACATTTCATGCTGCTAATACAAATAGAAGAGAGATGGATTCCAAATTAAAGTTCTTTCAAAAATCCCTATTAAGAGTTGACATAGGAACTACTGGACAAGTGCTACTACATCATAATGTTAGTTTTACTTTCAGTATTGTTGATGTGTATGTTTATGTGTTATGACTGTGTTTTTCCTACTTTGTCTGTAGTATTCATTAAGTCTCTCATGTCTTTCATTTCTAATAATGCAAACCAAAAATTGAAGGATGTTAGCACGACTTGGCAAGTACGGAGAAACAAGAGCTTTATCTTTTTTTTTTATTTCACTCAACCATTCTGACCACTTGGAGTTGGCACTAATCCATTGTCTCGTTACTTCACAAAGATGTTTCCGTATGTGTCTAATTACAGTTTTTTGTGTTGCAGGACTGGAGACATTTCTTGGTTGATCGACAAAGGCTCTCAATGACTTCACATGAAAGTCCCAAAGGACAGACCCAGAGTATACAGGACACCTCAACATGGACACTTATGGTGCTGAGACACTGAGCAGCTATCCTTGGACTGGACACACACTTATACACACATTGTGGACAGGATCTATTTCAGACACACTCTCTTGAGGATAACAATAAAACTTGCTTTTGTTCCTGAAAGACGTTTTAAGAGGACAAACAGAGCCATACATGGTCAGACTACACTGAATCACTGTGTTGGCACATCTTCTATGATCATGTTGTCATGTTTAACAACAAAGCAATATTGGATCCAGCTTCTGTGCTGCTTCAAAACTACCTGTACTTTGTTAATAAGAAGCCAGGGGTGGGCTTTGGATTTTTTTGTATAAATAACATTGTATATAGCTATAATCTTGAATGCACTGTAACAGAATAAGAACAATTAATTTGAACTAAATTTTTATATGTTTTAAAAAACAGATTTGGTCGTACGCTCTGCATGGTATAACTTACTGTAATATAAGTAAAACATTAAGCCCAACAACAGATATATCTTAAAATACAAGCATCAGTAAACAAACAATACATAATCACTTCAGGAGAATCATGAATGCAGCTCTAATAGACTAACACACATGCAGCTTTAATTTGTGATAAATCACAATGTTTAGGATAACAACATACCTCTTTCTATTGGTTGCCTTGCTAGTAGTTGCACACCTGAAATTCTAATCATACTTTTATTACACACTAGTGCTTGCACAATAGCTTAATGTATTTTGTAACAAACAGATATCTCATCTTTAGACCAGTCCAGTTGTAGCTTAATATTATTTTTGATAGGACTCACCTCCATAGGGACATTATTTGTTACTAACTCAGGGAACTGAGGTTTCTGGCCAGGGCTTACTGGGGTTACTGGTCCTATTGAAAGCAGAAACAAATTTGTTGCTTTAATATTTTTCCCATTTTTGCAGTTTCACTCATTCTTTTATTCTCATTCAGAAATGCTTGCAGTGTGGAGCAGGGATTAAAACACATTCTTGGTTACATCCCATTGTGCTCACATCTCCAAAATACTTGAGGCCTGACACATACACTGACAGTGTTTTAAAAAGCATCACTCTTCCAGACAGAGAAGTCTGGGTGGAATTTTTATAGCTAAAACTTTGAAATAAAAGTCTTCCAACAGTGATTGCTTTATGAAATCATTCATTTTGAACGTTGCACACTATATTGCCAAAGGTATTCACTCACCCATCCAAATCATTCGTGGACAGGTGTACAAAATCAAGCACCTAGACATGCAGACTAGTGATGGGAAGTCTGGCTTTTCTCATAGATTTTGCTGAACCAAAAGAGCCTCAGAAAAGATGTCTCTTACAGCTCCCAAATGGCTTTCAGTTTAGTATCACTCAGAGCCTTCTATTTTAGCAATTATAAATTCTTTGTGTGTTTATAAGCAATTCTTATTCAGTGTTTTCATAAAACATTTTAATCAAACTTTTAAATGAACTGAGCAAACAAATCAAATATATAAAGACCAAAGTCTTAATGTTATTACACTTAAAACAAAAGTCTTTAGTGCAGGTCAGCATTCAGAAATGTTAAACTTAATGCACATAATGGTATCATCCTAGTCTGATTGGCCGCATAGTGCGCCCAGCATAATAAAGTCCCGCCCCTGCCTGCATGGTTTCTTCTATATAAACATTATTGTGACAGAATGTCGTCACTCCTGGATTGTGAATTTCAGCATGATACAGTGATAGGGTGTAACCTATGCAGTAAGTCCACTCGTGAAATCTCCTTGCTACTAAATATACCTTTTAGTGGTATTACAAAACCAGGTGCATTGCGAAGCATCGGATTCAGTGGAGGCGTGTTCTCTGTCTGCCAATCCGATGGACGTATCAGGGTCCGACGTCACTGTGCCAAGTGTAAAAATTGGTGGAGGGGGGGATGTGGTGTGAAAATTACTCGGCATACCAAGACATTTTGGACAATTTCACGCTCCCATCTTTGTGGGAAAAGTTTGGGGATGGCCCCTTCCTGTACCAACATGACTGCGCACCTGTGCACAAAGCAAGGTACATACAAAAAGGATGAGAGAGTTTAGAGGAACTTGACTTGCCTGCACAGAGCTCTGATGTCAACCTGACAGAACAACTATGAGATGAATTAGACCCGTGAGTCAGGTCTTCTATTCCAACATCAATGTCTGACCTCACCTGAACCTTGTGGACAGCCTTCCCGAAAAAGTTCAAGCTGTTATAGCTGCAAAGGGTGGACTAACATCATGGTTAACCCTAAGAATGGGATGTCTGAATGTTGAATTTCTTCAACCTGTTGCTTGGATGTGCATTTTACACTTTATAAACCAGGAAATCACTAAACAGTCAGTGGAGTCAAAGTAAGTACAAATATTTAATGATTTTCAAAGAAGTGACAGAGCACAGTATGGAGGCTTCATTCTTTGAGTTGTTTTGTCTAAAAAATATTTATAGGCAGGTCAAACTGAGTATGTTTCCAAAATGTTATCACAAAATTACACAAAATATATAAATTCACATGTTTCACAAATGTATAAATTAAATATGATAAAATGCTGATTCTCTATTGAGAATACCTGTAAGACAACTAACACAAACATTACAGACGGTGTTTACAATCATACTGCAAACACTCATTGAGGTTTTCTGCCTTATTCATCAGTACTCATTCATTCATCCAAAGTCAGTGGCCAACCATAACTAAATTAATGTAAGTGATTGTGGAAACAGTGAATATTAGATCAATCAAAGCATCACCTGTCTGCTTTAAAAGGCCAGTGTCTGCCTGATATAAAGTATCGGATCAGTACATCGCCAGTGAAAAGCACCTTAATAACACCTGCTGAGAGTGATAAAGAAGGTAAATGGATGGATCTATGGATAACTATCAGCTAGAAGATGCATATTAGTGCAGTGACTTCAATTCTCACCGGTTTTAATGGACTGTTGTATTTAAGAAGTTAAATCCTTACTCCTGACTGCGGTTTATGTAAAAACTATAACATGACAATGATGAACGGACAAGTGACTCAACAAAATAAAAACGTAAGACAGACTCTGGAGGATGGAGCAAGATTGCAGCCTTATTTAGTCTTATTGACTATAATGCCGAAGTATTATCACAGCAGTGGTTATTGCTATCAGCCAGAATTAAAGACGATAACTTAGAAAGACAATATGGCAGAATTCATGGGTATGACTACACAGAGAACAGAGACTTTGTAAAAACATTTCTGCCCGTTACTCAAGTTACTCATAAAGAAATTCAGAAAAGTCCATTTGTAAACACTTCACTTCTTTAGGCATCATTCATTACCTACAGCAATTGTAAGTATTCACATCATGAAATTTGCTTGTATCACAGGTCTGCAATCACATCTTCTTCTGTATTTAATGATGAAGGCACTTTTTCATATTTAACTCTTGAGATGATTCAGATGTTGGCAGTGATTTCTGCTGCATTAGAGGTTACACCTGCATGACTAACAAAACAAGAAACACGTTATTTGGTTGATGATAATCTGTTCAGAAAGTCTGAAAAGATGATGCTTCAATGAGCCGTGTTTCACAAAAACTTGTAGCACTATATGAACAAACGCGTTAACCTTCTTCATCTTACCCAGGATCAGAGGTCATATTCTGCTGCACACTGCTGGAGGTACCAGTCATACAATTTAGCCTGTGGAGCAAAAATACTCTGTGTGAGATTCACAACACTAGTGTTTCAGATTTAACAAATGGAACGTTTCATTTTAAAGTACACAGACGCATAAAATTAATATAGTGCTATAAAAAGTTTTTACAAAGAGTCCAAGACCTTGGTTGCCATCCAATAAATTTGCCTGCTTCTTGTTTTATTTTTATGTTTGTCACATTTAAAATAATTCAGATCAAACTAATTTTAATATTTCACAAAGATAACCCGAGTAATGATTTCATTTATTAAAGGAAAAAAGCTGTCTAAACCTGCCTGGCCCTATGTGAAAAAGAAATTGCAATTAATACATCTAAACAACTGCAGGCCTCACTTGCCTCAGTTATGGTCTGTGTTGATGTTTTAACAATAAGAAAGAAACTGTGCGAAAATGGCGTCCATGGGAGAGTTCTATAGTGAAAGCCACTGCTGAACAGAAAGAACACAAAAGCTTGTCTCACATTTGCCAAATACTCTGTGGACTGATGAGACAATAGTATAACTCTTTGGAAGGCATAAAAGCATTTTACAACAAGAACATCATACCAACAGTTTAACGTGGTGGTGGTAGTGTGATGGTCTGGGGCTGCTTTGTAGCTTCAGGTCCTCAACGACTTCCCATAATTTATGGAACCATGAATTCTGCTTTCTACCAGGAAATCCTGAATGAGGATGTCCGGCCATCAGTTTGTGATCTCAAGCTCAAGCACACTTGGGTTCTGCAGCAGGACAATGATCCAAAGCACACCAGCAAGTTCACCCCTGAATTGCTCAAAAAAAAAACTAGAGTGCTCTAGTCTTAAATCTGATTGAGTTCAGACTTAAATCTGTTTGAGATGCTGTAGCATGACCTTAAACAATGTAAAAGACCAGTTACTGCAAACTGTTGATTGCAGTTGTTGCTGCCAAGGGTGGTACAACCAGTTATTAGGATTAGAGGGCAATTATTTTTTCACATAGGCCAGACATGTTTGGACAGATTTTTTCCTTAATAAATGAAGTCATCATTCAAAAACCACATTTTGTATTTTTCTCGGGTTACCTCGTGTGTTTGGATGTTTGCACTATCCAAATAACAAAGACAGAAGACAGGGTGTTATGGCACAAAATAATAATCTAACCTTCTTGGTTTTGACAATATCCTGGATATAGTCTCTGTACTCTCCCATTGTCCTCTTGTCCTTCTTTGTCAGAGTTTTATTCCCTCGGCTGTCGATGAAAAACATCATAACAATGTTAATTTATTTGTTTATATAAAGCGATAAGAGCGAGTATGCGTATGTTTGAAAAGCATCTATGTTATTATAAAGCTACACCCTTCACAGCAAAATAATGAGACCAAGTCTGTGAAGATTCTTAAGTCATCCAGGTACAGATTTTCTGGAAGAAGTCATATTTGGATGAAATGAGAATGTAGACTGCAAGTTACAATTATTTTTGCTATCTACAAATCACTGGTTTATTTTGATTAACAGTGTTCTGTTTTGTCTAATCAACAGTCACAAATACCCAGTTTCAGTTGAGACAGTGAAAAGCAGTTGATAACTATCACTTACCCTGCAAAATACTTTGCTAGGAATAGCAGGAGGTAGCAAAAAGAACCAAAAATGATCAAAGACACTACTTGTCCATCCTCTGGTAGCCAGTCCCATAAATACATCACAATTCCCTGTGAGACACACGTTGAATAGACAAATAACTAGGTACACAGAAAGTAAAAAATACTGAACAAAATAATGTTTTATTGCAATAATATTTGTCACCACAGCTGTCACTTGCCTATGCATGACTCTCAGGACTTACTGTGAAGATAGTGAGGGCCCGAGCTAGTCCTTCACCCAGCAGCTCGTCAAGCTGCTCTTTAGAGAAAGTGTTCACAATAAAACTGAGGATGAAAAGGACAGGAAGGAAAACACCTAGAGCCCCACACAAGAACGAGTGAAGACGGACACTTCTGTTGTAAGCCACATCAGCCCTGTGTGTGCGCACAGAGAAAATCAGATTTCAGTACTTACTGCAGTGACTAGTGACATGATATAGTGTATTTGTTCAAAAACACCAACTGCAATTTTTTATCAGGGTAAAATATCTTTAACAATTACGGTAATGTTATGTAGTATGTTGAGGTCATACCTGTCCTGCTCTAGTTGACTTTTGATGGTGGAACAAATGAGGTCACAGTCCTTCTCCAGTTGATCCAAAGTCTTCTGCACAGCCTGGTTGATGGTCTTCTCAATGGTCTGACAAATCCTGTCGATCTGGTTCACACACCTGCTTGGCTAAACAAGACAAAGGCCCACAAGGGCAGCAGTCCATCTCAGAAACGGAAGATCTGGAAACTTCCATGACATATCCTGAGGGTATTTTGACTGACAGTTATGTGCACTTAGCAGGAAGTGAAGCAGCACTTATTCAGCAAAAATAAATTGGACGTCAAGAGTGATCCACAAATCTCCCACACAAAGTAAATCTTTGTCATTGTAGATCACAGGAAGGTGCAGTAATAACTCAGGACTGGGGCTGCCATTGTCAAAGGAAGCTGACCAAAAGCCATGGTTTACAACCCCTTCCACCCCTAGTCCCCCAAAATAGTGGATAACTCTCAGTAATGATACAGCAAAATAAATCTTCCAGTTCCCAGCCATCAAGGGCCACCAGTAAAGCTGGAGTGGAGAATTTACATTCAAGGACAATCAATGGCTGTTAACCCTGAAGGATGTCAGATATATTTAAATCTAGAAAAACACCTCTAAAAGGACAAGAAACAACTATTTAATGCATTAAAGTATGCAATGGTTAGTTTTATCACCTGGAGATTAAAACTTAAAGCATGAACATTTTAGCTGTAAGTACTTCACTATGCATACTGTAAATCAATAACCAGTACAGGAACACACAGCTTATCTTACCTTCTGTGGGTTGGGGATGTATATTGTTGGCATCTCAAAACCACATTTGTTGAGACCTGGACGGCGACAAAGTTCTTGGACTATCTGCATCATCACCCTCTACCGAACAAATAAAACAAAAATTATTATTATTGTGTAAGTTTAACATACATTTCATGACGTTAAGTCAATCAAAACAATTAAAGAAATCTATAAGTGATCTTACTTGTCTGTCTGTTTCCTTGCCCGCTTCATCTGCCTTACTGAGGTAGAACAACAGCTTGTCTCCACATTTCTCACTGAGTTTCTCCACGATGTTGAGCGTGCGTTTGCACAGCGCCTGGCCCATTGGGTCAAAAAACACAAATATCAGGTCGGCCTGTTCTCCTGTAAAGATAAAAATAACATTCAATAGAGAAAAACAACAGCTTTGCGCGTCGGCACTGCGGTGGAAAGTTGGAGCTGTAAAGACCTACCCAACCAGGTGATGGCGCTGTTGACATCAAAAGGATAGATCATGTCACCATCCACCAAACCAGGAGTGTCCACAAATGTCACTAGGCTGAACTTCTTCTGCTTGGAGGTGGAGATCTCAGCAGACAGGTAGTCCATAACACCTGGAATATACAGACGCTGTGTGTACAGTTGCTTCCTTCAGAATACAATCATAGATGTTAAACAAAAGGAAGCTGTGGTTCTCATTTGCTACTAGAAGCCGCAGTGCGGTCAGTACCAGTACCCGAGGGAGGCTAGTGACATTCAAGATCAAGAACTCAACTTGCAAAGCATTTGCAATCAAACTGCAGAAATGGTTGTGACAGAGATAATTATGAGTGAGTGAGTGTAATTTGTGACTGTAGTTAACAGTAAATTCCTCTGTGATTAAGATCACTGATGGCAGCCATACTATCACAGATAAAACTTAAATTTCAATACATAAGTAACATTTGTTAGGTGTCAGTGTTCACACCATTCCCTCTGTAGAGAAGTCTGTTGTCATGGTTACACACAACAGCTCTTCAACTGGCAGCTTTAGCGTAGGGCGTTGGACATAAAGCTAGCCAGTGAAGAACGACTGTGAGGCAACGCTGTGAGCCCGAGATACTCCACCGTGACCACCACACATAAGTCTGACTCTCCCCTCATACCCCAGGCTGTGAACACCAGAACAGGATCACTATTGATACATACCCCCACTACTGACAAAATAAACCCCACTCACCATCACATCCTCCCTGTTTACTCACAAACACACGCACGCACACACACACACACACACACACACACACACACACACACACACACACACACACACACACACACACACACACACACACAGTGGCCTGGGATGACACTGGGGCTGTTTCATAGGAAGAGGCAGGTGTTAGCGAGCACAAGTCGCATCCTTGTGCTGCAATAAGCGGAGCGGGGCCACTGCTGCTGTGGCACATTAGCATTCCCTTATGTTTCTCTTACATCAGTATGGCCACTATATCAATATATAATCAATACAAATGCGTCCAATCACGTATCTTCAAAGTATACAATATGAGGAAAGCATCATAGGAAAAACACTATACTGTATCGAGTAGCTTCTCTGTACGTCAGTACTTCAGTTGCTCAGGATACACATGAATGCATCTTTATATTTCAAAAACAACAATAATCCAAGTCAATTTAGAAATAAGTGAGTCATTTAGCCTTGACAGAAACAGTCCTTTAAGATTTCTCAAAGCTGAAACAAACAGAAGCTATACTCATTGTTGGAAGTTCCTCAAGAGACTGACAAAGGCTACAAAATGCTACACTGACCAAAACTTAAAAAAACTTGTTGGACGAAACAGAACAGGCGAATATGAAAATGAGTAAAGAACATCGGTGAAACTCTTTGCTATCTAACAATAATAAATCCTTTGACATGCGACAGAGACAGTCAATTCCCATGCAGCCAAAGACAAATCAAGAAGTATGCATCCGTTAAGTAAGTCTAAAACAAGGAGTATCTCCAAGCATTTCCCACAGGAGACAAAACTGTAGAATCAGCAGCTGCACACACGTAAGGATGTATGGTGCTTTTCTGATGAGTCATCCTCAGTCGCTGTGACAGGTAAACAAATGCCTGATAAAGTGTATTTCCAGAGGCGGTGATGAAGTGCAGAGAAAAAGCCTCATTGTATTCCAGCAGTAGATCATTGGTGTTGAGGGGCTCAGGCCTGCAGAGTGGAGCTGTTGCTGCTGGAGTCTGGGCAGTGCCGTCTCTAATGGCTGTGACATTTCTCAGCAGCTCCTCCTGACTCCACTGCACTGCTGTCGATGGGGCGTGTGACTCACGCCATACCGTGAGCGCTCTGGTCCGCACCCAGTTAACCCTCACTCTCTACACACTCACTTTTAACGCGCACACATACGTTACTGCCCCTCCTCCCTCCATACTGATGCTCCCACTCAGGCAGAAGGCACACCCAGACTTTCTGCACAACCACCTCAACATTCAGAGGCTTCAGACCACTGCTGACACACACAGAGCTGAAACTAACCATCCTAAAACAATTTGACTATTATGTCTCCTACATCTATGCAACAGTAGCCTCAACTAACACATGTCAGAAACAAATGGCACAAATGTGATCAGAGAAGAATAAGAGTCGGACCTGATTTATGAGAAAAACCTATATATGTGGAGGCTGTGACTCGTCAAGGTGAAACACCTCAGCTCAATCTCAAATCAAAAAAGACAAGCCTGACCTCCGAGAGGCAGAAACACATAAATAACTCATGGTTGCATTTCTTTACCAGGTGTAGACCAGGCCTATTAATAGAAGGGGAACACAGTGATGTTTGGTACCCTCTTCTTCAGTAAATTAATAATAATAATAACAATAATATAATATTTCTCATTATATGTCTGTCTGAATTAGAGTATACAGTGGTTCAACTTAGCAACTTGTAATGAGTTGAGAATACCTTATGACTTAAAATACCACATTCTAACATGTAATCCAACCAAATCTCTGTATAAACAACAAATGCCATCCTCATCCTGCCAGCGTATCCGTTACACAAACAGTTGACAGCTCAAAATCTTCCACACAAGACTAAATCAAATATGCAGTTTACTCCAAACAACAAACTAAACGCAAGTTAATATCCAGTTTTAGATATTGGTCACTCTTCATCTGTATCATGCTTGCAAACTGGCAACAACTCCAAATGGGACAGAAAACGTATGACAAAGTTTGTTAAAAAAAACTTAAATCTCAACTGGTCTGTGCACCAGATTTTTGTTTTACTTCTATGTTGCCATAGTTTATATCTTGTATGAGTGCAGCCCTTCAAATGTCAAAAGAAATCCTGACATTGTCCTGTTAAATCTAATATTTTCACTGAAATGAAACTAACTTAACCTTTTCACACTGTGTTTTCTAAAACCATTATAAAGAAATTTTAAGCATCAGACAAACAACAATGTAGGAATGCTACAGTGTCAACAGACACCATAGTGTATGTGAGCCCTGGGTTGCCTACCACCCATTTAACTCACTACTGGTCATAAGCAACGAACAATATTAGACAGACAGGATTTTTGTTATATCAAACTGACTTTGCATCATCTAAAATAGCCTAATGCACAATCTTTACATTTGAACTGAGTCTTGCATACAAATTATACTATTATTTCCAGAAGGAAATATTCATGAGTCACATAGCAGATCACTATCTTTAACCTCAAAGGAAACAATCTCTGTCTGCAGCTCATGATTACATTCATCTCCTGTTCCATATTCCTGTAGTAATGTTGGACTAATGCTGCAGCTTCCTGCTGTTCTAGCAAATTTGAACTTTCCCCTCTCTTCTCATCCTTTGATGTTTTTCACTCTGATGCCAACAGAGGAAATAAAGCATAATCAGATGCATTTCTTCACTACCAACACCACAAATGTGATCAAATTAATTTGAGGTTTCAGACAAGTTAACCATAATGTTGTACACTAAGATTGCAGTGCTCAACTTATGTTTCCAATAAATAAGCTTCAATATCAAAAACAGGCAGATACAAATCCACTAGGCTCTGGTGACTGTCTTTACATAAAACATTTGCTTGACTATTAGAAACATTTGTGATGCATCACATTAGGATCTGTGTAAAATCAGCATGTATACACTTCACGCATTATGATTAATAGACTACAGACAGTTTTAAGTAAAAGATAAATACAGTAGAGGTTTTTTTTTTCTTGGCATCAATTTCAATACTTTTTAGGCTCAACAACTTAAAATACTATACATAGTTCACTTTTCAGAAACCATTATGGGTTTCTGGTACTGAAACAAAAAGAAAAACTCTTACCTTTGAAATCAAGGAGTGGTCGAAAGTGCGGGTAGAGATGTAGCGTTGCATTCCCCTGTGAAAGAGTCAAAAAGACAATATGACAAACAACCTACTGAGACAAACATTAATCTGCAGTTTTTTCCTGAGCTCTGTCCTGAACTCAGTCCTACACCAGCTGCTGTGCTGCAGCTCAGTACGTCTGCTTTAAGCTCTTCTTGTACATAGGAGATAATCCTGCCACTGTGCTTTCCTGCACTGCAAATACATTATTCATCTTCAGCACCTTCACAGGAGGATATGAGCAGAGAGGCAGAGAGTAAGGATGAGAGAAGATGGAGAGACAGGTGTCTTCCAAGTCTGTCTATATGCTGCAGAAATGCCTGTGTGTGTGTGTACACAACAAAGCCCCTCACTGACGCAGTAATGAGAAATCTCCACTGACTGAGGGAGTGTCTTCAGTACATGCTGACACTGAACATATCGCTTCATCAACCTTTATGACTGGCTCGAGATTTATTTACTGTTACTGTACCATTTATTGAAGTGAAAAATTCAACAATAAATCTGTCACCCATAAAGAGAAACACTGACTGAATATCAGAAAATGTCACTTAACAAACACTGATAAGATGCGTGGAGGCATTAAATGGATAATGCAACACAAAACTGGTTGCAGGAGGTTATTATGGGATATTAAGGCTCTCTTTTCAAGCATTAGTTGGTACATGTGTTATAGGGATTTTCATCTGATCTCATATACAGAAAAACTAGTCATTCTGCAAAAGCTGCAGGAAAAATTGGCTGTCTTCATGCTGCTCTTACCGTCAGCGATTCTCTTTTGCGGCCACTTGTGATGAATGTAAATCCCTGGGTTTCAATGGCAACGCCCGTTTTCTGTATGTGCTCTTCAATATACCTGAAATGACAAGAAAAGACATTAAAGATATCATAAGATGTTACATTTAAAATGACATCAAGCCCAGAAAAGCTGTTAATCCTCACATTTAACTAGTCAATGTTTATGATTTTTCTTTTAAAAAATGATAATGCACTCATCTTCTATCTGGAAACTAAACAAATAATTATTTAATCAACCAACAAACTAGTGTTGAATGAGTTTATGAGTTAGATTATTGGCTGGAGGAGGAAGAGGTCAAGCCAAGATAATAAATACATACAGGAGAAAATTGCCTAAAACCTACAGACTCAGATAAAGATTAACATCTGCAATGTCTGCATATGATGAGAGTGTTGCTACAGATGTTAATCTTACTAGTGTTTCCACTGTAAAATCCCTGTTATTCTCCAGTCAACGAATAAACCACTTTAAACCACTTTAAATACAACTGTGGAAATAAAATGGTACTGTCAAAACACACAAAGAGTTTACTTATAATATTTCCATTTCTGTTTACTCTCAACCTTCCACACAGCCTGCACACAAACTATTTCATTCTAAAATCACCTGCCCCACTTCCTACTCCCCAAATCGAACATATGCGAGGTGCTGATTGACATCTGTAGTGCTTACAGAGGCAGTTCAAAATAATATTTCAGCTGCCATGCAGTTTAGTGTTTAGGGTACAGTCTAAAAACTAGTCATATTCATCTTTACCTGTTAACTTTGTGGAGCCTGTAAAGTCACATTTCCTGAGGTAAAACTGCTTAATTTCATTTAAACCACAAGGAACCTTTTAAATGTTATGAGTGAAAATATGCTCCTGTCTTACTAATCATCAAACTCTGCTTCACACAAACGGAGCAGGCCGTGTGATGGTCAGACCGACTGGCACAAGTGAATGTTTCCAAATCCTACTAACAATAAGATGTAATACCAGTTAATGAAGGAGCTCTTCCCTGCAGAGTGGTTACCCATGATCATCACAACAATCTTCTTTCTGGGAGGAAGAAGCCGAACCCCAAGGCTGCCGGCAATCTTCACCAGGCCTAAAAACACACATACACAGCAAGCGGGACATGCAGCAATTTGAGTGGCATATTATAATCACAACATGTCAAATTTTATTTACCCCCAAATCTCACATTAAATGAAAGAGTAAAAGCAGCACATGGTACTCACCAGCCTCAGTACAGTACAGTACGTACTTATAAGGGTTTTGATTGAGCTTTCCTTTCTGACTTATTAGGGTTAAATGATAAGTTGAGTAACCAGTAAGTGAATCCAAAGAGAAGTAACCAGCAACTACTTTGATAATGGAGCCATCATTTAAATCATTAATCGAGCAAAAACTGTATATCAAAAAATTGTTGGATGCCGCCTCTGAATTTAGAGATTTGCTGCTGTTATTTTTCACATATCATTGTAAATTGGTCATCTTTGAGTTTTGTTCAGACAAAACTAGACATCTGAAAGTGTTGTTTTGATATCTGTTAAGTTGAACACTACTCACACGTGACATTTAATAGACTAATAAGTAATAAACAAATTAGAAGTAATGTGCAGAGTAACTGGTACTGAAAATAAATGTTAATATTTAGGTTATTGTAAAGCATACAGCAGGAGGTTCTGTGAAAGCCCACTTACATTTTGCTTGAAACATAAATGAATGTAACATAGTATGTAATGAAACATGACTGACCGGTGCCCTGCGGGGCTGCAGAGGAGCCTCAGCAGTGTTCAGTGTCATCTGTTTGACACTGTCAAACAGCTGCTGCACACTAACACCGACTCTACACATTAAACGAGCAGCATTTCACTTTTAAGTGCACTAACATTCACCCAGAGTCCCGCTAAGCACTTTATGTTACATAAGATCAACTATGCGTGCTGCTTTATGGTCCAAACTTGGCTCATTTTTAATCCAAGTTATCGATTATTTACCGTTTTCACTGTCGACATACAAACTGTAGCACTCTTTCAGTATCCTCTCACTCGGTGTAGTGATCGCAGACTCCAGAGGGTTAGCCACATACCGGGACTTTCTGCCCGACATTATAAACACTGTCACTGACAACCGCCTCTCCGCCCAAAACACCAGGGGAAGAATTTCAAGGTTGCACAAACACTCTGCTGTGCGGATGAAGCGCCCCCTGCGGTCAAACATTGATAGGACACCGGGGGCAGTGCATCATGGACGGGACAGACTCATTCAGGTCACCAGGCTGCTCCTGCCTGATTTTTACCCAGCAGAGTTTTTTTTTTTAATGTTTAATCATTAGTAGAGTTTTAAATCTTTAATCATTAAAAAATGTTGACTACATTTCAAGAAAGTAGACTTGAACCTGCATTAGTTGTCTGCCAGAAGACATATTTAGGTCCTGTTGCTTCAAGTTTTAGCAGTGCTCCAGTATCCAGTGATATTAAAGCATTATTATCAAGCTACAGACACGTGAAACAGTAAAGCAGCATTTAATGCATTTTGATAAGGTAACTGATAACTGTGATGGGGAATCCCAGTGTGCAGAACAAATTATACTCAATGAACAATATGGTACTTATATGTTTTTCTATTTTTATTCTATTTATCTTTTTTGAGTAATATACTGATATTTTATTTTACTTTTATACTTTTCTTTCTTTATTAATTACTTTGCATATTTAAATCAATAATACAAAATATAATCAGCAAATAAATGAAAATGTATTATTATATTGACCACACAGGGAAAATCACAACTATATATCAAATAATTTATCAGGTGCACCCAATAATTATTTAAAAAATAATCATACTAGATCTACATCATTGTAAAATTCTGTATAATGACCTTTACCTTTGGTATTGTTGATGGTCATGTTGGACATTGTATTTGTTGCTGTGTAGTTTAATGTACTGACAACTGTATTACATTTTATTTGCCCATATATGTAAAATCAACTCTATTAAGTGTAATTAATAAATTATTGTAGTACCAAGAATTCACCAGTTCCCCAGGCCAAAACAAAAATATTTTGGGGAAAACTGAAATTACCATGGAAACAGGAGAAGTACAAATCATGGTTCAGCCTGAAGAAAAACCAGCACCACAAAATGTACTGTCCTCAGCTCCTGGATAAACTTTTTTTAATTGTCAAATGATCAGTTTTGATCCACAGTTATCAGCTTTACTTTTACACTTAGTCTTCCCAGTCTAATCTAAACTTCCCATATACTCAGTTATACTGTAACATTAGTGTAGTGAAAAATAAATAAATCCTCCTTCATGTTCAGTTTTTATTTAGACTTAAGGTGTTGATTTAACTGTGGCTGTAAGTAGTTTGTGCTACTGTTGAAATGTGTTTGCAATTTAGCCTCCTAGAGTGGACAAAACAACAGAGACAACCTTTAGCACAATACAGTGAAACAGCAACACATTAAAACAGATGAAGACATACAGACATCAGGAATATTTTACTAAAACACACAATTAAACAACCTAATGGCTAAAGATGAAGGATACCTGAACATTACTGTACACATAGAAAAGTGATGTTGAAGTTCTAAAGCTGGTTTCATTAAGTTACTAAAATGAACATCAACATCAACTGTAAGGTGTAAACTCACACCATGGTTGATCTCTTCTTGTGAGTTTCTGTAAACGTGATAGATATAATTACAATTCAGTTTAGCTGAAACATGTTTTGTTTATTATTTATCCAAATGGGTTTTATTTTGGGTGGAGGCTTTTATCTGTGATGTTCCCACTGCTGCCACTGTCACGTGTACTTCTTCAGCTCCAGGTTCTGTGTGCAGATGATATCAACTCAGTCTGCTGCTCACAAAGCTCAACTGTAGTCTATTAAAAAATAAGTGTAAATTTTGTCTGGTAAACCACTCAACTATTTGGGTCATGTGTGCAGAACAGCATGTGCTTAAGAACTTATCGTCAGGAGTTTTGAGCAAATGCTGTTGAAAATCTGCGTGCATTTAGAAATTACATGTTTTATCCATAACCTAACGTGACTCTACCCATTTCACGGCCATGTGACATGTGACTGAATAATGTTAAAGAAGACCAATGTAAACAGGAAAGATAATTCATGGTTTATAGAGTTAATTAATTTCGATTTCATTTTATATTTTCTACTGCCCTTCTAAAAAAAAGTGTCAGAAACACGTAAAATATGCTTTTAATTTGTCTCACAACATTTAGGATATAACGAATCAATCTCCATATATTAAACAAGGTAGGCCACTGTTAAGATACTATCTTTAGGCAGATTTATGAATCTAACTGAAGTGTATGTCGATATGATTACACATATTCTATTGCTATTCCACCTGTGTCACCCGTGAATAATTTCCGATCTGAATTTGGGTTCACTGTGTCATATTACATTAAAGGCATGAAAAAATATTTTAAAATATTAAAACGTAAATGTAAAATAAATGAGTTGCAAATGAGCACCAAAATAAATTGGTGTAAAAGGTGAACCAGTGTAAAATGACCACCTCTGGATCCATTTTAAACAACAAAGGGTCCATATTATTTCCTAATCTGGGTCAGTAATCCCTCTGTTACCCAAAGACAAGCCTCCACACCATGAAGGAATGTGTTGCAAGGAGTTAATGAGTGTGCCCGGAGCAGAGATCATACGCTGCACCTTACAACAGGCTGCCATTATGTAGTGCACTGACTAAAGTGGAACATCCATTATAAACAGTTCATTCAAACATCATTTTACGGCAGCTACCAAAATGAACGTCAGTAATGGATCCGCGGAATCAAAGAAAGGGGTAAGTCAATAGTGGATCCTCTGTTTTAATTTATCTGCTGAAAAAAAGTTAATTTGTTACACTGAGTTATGTCCGTACAGTAGGAAAACATCCGTGCACTGCGTTGAGCTGTTCTGGAGCCAATGCGAGAGGCATGACTATAAGTGGATGTCACACATTTATTTTCGCAACAACAAAAAAAAAACCTTAAATCATTTATTTGTGCATTATTGACCCTTTCGATCAGCCTTTTACGCTGCGCCACATTTGCACCGTTTTGCATGTATTAGGAGCGAGGTTTGAGTTGCCTCATACATTTTACAAAACCATTTAACACCAAAAGCGGTCAGGATGGAAATGTGTGCTTGTCGTGACACTTCACGTTTTCACGCTTTGAACTTGAGCCAGTTTCCTGTGAATATCTTTTGCTATTTATATATTCGAAAGCCATCATTTTAGCCTGTCTTAACAGGTGCCACGGTTACATTTCGCCAGCCACAGAGAGTTTTCACAACCTGAATAACGTTCTTATTAACGACTTATGAATTATTGAATGGTTAGAAATGACTCATTAATGAATACAATTAAGTAAAATTAAACACAGAAATTAATTGCAACTCATAAAATCTAGAACCTTGTATCTTTTTTGATACCTCTGACCATTTCCCCAAAACTCAATCCACGGACTTTTTTAAATGGAGCATTTCCACAGGTTGTAGCTGCTGCGCATGCTCACGTCACTTCACTGCATGACCGCTCTTCTCAGTTGTAAACACAGTTGTAAACATAGGGGGACTCATGACTGTAGGATGTAGTATAAGCATGTTTTAAGTGTTTTCAACAGGCTCATATTACTTTCACTTTTATCACATTTAAGGTAATATGATAATGTGATTGTGGTAAATGAACCGTGATTTACAATGTTATAATATGCGCACAATAAATTGTCCCTTGACACCATGTAAGACTAGTTACCTTATATATGTAAAGCACAGGCCTATTGAATGAATGGTCTACTGTCTGAAGTCTCATCAGCAGTTTCCTCGACTCTCCGCCTCCTTTACGGCTGTTTTGAAAGCTCTGATGTTGTTATCTACGCTAAATAATGGATTCTTCATTTTATTTTATATATGTTAACTGCTTACAGTCAATTTCGCGCTATAATATCCCCAGGCTTTGATCTGTGAGTACTTTGCCTCTTTTTGTCGGAGAAATTTCAGTCTTTTGATGCAGCTACGATGCCATGAAATCTTGATAAACATGGAAAACTGTAGCTGATTCTCTGCTCTGCGCGGTCACTTTATAATAAACATACCGACTGTATCATCCTCGGGATAAACTTACTCTGCGCGCAAAAGACAAACAATACTGAGCAAAACGCTAAACAAAACGTCACCGACAAAATGCCAAAAGAACATCTGGATGAATATCAACCTCTTCTCATTAAAGAAACCAAACGGCCAAAGGTATGTGTATTATGATGATTAAAGAAGTGTAGGCGCGATGAGACGCAGTTGTTTTTATATTTTACTTTGTAAGAAATGTTAGTTCTGAACGATAAGTCTTCTGTCTCTGTTTAATTTGCAGCTTCCAAACAAGTCACTTCTGCTGGCTGTCTGCGCTGCTTGCATAGGGGGGACGTTTCAGTATGGATATAATATATCTGTCATCAATGCACCCACAATGGTTATAACCCCACTTACTCTTACTGCACCAATTCCTTTAAATTTAGAGTTTAAATTTAGTCTTTAAATTAAGCTACTAACAGATAATGTTATTAGTGCCCACAGTAATTTAAATCACATGCTTAGTGTTCATTTTGTGTTCCTCTTCTTTTACGTCTAGTATGTTCAAAATTTCATTAACCAAACCTGGAGGGAACGTTACCAAACTGAGGTATCACAAGATTTTCTCACCCTTCTCTGGTCCATGATTGTGTCTATGTTCACCCTGGGAGGATTTATTGGAGCAACGATCGGTGGGACAATGTCTGTGAAGTTGGGAAGGTAGAAACAAAAAACATATATTGACAAAACTATTGTTTAACTATTTGTTTTCTGAATAACAAATGTACCATTGTAATGTGGCTGTTGCAGGAAAGGGACATTGTTGACCAATAATGTCTTTGCATTAACGGCTTCTCTGCTGATGGGTCTGAGTTACCCCACAGGTTTATTTGAATTACTCGTCATTGGCCGTCTTTTCACTGGAATAAATGCAGGTAAATTATTCAGGAAAACACTTGAAGGCTTCAGTTCCTTAAACTTAGAGAAATACCAATATTTGTAGAGATTTGGTTTCAACATTGCATGATGAACTTGTAGAACATGTAGATTTAATGTTGTTGTTTTTTTTACAGGCATAGCCATTTGTGTGCAACCTCTGTATCTGGGGGAAATAGCTCCAACTGCGTTCCGTGGTGCCATGGGAATGGGAACCTCAATTTTCATAACTGGTGGAATCTTGACTGGACAAGTTGTTGGTCTCAAGTAAATACTAATCATATATAACAAAAACAACATAACAACATATTAACATTTCAAGTACATTTCACCACTGTCTGTGTTCACAAGATATTATATGTTATGTTATTTAAAAACTATGTTGATCAGATATTTTTGTATGATTTCACAGAGAGATCCTGGGCAGTGAGGAGTACTGGCCCATCCTACTCTCCACCACTTGTATCCCAGCGGTCCTGCAGCTCCTGATCTTGCCATGGTTCCCAGAGAGCCCACGTTACCTGCTCATCGACAAAGGAGACAATGAGGGATGTAAGAAAGGTAAACTGATGTTTCAACTGCTGCAACTCTTAACGTCCATTTCAAAATTGTATTTGGCCTGTAAAGATTGTTTTAGTGCACTTGTAAAAGGCTGGGGTTTTTCTTCCCTTCCCTGGAATCACCAGAGGCAGAGACATTTATTTCCATGGCTGTGGTTACAAGCATGTGATCACATTCTGGTAATGCCACAGTGGTGTGAAAAGAAACCAGTTTGACGCAGGAAATATGACTCTCACCAGCAGACCCTGTAGTCTGATCAGATGAGAAAAACAGCATGTGTGCAGGAGACTTAACACCATGTGTTTTCCTGTGAACAGCCCTGAAGCAACTGCATGGTATAGCTGACTGCGATAGTGAACGGGAGGACATAGAGAAGGAGAAGAATAACTTAAAAGGGGTCCAGGCAAAGAAACCCTGGGAGCTCTTGGCTGATCGTAGTGTACGCTGGCAACTTCTCACCATCCTATTCCTCAATGCTGCGCAACAGCTGAACGGCATCAACGCTGTACGTACACGAAGATACACCTGCTGCTGTCTAGTAGTTTCTGTCCAGCTGTCTCTCATAAGCTGATTCTGGTGCTCAGTGCCTGCACCAGCAATTTTTAACATTAGAACATCACTGAACATATTTAATGCAAAAGTTCTGTTTTTATTTATAATTCAGATTTCTTGTCTCTGTTTCCTGTAGATTTACTTCTACGCTGATTACATTTTCAAACAAGCTGGTATTCCTGAAGACAAAATATCGTATGTAACTGTTGGCACCGGTGCCTGTGAATGCATCACAGCTTTAACATGTGTAAGTACGAGTTTTACATAGAGTTTTTATGTATGTTGCAACTGTGACCGTGGACCATGTAAAGTGGTCAAAGCCTTTTAATAAAATCACTGGCGAGCACTCCTCATATAAAGTAAAATAGTCTAAGCATATGACAAAACAAATCAAAATAAACATAGAACACAGAAACATAGTTTTGCATGAATATACTCTAAGCTGCGTGAAAGGCAGTGAAAGGTTGGAATGAAATTGAAAGAAAGCATTTGTCTGGAGAGTCTTGTAGTCTTGTGACGTGCTGTGTGTCTCACAGGGGATGCTCATTGAATGTCTGGGAAGGAAAGTGCTCATCACAGGAGGATACACACTGATGAGTATCTTCTGCATTTTGTTCACGCTCACACTCACTTTCCAGGTATTTAACCTCAAAGCCAGATGTAGCCAATATATATGTGTATATGTGTATATAAATATATATATATATATATATATACATTTATATTAGCAAATCATTTAATGCAGTTTTTTGCAGAGTTAATATATCTTTTGTCTGATTTCCTTTTTCTCAGAATGCCAGCCCAGTTGTTCCATACTTAAGCATGGCCTGTGTTTTTGCTTTTATCCTGAGCTTTGGCTTAGGACCAGGTAACTTACTAACTAGTTACTATTTCTTCTTCCATTTAAGTCTTTTCTTGTTGCTGCCGTTGCACAACGTTATAACTAACAGTGATTTGTTATTCCTTCCTCTGCGAAGGCGGCGTGACTAACATTTTGACCACTGAACTGTTCACACAAACAACACGTCCCGCAGCGTATATTATTGCTGGGTCAGTGAACTGGTTCAGCTTCTTCTTCATTGGCCTGGTCTTTCCTTTTATTGTGGTAGGTCTCCAAACAAGTTTGCGTTATCTTCATCTAGCTCATACATTTAAATTAGTTAGACTCACTCGTATTTTATTCTCACAGATTGGGTTGCAGCAGTACTGTTTCCTGGTGTTCTTGGCCATCTGCTCCTTAGTGGTAATATACATTTTCCTGGTTGTTCCTGAAACAAAGAACAAAAGCTTCCTTGAAATTCACAACGAGTTCCAGTTTTCCAGCAAGAGAAAGGTCGTCAGCACTGATGGAGCAGGGACAACACTGTTATCAACCTCTATATGAAATGTCACCCTTGACTCAGGGCTTAAGCAGTTAAAAGCTTTTTTTTACAGCAGGTCTCACAATATTTATGTCACAAAGATGACAATAATTGACACAACAATGTATTGTACACATACACAATACAATGCAAAGCAATATGTAGATCATCACTATGTAGCATTAGAATAAGTGATACTGGAACTTCACATGTGTACTAGGTAGGAATATTTACACCTCTTAACTTCACCTACAAACATAAATCATCATAAAGTGACACCAACTGTAATATTTTGGTTTGATACATATTTGTTAAACTTTTATAAATGGTCTTCTACTGAGATTTTTCAATAAAGGTCAATTTATAAAAAAATATCAAATATTTCTTGTTCTATTTAAGCTGGTTGATATTTTATTTTTAATCGGCAGCTGAACCTTTCAGTGTGACTCAGAGAACAAAAGGATAATTGGAAACACTGCACATAATTTTGTGTGTATTAGTGGTGGGGTGTGTGTATTAGAATATAGATATATAATCTCCATTATATAGTACATATTATATATGTACTCTGACCATTCTCTTTAAAGGAATCGCTTTCTTAGAAAAGTTAAAGAGAAAAGGATTTTCAGTGGAATATCTTCCTGATTGCATCACTATAGACTTTAGACTTTTCTGTTAATGTTTTTTGTTCCAAATTTAGGACAACATTTGATCACAAATTTATTCAAGTCTAACTAAAAATAGTTTGACTTTATACACAGAAGTACAAGCAAACAAAGGAGGTATCTTTTATACTAATGATAATACTGGTCGTGAGTACTGGGCTCAAATTCCCAACTGCTATAATAGGCTTAACCTCAAAACTAAGCACAGTAGCCATGAGGAAAGTGTGATCAGATTAGTTTCAATATTTCTTTGGGATTTCTTTCCTTTCCAGCTGGTAAAACACTCCCACTCCTCTACTCCTATACTGTATTTTAATGAAACGTGTAGTCTGTGATGATCTCAATCAACTCGAACGAAGAAGAGATAAAAAATGAAAACAAACTTATCTGTGCAGTTCATTGTAGTCTCAGTTATAATCTTAACTGACCTTGTTCACACATCAGTGATTTCAATTTGATGCTTCACTTAGCTAGAACAATGTAGACACCGCTGTTTTTAATCATTGCAACTTGTTACAGATTTATTTTCACACAACACTAAACTGACTAATATTTTCTCTGGTTCATATTGTGGGTTGTCTCATGTTGCAACCACACATACAGTAGCCTTCAGTTTTAGATAATATAAATATGGGAATGCACACATGTACTATTGGTCATGGAAACTATGACTGTGTTTTAATAGGGACACTATTAACTGCTGTTAAATGAGATTTAAGCCTGCTATCACAGAAAATTCCTGCTTGCCCCTATTGTTTTATATGTTGACCATTGTTTTATTTTATCATTATAAATAACATAAAACAGGAAAGACAGTTACCGAGAAGCGTGTGTGTGTGTGCGAAGTGTGCTCGAGTATCTGGGGAAGTAAGAACTCCATCAGTGGAGAACCTACTTGGTGGGTCATTTATACACAGACATGTAATTATGGATCTCAATGGAAACAGCATGAATGGAAAGAATCGTCTTGTAGTGTTTTTTGCTGCTGCAGGTCTTCTGTTCCACACTTCAGTCCGGTAGGTGGCGGTAATGCACCTTATGCTGGTTGCCACCAACCGCCAGTCAAATTAAGAAGAAGAAGAAGAAGCTCCTCCCAGTCAACATGGCGACCTAGAGAGGAGTCCACGCTCGTTTGTTGACATCTATTTAAAAACCAAGCTTCTACCATATTACTACACTTACAACTTGTGTAACTATGTCGAGAATCATCGTTAAAAATCTCCCTAACGGGGTAAGTAACCCGCCGTGATGTCAGCAGAGAGTTACGGGCGCATTTTGTTTGAGTCCCCCTGAAAGTGTTAAGTGTGTGTACGTGTGTGCAGATGAAGGAGGAGAGGTTCAGGTCCATGTTTGCTGCCTTTGGCACTGTCACAGACTGCTCTCTGAAGTTCACCAAAGACGGCAAGTTCCGCAAGTTTGGATTCGTGGGTTTTAAAGACGAGGAAGATGCAAACAGAGCTCTGAAGCATTTCAACAGGAGCTTCGTGGACACATCCAGAGTCACGGTATAGTGTCACCGTCCTCGGATTTTGTTTATATCATCATTATTCTTTATGTGAACCCGTGATTGTGATCCATTGTAGGTGGAGATGTGTAAGGCCTTTGGAGATCCCACTAAAGCAAAAGCCTGGAGTAAACACAGTCAAGGCTCAGGCCAGGATAAAGTCTCCGCATCCCCTGACTCTGACAGCAAAAAGGTACCTGCATACTCTGAATAACACCACACTCGCCAGTTCTTTCTCTCTTGGTGTGTTGTGTGAAAATCCAAAGTATAGTCAGTTGTCTTTGTGCAGAATAATGTAGTTAAAGTCTGCAGCACTGTCACTTTATTTGAAAAAGTGTGTTATTGTTTGTCTCCAGAAAAAGAAACAGAAAAAGGAAACTAAAAGCGCACTTGGAAATGTGAGTAAATGCTTCAGACGTGATGTGTTTTTTCTTTAATGTTAATTTTGTGATCTGAAAATGGATACGTTGGAAGCAAGAAAGTGTACAAACCTCACACTTTTATGTCATAGCAGAATATGTACGTAACAAAGTATATAGACAAATGTATGCGTGAATGTAAATAATCTTCACTAGATCATAAGTTTCTTTTATTTAGCACCATCAGTTCTACATCATTCATGCTCTGATCTGTGTAATATGACTGTAATCAAATGTTGTTTTGCTATAATTCAGTATTTTTTCTGTACTTAAATCTCACATGTTTATCGGGGAGCATACATATCAGTCTGATACTGTCTATTATATGTTTATTATATGTTTGTTTCTTATGTGATGTTTTCATGTTCACATTCTCTTTTTGTTTCAGCTGGAAGAGGACCAGGGATTCAAAGAGTTTCTGTCAGTACATCAGAATCGAAGCCAAGTACCGACCTGGGCAAATGACACTGTGCAGCAAACTGGTGATCCTGACAGTGGACAAACAAAGACTCAGAGCAAGAAGAAGAAGTCTGCTCCAGATGATTATCTTAACTTTGATTCAGATGAGTCAGAGGATGAGAATGCAGAAGGGGAAGAAGAATATGAAGAAGATGAAGGTTGGTAACAGTGGCCCTTTTTTAGAGTAGGTAGATGAAAGCTGTGTTCAAATTTAGACTCTGGTTGTCTGGTCTATGTATCAGTTGTGTGTAATTGCTTTCAGATGCCACTACAGAGGCGCCAAAGTCTGGCATGTCAGATATGGAGTACTTGCGCTCTAAGGTGGCACAGACAGAAGACACCATGAGTGAAGAGAAAGATGATGATGATGAAGGGGGCGATGATGAAGATGAAGATCGTGGTCCTGTTCAGCATACAGACAGCGCCTATGAGAGTGGTGATAGAGAGAAGGTTTTAAAGATCAAAACTTCAGCTTCGACTGAGGATAAAAAGCAGAACAAAGCAAAGAAGACAAGCAAAGCAAAGCAAGAGGTGACTATTTGAACAGAATTGCAGTTAACTAAAACTGTTCAATACAGCACGTCGTTCGCTTTCAGTGTGTACTTGTTAACAGCCCCATCTGTTTGCTGCAGACAGAGCCATCGACAGAGTTCACAGTGAAGCTGAGAGGAGCTCCATTTAATGTTAAAGAGGTGAATTGACAAGGCCTTAATATGTTCAGATATGTAGATATTCCACTTTAAAGTATAGTATGCTGGATTTCACTGTCCATAGTTGTAACACCATTGTATTTTGTATGACTTCAATAGCAACAAATTCGAGAGTTCATGACCCCACTTAAGCCTGCAGCAATCAGGATTGGGAAGAACGAAAGTGGAAATAGAACAGGTATGTAACTAAAAACAATTTAATGTAAAAGTGCTTACAGTCATTCTCAGCATACTGTTCACCAGCAGTATTTTACAGACTGGGTATGCTGTGTGTTATTCTGTATATCTGATTATAGACCAGTGACTTATCTGTACTGTATATAGACTGTATAGCGATGTATAAGCACAGGTGTCTTTTGTGTGTATTTCAGGTTACGTATATGTGGACTTGCGCTCTGAAGAAGAGGTGAAAAAAGCTTTAAAGAAGAATAAAGACTACATAGGTGATAAACATTTTCTTATTGATATTTCTCTGTGTGTATATACAGTATATACTTTTTATGGTGATGTTAGGAGTATGATAGGGTTTAGTGGTAAGAATATGTTACATTGCAATTTTCTTTCTGCTTGTGTATTCAGGAGGGCGTTACATTGAGGTCTTCCAGGTGGATGCCTCTGGGGGTAGGGGGAAGAGGGACAGAAAGGACAAGGAAATTGATAGAAACTTCACCAGGAAGCTCAAAGAAGATGAGGAGGAGGAAGACGTTGCAGAATCAGGTCGACTCTTTATCAGAAACCTACCTTACACCTGCACTGAGGAAGACATTAAAGAGCTATTTTCTAAACACGGTGAGTTAAAAAACATACACTTACTCATTCATTACATATGCTTTATCTTGCCCAGGTTTATTATAATCTTACAATCTTTACAGGTCCTATATCTGAGATACTTTTCCCTATCGACAATCTAACCAAGAGACCTAAGGGATTTGCGTTCGTCACCTACATGATACCAGAGAATGCTGTGACTGCTCTGGCTCAGTTGGACGGACATATATTTCAGGTATGTGACCTCTGGCTGATGTTTGATATATTTCAGGATATCTTTTTGAGATATCAGATATCTGTACTTTACATTAGATGTATAATGATTACTGTGTCATATCATATGTAGGAACATTTTCTTATCATTTTAGGGCAGAAATCTTCACCTGCTTCCCTCCACTGTGAAAAAAGAAAAGACTGAAACCTCAGATGTTGGTCTTGGCTCTTCCTCTTACAAACGGCAAAAAGATGCTAAAAATAAAACTTCAAGCTCTAGGTACGCCTTATCTAACTAACACTCTCCTCTTTTGTTTTTGGTTTTCTTTGAATTTACACATTATATTTCTGGTTCTTTTCAGTTCCCACAACTGGAACACACTGTTTCTTGGCACGAGTGCAGTGGCGGATGCGATCGCTGAAAAATACAACACCACGAAAAGCCAAGTACTTGACCACGTGAGTGACTCCTGTTCTTCTATATTTATGCTCCATCATTGTACTTTCAACTACAGCAGCATGTGAATGCTGAAGCATGACGCACATTGAGCATGCAGCTTTTATGGTTCCTGCAGGAGTCAAAGGGAAGTGTTGCAGTGAGGATGGCCCTGGGAGAGACGCAGATCGTCCAGGAGACTCGTCAGTTCCTACTGGACAACGGTGTCAGTCTGGATTCCTTTAGCCAGGTAAGTTTAATATGAATTATTTTCACTTCCTACTAAACTCTATACATATATTGCAGTTACTTTAATCCAGTTACATCTCAATTCAGGCAGCAGCAGAGAGGAGTACATCTGTGATCCTGGTCAAAAACCTTCCAGCTGGTGTGACTGTGTCAGAGTTGGAGGAGCTCTTCTCACCTCATGGCTTGTTAGGCCGAGTGCTGCTGCCTCCCTCAGGACTCACTGCCATTATCGAATTCCTGGAGCCAACTGAAGCAAAACGAGCCTTCACAAGACTGGCCTACAGTAAGGTAAGTATTGCTTCGCACCTTTATAACCTCGCTATACAATACGTTTGAGTGGGGATGCTGAAGGCTTGTATTTATATCTGAAAACCATAGTTCCATCATATCCCACTGTATTTGGAGTGGGCACCAGTCGGGGTCTTTGTGGCAGCCAAGCCAGAACCAGGTAAAATTGCTCAAGCATTTATACACTTGACAGACTTTTCAAAGTTTTGTCATTTTTTTAGACATGAAAATGATAATATGAATAACCAAGATATACTGTCTAACCCAGTATTAGACAAAGATGAAACGGTGAAAGAGGAAGAAGAGGAAGAAGATGAAGAAGATGAGGAAGAGGAAGAATCTGCTCCAGGTTCCACAATTTTCATTAAGAATCTTAATTTCAGCACAATAGAAGAGAAACTTGAAGAGGTAGGTCAATTCATCAATACAGCCTTAGTTCATATAATATGGTTTGATCATATATTCTATATTTTTTAATAATTTAATATATATTATTTTTTTTCCATTTGTTGCAGACATTCTCCAAATGTGGCAAGATTAAATCTTGCACCATTTCCAAGAAGAAAGATAAAACAGGTACTTAATGTCATGTGAAAAGGGTCTGAACATTGCACAACTGAACTGATAATACAAACTGACTTGTTGTTGAGTTAAACCACGACTTGTACATCGATTTAAAAATATGTTTTTACAAACTGAAGTCATTTATTTATTGTAGGTATTTTGGCATCAATGCTCCTGTCAGAAAACACTTGTGAAACAGTTTTTTACTGAATAGTGTGAGATACTAAGTGTCTTCATGTTATCATCAAATGTCTGATTACAAAGAAGCTGTTAGCGTTAGGCTATACATCACTTATTTAAACACAAATGATTCTGTAGGGAGTATTTCTATATGTATATATTGTCATGATGAGTGAGAGCAGCAGGAAAGTCAACAATCAAACTATATTGTTGTTTTAACTTCCAGGCAAGCTGTTGTCCATGGGCTATGGTTTTGTCCAGTATCAAACAGCAGAGGCAGCACAGAAGGCCCTGAGGCAGCTACAGGTACCGGACCAACTTCCTCACTGTAACTCTCACATACTTTCTCCACAACCTGGTTCCTGGCTAATCTGTATTCTCTTTCTCAACTCTGCACCAGCACTGTACTGTGGATGATCACCAGTTAGAGCTGAAGATTTCTGAGAGAGCCACAAGGTAAGAAGTGCATCAGGAGGGTTGTAGTGAAATGTGATTGTGGTGACTGAAAATGGTTTTAAATGATTAAATGTACAAAAACGGCTCTGTCTATTTGAGATACAGTGGAAATTCTGAGTTTGTTTTACCAATAAAGAACACTTTTTATTTAGATTTTGCTTAAATGCTCAGATATTTTCAGTTATTCATAAACAGATTTGTCTGTCATTGTAAGGTTTGAGGTAAAGCAAGGGATATTATCTACTATTGTCATACTGATTCAGTCCTTTTCCTGTGTGTGCAGAACTACTGAGGTGTCACGCAAGAAGAAGCAAGTCGAGAAGAAGCAGACAGGATCCAAGATCCTTGTACGCAATGTTCCCTTCCAAGCCACTGTCAGGGAAATTCGTGAACTCTTCTGGTAATAGTCACATACAGACACAACTGTTTTACTGACAAAATGAGTAGAGAAAATGTTTAATAATTCTAGATTTTGTCTCTCTGGCCTCAGTACATTTGGAGAGTTGAAGACTGTTCGTCTTCCAAAGAAAGCAGCTGGTTCAGGGAACCATAGAGGTTTTGGCTTTGTTGATTTCCTGACCAAACAGGATGCCAAGGTTTGTGTTACTTTAAGCAATGTATAATGTAGTAGTGATGTATCAGTATCAATGAATGAGATCCATATTTAAGGATACAATTATGAATCCTGTGTTTATGTCCTATTCTATGCTTCATCTTTTTTTTATAGAAAGCATTTGCTGCACTGTGCCACAGCACCCATCTGTACGGGAGACGTCTTGTGCTGGAGTGGGCTGATGCTGAGGAAACAGTGGAGACACTGAGGCGAAAAACAGCCGAACATTTCCATGGTAAAACTATCACATTTTGAAAATACAGTATTTAATCTATGGCATAAAATCTAATTTAAAATGTATAAATTCATTTCTTACATTTCCAATGTCAGTGGCCACCAAAAAGCAGAGAAAGGCAGAGGTTTTGGAGGGAATTCTGGAGACGATGGAAACTGACGGGGGTGTGGAAGACTGAGTTCTCAAGATGTTACTGTCTCAGTCAGGCCTGTTGTCTTGTGTTTTTGTGTGTGAATAGGACTGTGGAAAAAATATGGACCTGAATTTCTTAAATTACATATTTTTTTTGTATAGAACAAACCACCTGAATGATGAATATTATGGGATTATTGTCAATTTTTACATAAAATTGTATTTCATGATTTAAAATCTGTTTGTGTTACTTTGTTTCGTGTTGTATTAGTGGTTAAATTTGTCTTGTCGTAGAAAAAGGATGGGGTATTTTATTTTGAAGGTTTATGGTCAGGTGACTGGTCACTCGCGTTATCATGTGACTTGTTCAGGCAAACATGGCGTCCGAGAGAAACAAGTCGCTTCGTGTGAGGACTTTGGTGTTAAACGTTTTTGTTGTTTTATCCGGTTTGTGCTTCTTGTGTGTGCGAGCTGAGACACGAACCGCTGTTATTGACAAAGAAACCGGACAGTTGTCCATCCGAGAAGCATTTCAAGAAGATTTTGTGGCTTGGGCGAATTTCACCGATGACATTAAAACATCAGGGTGAGAGGACATTGTTTTTTTTTTTACTTGCACGACTTTTTAGCTGCTAACTTGTTATTAGTGTAAATTTAAATACGTTTTCTCTAATATTCAGTTTGTATCTCTGCAACCGGAAACTGGTCGAAAAAGTTGGAAACAGGAGAAAATGTTTTTAACTTATCTGAACTTCCTTTCCCATGATTTAGTTATTGTTTATTGCTTCATAAAACATTTGGTTGCATGCCTGTAAATATTTCCCACAGTGGCTTTTATGTAACTAAAAATAAAGGCAAACAATCGCCACTTTTGACAAGCTGGAAACTAAAGATGTTTTACATTTTCGCTTAAAACAATAGCTGATTGTCAAAATGTTTGCTATTTTGAGTGATTAATTGAACAATTACTTTAGCTCTAATTAAATCTGCGTTTTAAACAGGATAGAATAAGCAGAAGTGAAACTTGTGACAGGAGACTGTTATACAAGCATATATCAGGCCCCTATGCAAATTAAGAACAGTAGTAAAACCTAACACAAATGCATATGCTGGATAAATAAAGAAATGCAAGAAAATTGCATAACAAAATATGCAACACTAAACGTATGATAATTTAAAGAAAAATAAAACAACACATATAACCATACTCCACAGAGGTAATATGTATAATTTTTTTTCACTTATTCACATGTGGTTTCTGTCCAGCTGGTCTTTCTTGGAGATCACTACCAGCAGTAAGTACAATGACAGTATCCAAGCTTATGCTGCTGGCGCAGTGGAGGCTGCTGTCACTTCCCAGGTCAGTTTCAGCTTTCATCATACTTCATTCACCAAGAAGTCAAAACGTTTAATTTACACACTTGATATTGCAAATAATCTCAAATGTAAGCATGTGTATGTTTTAGCTCATCTATAAACACTGGATGAACACTCTGGTGAATTACTGTGGGCCCTTCTCAAGTCAGAGTGGTTACTGTGACCGTCTAAAGGATTTCATTACAACCAATCTACAGTGGGTTCAGGAACAAATAGAGAAACAGCCAAATTCTCCTTACTGGTACCAGGTACTTAATGAGCATTTGTAGAATGAATAAAATCCCTTGCCGTGAAACAAACTTATTGGCAGAGAAAATATGTTTCACTGTGTGTTTTTGTCAGGTGCACCTGGCACTGCTGCAGCTGAAAGGCCTAGAGGACAGCTACAATGATGACCTGTCATTTCCTACAGGACCATTCTCCTTCAACCCATTCGGCTTCCTGTAAGTCATTATCAATATGTTTTGTTTTTGCACAGTTTTAATTGGAAAAGAGTGAAGAGGTAGACACGAAACATGAGATAGGAAATGGGGTATTACATGCAGCAGAGGTAAACAGTATGCTCTGTAGCCGGTCCTCTACCAGGGTACTCGTCATTTTGTATAAATAAAACACATTTCTTACTACTCCCTCTTTATTCTTTGCTGCTTCTTTTATATTTTCCACTGCTTGCTTCCACTGCTCCACTGTCTCATCAGACTTTTCCAATTGGGGGGAGATCTGGAGGATTTGGAATCAGCTCTGAACAAATCCAGCGAAACTCGACCTCTTGGTTCTGGTTCCTGCTCTGCGCTCATTAAGCTGCTGCCAAACAATAAGGAACTGCTGGTGTCACATGACACCTGGAACACCTACCAGTCAATGCTGCGCATCATGAAGAAATACATCTTTGCCTATAAAATGTCTCCTTTGGGTAGTTTACTTATCCTTTCTTAAGTGTTGGGAAATGTGATTTATTGATGAGTTAGATTTTAAGATCAAAATCCCACTTGTCTCTGTATGGTTCAATGTGCAACTACAATAAGCAGCCAGTTAGCTTAGCTCAGCAAAATTAAGAAACAGGAAGAACCATTGAGCTGAACGACTCCTGGCTGTCGCTTCATATTTACCACACAGACACATGAGTGGTGGTGATCTCATGGACTAAATCATAGCAAAAAAGAGTGGATATGTTTACCAAAATGTCAAACTACACAGCCTATGGTTATTAAAGCCAATTTTTTTAATAAACAAAATTTATTTTCACATGTCCGTACTGGTTAGTCTGATTGTGTTGTGTTCTGATATTTTTTTCAGACAATGATCCTCTTCCTGGAGGAACTCAGGCCTTCTCATCCTACCCAGGCTCTATCTTCTCTGGCGATGACTTTTATATCCTAAGTAGTGGCCTGGTGAGAATGCTTTGTACTTAATGCATAAGAAAACTAAGAATTACACATTTAAAAGAATAAACTTCAGTATATAAACAGACATATTTCTAGATAAAGGTTTCTGTTCATAATCTGTCTTGTGTCTACAGGTGACATTGGAAACCACCATTGGCAACAGTAACCCTGCTCTCTGGAAATTCGTTCAACCTACAGCAGCAGTCATGGAATGGCTGAGGAACATTGTGGCTAATCGACTGGCTACTACTGGCATCAAGTGGGCAGAGATATTCAGCAAGTACAATAGTGGAACGTGAGTTTACACATGGGGGCCATAAAGTGTTGGTAGTAAAATGCTGAATCAATTTCTTGAATATTCAGTCTCTATATTGAATTCATATACAATATATACTATGAATAGAGATATGAAATAGATAAAATCATTAAAGCAAGTAGGTTAAAGGTTGTATGCTTACTTCTGATTGTCTGTCTGTCTGTGTGTGCTTTGTAGGTATAACAATCAGTGGATGATTGTAGACTATAAACATTTCACTCCAGGGAAGACTGACATTAAACAAGAGCTCTTTGTTGTGTTGGAGCAGATTCCGTAAGTCTTTGTTAGAAACCTTTAATCAAAATAAATGATAGATTTTCTATTCCTGCAGATAACTTGTAACCCATTCACAAGTGATCACTTAAAATAAACTCTTCTTATCTTGCATTCCTGCAGGGGACTCATTGTTTACACTGATAAAACTCAGGAGCTGTTGGAAAAAGGATACTGGGCAAGTTACAACATACCGTAGGTATCCAGTTTGGAAACACTGCATTTTATCTAAACATTGAATTTTATCCAAAATTTTATTTTTGTTTATTCATGCTTTTATGTAGGTACTATGTGGACATATTCAATGCCAGTGGCTGCAACGAGCTGGTTGAGAAGTTCGGACCGTGGTTCTCTCTGGACCAGAATCCTCGAGCTCAGATCTTCCGGAGAAACCAGACAGATGTCACAGATGTGGACTCAATGATCCGCCTCATGAGGTAAGCTCGATGTGTTACACAGATTTGGAGGTGGACATCTCTTTCATTGTTCTGTATTGTTTGGCATGTTGCAAACAAACTTAGCTTTAATACTTTTCAAATCTTATATTTAATTCTTTGTAGGGTAATTACTACAGTGTCATTTTATTTATGAGATTAAACCTTTCTCCATAGGTATAACAACTTTAAGGAAGACCCACTGTCAAAGTGTGAAGGTTGTAATCCACCTGCAAATGGTGAGAATGCTATCTCGGCACGTTCAGACCTGAACCCAGCTAATGGAACATATCCCTTTGGTGCCTTGAAGCAGAGATCTCATGGAGGAACAGACATGAAGGTTTTTATTTTTCTCATTTTATTTCTTAACGCATATCATGTTCAGCTATATCTCTGTCTGTACCCTTATCCAAACTGCCTGAATGTTTTTTGTATGTATATTTGCCTCAAGTGCTACTGACTGTGGCACATTTATATTGTGTGTATTCCTGTGTAGATGACCTCCTATGAGATGTTCCGAGAGTATGGCATGATGGCAGTAAGCGGGCCAACCTGGGACCAGGTGCCAGTCTTCCAGTGGAGCACTTCCCCTTACAAAGACGTGATGCACATGGGTCAACCTGATATTTGGGCATTCAAACCTATAAAAGTTACCTGGACTCCCTAGTTGTTATCATGCTGTATATACAAGTCCCACAATATGTATGTACTGCCAGCTGTGCCATTTGAGGTTTTGACAAAGGGAAATTACTTTAATAGAACGTTAATACAGTGTGACATGTCTGTGATGATCACAACATTCCTGTTATTGATTGTCAGGAGAGTGTTGACAATATTTTGAGAGTATGTATAACACTATTACCGTAATTAAACTGAAAAAATAGAGCTTTTGATGTGGAGAAAAATGACTTCACAACCTGTATCTGATTTTCATGTTTTATTTCTATGATTAATCTATGAAATTCAACTTGTTTGAATTCTGATGGCAGACAGATATCTTGGAGCACTAAAATGTTTCTATGAACTTACAACTTTCTTTGGAGAAATCACCAAGTATTGATATAGATGCATAACTTCAATCACAGTGAAGTCAAATGTTTTGAGCATAGGTTCAATAACTGTTGTGCACTGTGCTACATGTTGTATGGTGTTTTTTTAGTTTTCTCTAAGTAAACAATACTCAAATTGTTGCCTTTTTAAAATGTTATTTTGTGTTACCACACAGATATACTATTAATAAATCTGTATATGTCTGTATAATTGGTATATATCGGTAAATATCAAGTAATACAATAACAATAATTTAAATTTAGCACTTATGGGTGTTAAGTGTAATAATTCAGACTGCTCTCCCAATAGTTTGAATTTGGGTGGAATTATGTAAATCTCAGGTCACTATAAACAAGAATAATATATCAAATTTGTAACCCTAACTGGTGTAACAGATGCGAGAATAAAACAAATTTAATTTTCAATTTTTGTGCGGATGACTGTGACAATTTGAACATTTGTGAACTCGCAAATCCACAAGCTGTAAGCAGCAGTGTTTTGATCGTGGCGCAGGCTGCAGTCACGTGATTTACGTCAGTGCTCGTCGCCATAACATCGCACCGTCGTAAACTGAAAACACTGTCGTGATGTTATTGTCTGCTACTTTAAGGTAGCTGAACTTTTTACTTCCTAAATGTTGTCCTTCGCTTTTTATCAAAACCCTCCGCTGTCATTTTGTTTTACTAAAACTGGCGACGTGATCAGAGAAGACCGCATGAAGTAAAGGTAAGAAGTTGTCTTTCAGCTAGTGAGTTAGCAACATTAGCTACAGTGACGGTCTATCCGCATCTTTTCGTAAATTTACTTCAATCCTCTCTTGTTGATTTGTAGTGCGCACCTATCTTAATCTAGATTTTTGTTAAAGTCGTACTACAAAGTTTCCCGTTAGTGCCAAGCGCTTGTGCATATCTTCTAAGTTACAAACATATGACAGTGGAAGACTATTACCAGTTAAAAAATATATGTAAGGAAATAAAAAAACATTTTGGATTATTCAGTCCTGATTATTACTGTACATATAATCAGTATCTTTGTTTTGGTTTAACAGATACATTATATAACAAGTCCACTAACAGTCCAACAGTAGACTCACTAGCACTACCTGAAGATACTGGAGAGGAAAAAACTAACTGATATATCTGATTTACAGATTGCTGCATCCCTGTTGTGTGATGATGGGTTTCTGGCAGCCAACAACTAACCTTAAAGATTATGTATCCCAGAATCCTCCAGCAGTGACATTTTTCCTATGTCTGTTGACTCTCGCCTTCTCCTTCATCTACCTCAGCTCTTACAGTTACACTCACACTCTGCCTAACCCTGACATAGAAAAGGTAAGCACTAATTTAGCCAAATTCATTTTGCTAAATGTCTTGGGGAAAGATTTAGTTTTGGAATTGGGCTTCAGGTGTTCTACCATGCTGCCAAGTTTTGTTGTGCTGGTGTACAAAGGAAACATATTGTTGTGCAAGCTATAACTGTAGGTATATATGAAATAATATGAGCAAAACCTATATGCAAATTATTTGCTCATCTCTTAGGACTGGAACCATCTACTGTCCTCCTTGTCAGATTTGCACCTGTGTGTGAAAAATGCATCTGAGCAAGTCTCGCCAGCTCCTTCTCCTCTGATGGAGCAAGAAAAAGAGAGAGAAACTTCTGTTGACATTACAGAGACTTCTGTCACCTATTTGCATCTCAAGGTTCCTCTAGTTGTGACTAGCAGCTCAGCTGATTCCTCACTGAAAGAACTTAGTCTACACACTACCTTAATGGCCAAACAACTAAATGTTGGCGGTAGGTTTTGTAATAGAGTTGGTTTATTGTGATATTAAAAAAATCATGTACAACTGTTCATTGGTACCCATTAGATTGCTTCTATTTACTCCACAGGAAGTGAGATTGTTAATATGACTCTAGAGTTTCTGTCTGGAGAGAGTACAGACACCTGCCTCACCATAAGTGCTCCAACACACCTACTGCCCATGAGCCTGTAAGTTAATTCACACTCTAGTGTGTGTGTGTGTGTGTGTATTTGTATTTCAAGCCTTTGTTAATTTAAATTACCATCTAGGTATGTGTCTACACACATTATTGAACAATTTCTATGTGTTTTCATGAACACACTGAATACTTTCATGAAGACTTCCTCCAGAGTGCCCTGCATATGAGAAAAATTTTTCAATCATCTATGTGGAAGCAAGCAACCAGCTGCCTACAGCAGAACATACCTGCTACAGTCTGCAGTCCAAGAATGACCCTTCACTCACAGTCATGTTAACAAAGGTACAGTGTGTTGCACATGACCAACATAACATGCTCAACTATAAAAGAGAGTTTGTTTTCACCCTGTCAGTGTTCTCTACTCTTTAGGAGGAGCAGAGTGTGGCAGTGCAACATCTTTTGGAAGTCAGCATGTGTCTGCTCGGAGTTTGTTTTATACTCTGTTTAGCTGCTAGTCTGACACATTCAATCACACGCCGTTACCACTGGAATGGACTTGATCTACAAAATGTAAATGTAAATTATAATATTAATATATCACTGATAATTTTAACCACTTAGTTTTTTTGTGTTTATTTCAGTCAGTATTGTGTATAAGATAATTTTAGCATGTTGAGAAATATATAGAGATGTGTAATCTAACTTTGCTGTTTTACTTTATTTGCAGGAGCCATTGATTAAAAACTGAACATTTTCCATCGTCTGAAGAAATCAGTTGGTGGTTGATAGAGAGAAGAGCAATGTGTATTGCTACTTTTAAAAGGGCACACCTTCATCTAGACTCATTAAAATTACTGCAGTCTGAAAAACAATTTCTGAAATGTTTTCTGTGACTCTGGGAGGAGTTTTCTAGAATTTGAGAAATCAGCCCAGGTGAGATCATCAAGGTCAACTCAGCTTGGTTTTGGAGACTCAATATTTATGGAAGGATCTTTTCAGTTAGTTATTTTTTAGTCTTGATTCATACAAATGGACAAAGAACATGTCTACGTCCTGTTGCAAATAAAAACATACAGTATCCAAGTGATAAAAATGGTTTGCTTCAGCTGGTAATACCTACACTGTTGACTTATCATACATTCACTACCCACTCTGTTATATGCAGTGCTTCCCAGGAGTAGTTTGCTTTCTCATGAACTACATTTTCTGCGTCATTTCCCACATTTCTCAGAATTGCTTAATTCTACAGAAACTTAGAGACTGTGGTTCTGAGAAGTGAAAGAAAGCTATTAAAGTAATATTGTAGTCTGGACTTGAGGTACACACAACACTGGAAGTGATTAACATTAGAAACAAAAATATTACTGTTTAATATTACCAAATAATGATTATTTGAGCTATTAATCATGTGTTAACAATCTAACAGTACCTTCTGAGAAGGCATTGGTTTACAGCAAAACGCTTTATTGTTATCACATGACAAGCAATAAACATTCTTTCTGGAAGTCAGTGATTCAGTTACATTCTATTCATGGCCCCAAAATTATTTGGGTTTAGAAATAAAATGCCATTAACTGAAGAACCACCAGAATGATATACCGGTACGTAGCCTGTCTACGTAGCAGGATTGTCGTCCAATCACCGTTAAGGATTTTTGGTCGTTCCTCTCGTATTGGCTGGGCACAGAAAAATAGAGGCGGGACTTTTGCGGAGCAGGCAGAGGAAACCAAGCAACTACTGACGAGGTAGCTGGATTCTGCGCGGCCTGGTGGATTGTTTTATGTTAGGGCAAAGAAAACGTTACAGCATAGCGTTAGGAAGTATTCATTCCTCCTTGGACGGATTATTACACTTACGTGAAGCCACCACAAAGTCGCCGTCATATGAAAACGGTCTGCAAAGTTGTTGAAAATTACTTGATAGGGTTAACGTCAGCTACATGTTTCCACAGCATGAAGCTAGCTAGCGTTAGCTACCGTTACCTCATCAACAGTCTGTAGGAGACACTCAGTAATGTCCGCTAGCTGCTTGTGTTAGCGTAATATGTAACGTTAGTAACACTTGCTACATAACGTCTTAACGTTTGTGTCATGTGCTCTTCAGTAAACATTACTTACTTAACAAACACCTAGCTAGACAAAAAACTAAGTTCTGCATGAATAACATTACATAAACGTTATTGTATCCATTGCTAACACGATGTTTAAACTCGCTCTTTGGAAAAAAATGTTTTTTTCCGGCAGGCCTCCCACATGGTAGCACTCACCTGGGCGAGGCTTTTAATAAGTCATGGCTATTAACTTGTTCCTTATGACTTGTAAGGTCTGCACATCAGCTGATGTGGACCAGGTCCAGTATGTTAGGTAACATCATAAGGCATTCTGAAGGCAAGTATACATGACCTGTGATAATTCTCTTCCATTTTAGGATGAAAACTCTATTGGGGCTTGGTTGATCAAGTAAAAGACAAACAGTTGACCAGGACGGAAACAGGAAATATCTGTGAGGGGCCATGGCCTACTCCAGCTACAGCAACCTGAGCAGGGCTCAGCTTACCTTTGAATACCTGCACACAAATTCGTAAGTACTGGACTTCTGGTAATTAATATGTGCTTATGAACTTCATACTGTACTGAGTTATGATAACAAATACTGAGACCTCCAACAAGACAGATAATGTACTATACATCCATGTGTTTACAAGGTGCACAGCTGGCTGAAACATTTGCAGAAAGTCATTCCCTTAAATCAATGTTTCTACACATGCACCTGAGCACAAGAACTGTTCCCTGCATGAATCCCAAACCAACCTAAATGTACTTAAAGTAGAAAATGTGGTTAATCACATTAAGCCACATAAGCTATTGATGGAAGAAGACAATAGGGTCTTGTGTCACTTTGTGCCAGTTTGCATTTAATATGACGTCCATACAAAAACGCTTTTAATTCTGCACGGGCCGTTTATGCCGTTATATGGTCTTACAATCTACATTCACTATTAATTACTAAACTATTATCTGTTGGTTTCTATCATAAGTGGAATGGAAAATATTTTAAATTTACTTACAACACGCACATCTTCTGAATGTTTAATTTAAAACTGTTGATTGATAGCAGAATTCTACTGGACAATAATTGTCATTTTGGAGTGTACGGATTGTTGCCAGTGATATTGATGGACTTTCAAAGGTGCTGGGTTAAGAACAAGAGTTAATTAAAGTGTAACATACTCCAGTGAGACAGTTGGTCTTTACTACCGCTTTGTTGCAACAAGAGTTTACCAGTAAGTGGTAATGAAGGTACCATATGAACAGGGGCACCGGCAGGTGGTAGGATAGTCTTTTGAGAAGATATAAGTATAAGTGTTGACAGTGAATAGATTAATGCAATATTTTGCTCTGTTTACATTGACGCATCTCACTGTAGTCTCTGGTCAGGCATATGACAAAAATACAGAAACACAAATCAAAAGAATATATCAAACCAACTACCATATCTGGCAGTTCTACATATTTAGACAAACTACTAAATTGCAGTGGTGATTAGTGGTCACGTTGTTAAATTACTCTCTAACAATTTCTTCAGATGCAGGTTCAGTTACAGTTTGAATTAATGACATTGTTATCTGTTTTCAGGACAACCCACGAGTTCTTATTTGGAGCCTTGGCGGAGCTTGTGGACAATTCAAGGTAGCCATAATAATTAGCAGTAGAGCAAATTGTTAAAAGATTGCACTTTGTGGAAAATTAATCTCGTATATTTCTTAAAACAAGTCTCACACAAGGTTTGTTTTGTTCGCAGAGATGCCAGTGCCACACGAATCGATATCTACACAGGTAGACCTCAAGATAAATCATCCAGTTTTGCAGACGGGGCATACACGTGGACTCAATTCTCCTAATGTCTGTCTTTCACTTTCCTGCTTTTCTAACAGAAAAAAGTCCAGAGCTGCGGGGTGGCTACATGCTCTGTTTTCTTGATGATGGTATTGGAATGGATCCTAGTAAGTACGACTTTATTACCAGAGAAATCTCTTCAAGTTAATATTTAATTTCGTTATGGTGCTTTGTGTGGGTTTTCTGACAATATCTGTATTTTCCTTTATTAGATGAGGCGACCCACGTGATCCAGTTTGGAAAGTCAAACAAACGCTCACCTGAATCCACTCAGATCGGCCAGTATGGAAATGGACTGAAATCGTAAGACCTGCTTCCAATTCTTGTGTGATAATGACAGTGTGCATTTTATATCCTAATTGATAATTGATTTTACATATTATTTAAATGTGTGTTCACAGTGGCTCTATGCGTATTGGCAAAGACTTCATCTTGTTCACAAAAAAGGGCAGCACGCTGACTTGTCTTTTCCTGTCAAGGACTTTCCACGAAGAGGAGGGACTGGATGAGGTCAGATCAATCTGTTATATAAAACCACTGAACGTTTTTTTTATTTATTTATTGTTTTGTTTTTTTTACCGAGGATGAGTATGAATATCAGGCTGATTGGATAGTTTATGTTAGGAACTTTATGGTCTATTTCGCGCAAAAATTGTCTTACCAGCTTCACCAGGAAGTTAAAAAGACAACACACAATCAATACACAATCACAAACAAGATGAAATGCGTAACAAATCTTAAAATTCATATACAATATGTAAAAAATATTGTTAGTTAAAATGAAGAGAAGTAAAAAACTAAGGTAAGCAATTCAGCATTCTGATTGTGACAGATGACACAGATGCTATGTGCTTTATTTTAGTACTGCATCTTAATTTCATCATTGGACTCCCTTAGGTGATTGTACCACTGCCCTCCTGGGATCTGAAGACCAAAGAGCCACTGACCTCTGACCCAGAAAAGTATGCCATAGAGACTGAGCTGATCTTCAAATATTCACCTTTTAAAAGTGAACAGCAGCTGATGGAGCAGTTCAACAAAATAGAAAGCAGCAATGGTAAGGATATGAATGTGTTAATATCTTTTCGGTCAATTATACAAATGTAATGGTTGATACTAATGTTTTCTTCTATGTTGTATTTTGGTAAAAGGTACTCTGGTGATCATCTATAATCTGAAGCTGATGGACAACGGAGAACCAGAGCTGGATATAGAGACAGATCACCAGGACATACTGATGGCTGGGACACCTGCAGAAGGAGTGTGAGTGCAATTTCACAAAGGTGGTTCCAATAAACCATTTAATAAAATGATCACTCATCCATGATAATGTTTTGTACATTCATCCATCGTTCTCTCACAGTAAGCCAGAGAGGAGGTCGTTCAGGGCGTATGCTGCGGTTTTGTACATCGACCCACGCATGAGAATCTTCCTCCAAGGACATAAAGTCAGAACTAAGAGACTGTCCTGCTGTCTTTATAAACCAAGGTAATAACACATTTAGATTGTGTCTGAGTTCTGAGATCTAGTGTCTGAGTCTGTAAAATCTGTATTCCAGCTGCAAGTTTTTCATTAGCATTCATGTTTTGTTGACAGGGTGTATAAATACTCGTCGACTCGTTTCAAAACTCGTGCTGAGCAAGAGGTTAAGAAAGCAGATCACCTTGCTAAGATTGGTGAGTCAGTGCAGTATTCATGTCTTTAGTTTTTTTTTCACATGACTTGGCTTGACAATGTCATGCCATGTATTTCAGCGGAGGAGAAGGCCAGAGAGGCAGACAGTAAACGTGTGGCTTTGGAAGCCAGATTAGGAGAGGACCTCTCAAAAGATTCACGGGTAAACTCAAGTGGGATATGTTAATTCATTTGTAAAATAGTTGCACTGTGTAAATAAGCTTTTAACCTGAAACCAGCACCACATTTTTACTATTAATTTCATTATATTTTGAGACTTCTACCTCAATCTGAAGTTATTATAAATTTTTTAAGTATGGTCTTTCACCTGCTCTTTTCCTAGGCGATTCTGAGAAAGGTTCAGGATTCAGCTATGATGCTTCGACAGGATGCTGAACTGAAGAAAAGGATTCTCGAAGTCAAACAGAAGTATGAGAAACACAATTGTAAAACCTATTTTCTTGAAGACATTTTCAATATTTTGGTAAATTTGGAGCTTTACCTCAAAACTACAGTTATGATTGATGAACATACAGAATACAAAGTCCATTTACAGAAAGTTTTTTTAACTGCATTTGCATTAACTACATTTATTTATATGAATTATTTTTGTACTTTTGTCTGATAAATATGGGCTTAATTTACAAATAACAGGATTAGGTTTTTATTTATTATAATTTAGTTTGGAAAAACTCCCAGCTTTTCTGAAAATGGGTTTTGAAATTTGGCAACTATGACAAAGCATAAATACTGTACTGTGTATGCTGTAGGGTTTGCATGTAAATTGAAAAGTGTAAATAACATACCAGAACAATATAAAGCCCTTTGTCTATTTCTATCTTTTTCTTAAGAGCATTAAAAGAGCCCAAGGAGTTAAATTTTATATTTGGAGTGAACATTGAACAGAGGGACCTGGATGGGATGTTTGTATACAACTGCTCTCGTCTCATCAAGATGTATGAGAAGACAGGGCCTCAGCTTGAAGGAGGAATGTAAGTAAAATTTACACTATAAAAGGCGTTAATAATATTTTAATGACTAAAGACGTTTTTTACAGTCTTGTTATTTGTGTGCTTTAGGGCCTGTGGAGGAGTAGTTGGAGTTGTGGATGTCCCATATTTAGTTATAGAACCAACTCACAACAAACAAGACTTTGCAGATGCTAAGGAGTATCGTCATTTACTGAAATCCATGGGGGAGCATTTAGCTCAGTACTGGAAGGACTCTAACATTGGTAAGTTTTCAGATTACAGCTAACCTGCACACTTAATAAATTATCAAGTCTTACTATGAGGTTACCCACTAATAGAGAAGTTGTCAATGTGCTGAAGATTTACCATGGAACTGTGACACAAAATAATTTTTCAGAAAAGCGATGCAGCTCTCACAAAAACGAAAAAGTTGCATCTGGTCCAGAATATCCCAAACTTAGACCAGTGACTATCCTATCTGATAGAAGTCACATCAGGAAGTTATAAGACATAAAGAAATTGAGAAACAGCCATAGAGTTATGTTTGAGTTACAGCAGATGTGTAAGTGTATTGTTGTAGGAGCATATAGAAAACTCACACTTTAAACCTTTAGTATGTATTATTATTAATTTTATTAAAATATATGTGGTGTGTAATCTGCAGCTCAGAAAGGCATAGTGAAGTTCTGGGACGAGTTTGGATATCTGTCTGCCAGCTGGTCTGCACCACCGTCATCAGAGCCAAGATACAAGAGACGCCGGGCCATGGAGATACCAGTTACTATTCAGTGTGGTTAGTTGAGGATCGTACTTAGACACACTCAGATGTTATGTACCTCGGCAAACTAACTAATTTCGACAAATACTGTCATTCCATTTGCAGATAAATGTTTAAAGTGGAGAACGCTGCCATTCCAGATGGATGCTGTAGACAAACGCTACCCAGACAGCTGGGTGTGTCTCATGAATCCTGACAGCACTCAAGACAGGTACATAGAAGTCTTTTATGGAATACATCTTTAAAGATGCAGTTCACACTTTATTAGTTTATCTAACTATTATTAGTTTTGTACTTAAATATTAAACTAGTTTTTAGTTTAAACTGATACGTTGTAAATTACTTATTTATGTACATTATGTACTATTTTGTGTTTTTAGATGTGACGCTTCTGAACAGAAACAGAATTTACCTTGTGGTGTTCTGAAGAAAGAAAAGCAGACAGCTGAAAACAAACAGAAAGAGCTGACAGAGAAAATCAAACAGCAGCAGGAGAAGCTAGAGGCGCTGCAGGTACTTTATCCATCTCTAACTGTCTCTGTGTGTTTTGTGCACAACAGGACATAAATATTGTACTTCTCTGTCTCAGAAAACGAACACCATTAAATCTGCAGCAGATGTGAAGAAATTGCCACTGGAGGTCAGCATGAAACCAACGGACAACTCCTCTCAGGTGAGACTCCTGTGTAGTAAATTTTTTAAATTTTAGCCTTTAGCATTCTTTGTTCTCATGCATTGGAAAGTAGCTTCCTGTTGAGTCACAATGACATCCTCCCTGAAATATTTTTTTGTCTCTTTCTTATGTTGATGTAGGCAACTAGATTTTCTGAGAGATCCACAACACGCCCCCGTTCCCCGCCGCTCCCAGCCCACCTAAAAAATGCCCCAAGTGCCCCTCCATCTCGTGCTGCATCTCAGCGTCCAACCCGAGCACCAGCTCCCCCCCCACCACCACCACCCAAAGTTGATCCATCCAGGTCCAGAGCTGTGGCAAAGACTACCACACCTGCAGCAAAGCCAGTACCCAAAGCTACTGTCAAAACACCCCCACACAGCCGCAGTTCATGGGCAAGTTGCAGATTATTATTTCACTAATACCACAAAGTACCAATGGAAGGTTTTAGTAGTGAAACTGTTGAATATAGATGCATGTACATGTTAAGACCTAAAGAAAAGTGAATAAATTATTTCTGTCTCCATTTGTAGACACCCGCCAAAGCATCACCTGCCAAACCAGCAACTGGACAACGCAAGAGAATAATGGAACAAGAGGAGAGTGATGAGGAAGAAGAGGAGGAGGAGGAAGACGACAGTGTGGAGGAGAGTGAGGAAGAGGAACCACAGACAAAGAAATCCAAGATGACAGCAGCAGCTGGTAAACGTGGGAAAGTGATAGAGAAGACTCTACCTCCCAAACGTGGCAAGATCGACGAGGTAAACAAAGCACTGTTCACATGTGAGAGTAGATCCTACGTAGCTTCTGGTCAAAACTGTATTTCAATATTTTAGTAATACTACAAATATTCCAGTAAAAAGTTTTTGCACATCAACAGAAGAAAATGAAGTAGATTGGTAAAATGGGAGCACCAGTAACTCTGAATAAATGTTCATCTTAATCTGGTCAAGTAGCCTGTGTGACGCTGGGTGTGTGGTGTTTTGCACATGTTGTGTGGATACTGACGTCTCTTTTTTTCTGCTGCTTTTTGCTTTTCCTTGCTCAGCACAACTTGTGTTACGTGTGACATTCGTTTTCCATAAAGTGGAAAAATGCAGGAGGCTGGATTGAATAAGATGGTGATCATTTATTGGTATCTGAGCAGGAACTACATTGCGATAAAAGGACATGCTGCAATTTAAATGTGTAAAGTTTAAATGTTGCAGATCAGAGCAGTTATAAACTATATCTATAGTCATCCTTTTAAGAACTAGTAATGCAGAAAATAATTTGTCAACTGGATAATAGTAGCATTAAAAGTGATTTACCAGTTAAATACTTCTGTCTGTGGCCAAATATCATCAGGAGACTAAACAGTTTATTAATTTTGCTGTAGTATGTGGATCTGTGGCAAGATGGTGACACTGAAACCAATTAAACTCTCATGTCATGAAGCAAAGAGGGAAGCGCTAGCATTCCCAAGGGGCTAAGTTACTGATTCGTCATTCAGAGCTGATCTGCTGTTGACCTTGCAGGTTAAAACACTATCCCAGCCAGAGAAGAAAGGGGTTTCTACTCCCACGTGGCAGGCATCAGCCACACCAACCTCTGTCCCTAAATCCATTTCCACCCAACAGCATGGGGCTAAAGCTAAGGTAGCTTTACTCTGTCTCTCTCCACTACTGCCAAATAAAGCTGGGCTGTCAGAACTTCTAAGAACAATGACAACTTGATCTTTCATCTTATGTGGGACCTATGTCAAATTATCATAGATATTTCATATTCTTATTCTAACAGCTCTATGCAATAAAGCATGCCCTACTCACCCAACAACTGAGGGTTTTCTCTTCTTTCATTAACAGGGATGCAAATAATTTCTTTCAACCCCACTCTGTCCTTTCAGTAAATGCTTCTCTGACAATGGTGGGTGGTAATGATTCTTTTGTTTGTAGGAACCTGAGAAGACCCCACAGCAGGAACCGGAGAATGACACTAAAAATGCTCAGAAAGGTGAGAAAAGAAGCTGTTGTTTACTAACATTTATCTCATAAAGAACTGGAAAAAAGTGCTCTTAGGAGGAATTCCTACATGTGTGTTTTTCTTCTTCTACAGATAAAGGTCTGTTGGTTGAAGTACGTGTCAATAAGGAGTGGTACACAGGCAAGGTTATTGCTGTGGAAACAAATAAACAGAGTGTTCGCTGGAAAGTTAAATTTGACTATGTACCTCGATCCACCCCCAAAGATCGATGGTAAGATAATACTATATACTATACTATAATATATATATATATATATATATATATATATATATAATTCTATATTGTCAAATTCTGGCCAATTTTATTGATGCGATATGCAATAAATAGTTTTTTTTTGCTCTATAAAGGGTTTTTAAGGGTAGTGATGACGTCCGGTTGATGCGGCCGCCGTCTCCAATCTCTCAGACACCTGACACCCAACAGGAGGCTGAGAAGGGGCCAGCACCCATGGAGCCAGACACCACTCAACCAGGAACCAGTCGAGAAGTGACTGAGAGCCTGGTAACAATGTTGAGGTGAGCTGGTTACCATGAACTGGTTCTTACCACACACAACTAAATGATGACAACGTAGAGTTATGAAAAACTCTCAGATCACCGAAGCATGTTCACTGTACCGTTCATTTTTTCAGGACAATGCTGCGTTACTTCTTCCCGCCAGCTTTTCGGATTTCAAAAGACGATGTCAACAGCATGACAGCTGAGGAGTTGGTGGCCTTTCCTTTGGTGAGACACAGTCACTTCAGAAAATATTCTCTTCACTTTTTGCACAGTTGTGTTGTACATTTAATTTAAAATTGAGTAGGGTGCCATAGTTTACAAAAAATATATACATATATGTATGTAAGGTCCCCACATTCACACTAATACTATCCACTGCTACTAAAAGCCAAGCTGGGAAGTCTGAGGAATTCTGTAGAGCTTAATGAAGGACAACTGTCTCAGCAGCCACTCCCATCACTCAGGCCTTATGGTAGAGTGGCTATACAGAAGCCACTTTTAGTATATCTTTAAGCATCTGACACACGTTTGCAACACATCATGTAACACATCATTGCACAACATGCAAAGAACTCTTGAGTGCATGAGGAAAGAAGAAAGAAAATGTCACTGCTCATCAGCTGCTAATATGGTCCCTGTAGTGAAGCATGGTTGTTGGAATAATAATCACATCTGGAATTTTTGCTGTGTTTATATATTTTTACTATTAACTACAGTATTGAATGCTTGTGTGTTGGATATGTGTTTTTCTCTGTTTAGAAAGAGTATTTCCAGCAATATGAATCAGGTCTCCAGTCATTGTGTAACTCATACCAGAGCAGAGCTGATGCCAGGGCCAAAGCTGTGGAAGAGAAGAGCAATAGCACTGAGATCAAACTGAGGGAGGCAGATGAGAAACTACAGAAACTGCGAACAAACATAGTAGCACTTCTGCAGAAAGTACAAGAGGTAAGATTGCTTGATGAATAATCTGTCCTGCACATGTTGATTGTCCAAAAAACAGAACCTCTCCCTAAAGCGAGAAATTAATGATGAATTATTATTATTATTATTGTGTGGAAAAATGTTTGTATAATATTCTAAATATAGTTTATTTTATATATATATTTGTTTTTTACACTTTTAGGACATTGACATAAACACAGATGACGAGCTTGATGCCTACATAGAGGACCTTCTTACCAAAGGTGATTAAAGAAGACAGAGAAGAGCACATTCATATAAACAGACTTGAAGTTTTCATTCCGACCATGACTTCCTGACAGCTCCCTAAGAATTCATGCATATGAGCAGAGTTGACTGTGGATATTAGGGGATATTGTTGAGCCTTCCACATGATAACTCGGTTTGTCATAAGTTTGATCTTTGGATTTGATGGTTCTAGTGTTTAGTCAGTACCAGCTTGCTCTTTCAGTTTTGGCAGGTTCTCTGGTGTTTCAGCCTTCTGGTCTGTGGTTTCTTTTAGTCTTTTTTTATATACCTGCTTATATATGTTCATTTGTGTTTAAGCCATTCTATCCTGATGGATCTTTGAAGTAATTTGTGTAGTTTGAATACAGTCTATGCTCTGTTTATCTAGGCATCTAATGCTGTAATAAACTGCAGATTAGTTTCGTTCCTCACTTTGGTTTGGTCAGAATTGGAAGTAACTCCAGACTTGAGCTAGACTGTGCTCCACACTTCAACCTTTACAGTACTTAAGCATTATATTTTTTTTGCACACAAAAAGCACAGCAGTGTTTCCCATTACCTTCCTCTGTCCTGGTCTGCCTAACAAGCAAACCAGGTTCATCTTTTACGGTTGGGTGATGTGCCACACCCACAAACAAGAACTACTTACTGGGTTTTATCAGTATGAGTATTAAACCCTAGATTAAAGTTATGACTGTTCTGTTTTATTTTTGGAAGAAAAAAAAATCTCAAACGCAAATGTTGTGTTCATAACTATTTAGTGCCTGTGTCCTTCCTTTTGAACAGATTTTAACATGGAAATGTTTTAATAAACGGTGCATGCTTTCAGTCTTTTTGTTCCGATTGGAACAAATGATCCTGTATTTTTGACAAATCTTTACTTAGAACAATAAACAGGTTCTACACTTTTGTGTTTCTGCATTTTATTTTGATACATCTGTATATAATAAATACTTGTTGTGCAAAATCTCTCCTCAAACGTAGGATACAATCCACCCATAGGCTAAAAGGTAAAGAAAATTATTTTGAAGATTTATGATGTAAAGTTTAGTTAAATTTAAGTAATCAATTCCAAAGGTTTGCTTACCGTCTGACCTTTCAACTATACTACAAGGTGTTTTGGATGCACAGATGAACAATTTGACATTTGTTCTCAGATAAAAATTTGTTCCTCAAGAGAAAAAAATTTTTGGCCACCCAAAATAGTCTATTTTGCAGAAATTACATCTGCGCACAGAAAAGCAAAGATATCTGCATGTGACTTTGAAAAGACAGTTATGAAGAGTAAACTTTCTAACAATGAACAAGACTTTTATTTTGAAGGCGACAATTTGCAGCTAACGTGAATGTAAACACCGCTGGGCTGGCATTGAGAAGGACTGGTAGTATTTCCCATTAATCTGTTTATCTTGTAATTTGACTTGCATTTAGTGATATTAAATGAGTTATCGTGAAAATGTTAAAGGTTATTGCCGATTAAACCGATGCAGAGAAGCTTCGCAGTTAGCCGTTAGCTTGGTTGTGAAGCTCGGGTTGTGTCGGTTTTCATAGAGAAGAATATAAACAGCCTGGTTCAGTAGGGCTAGGATGACAGATTACGTATGGACGGTACGTAAATTAAATAACATGAGCTCACTGATCAAAAAGGGATTTATAATATTTCAATAAGAGGGACAGCAGAGCCGAGTGAACTTTGACCCAGTTATCTGTCCCCGTGTAGATCTGTGCTCTAGGTTAGCTGTGCTCCTCTCACTTAAATGTTGGACATTATAAACATATTCTCAATTAAGACAAGATAAATAGAAAATATTATTCTCTTGATTGGGTCGTGTACACATAACTAGGTAGTTATGTTGTGCTTTCACTGACACAGGTTATAAAAGTTATGTAACCAATGAGCGTTGTCTCCTTCATCCAGTCTTAAGATTGATGTCTTTTGTATCTGTGAGTATGATGTTGCCCTAAAAATTACTATGCATGTAGAGGAAACAGAAAGAAATTGAACAATCCACAAATATAAATAATTACAAAATATGGGAAGAAACCTGTTGTGTAAGTGTGTTTTCATATTGTACTTAAAAAGTTGCATAATTTCCATGTAAACAGAGAGGCTGATTCTCTTTTTTTACACTTAAATTCCAGGTCTTGAGTCATGTCAATGTACAGTGCCCTCGTGAAGCGCTGTGTAGCTGGAGGCTGCTGTGTGGCGAGGGGTGCTGTTCCTCGACCACTCTTCCACATCAGATCAGCCAGTGTAGCTGAGCCAGGCACAGCAAGATCGGATGAAGAGCAGCTGTGGGAGGCAGCATGCCACCTGCCATTCTCCAGAACGAGGATAGGAACTTTTTTTCAAGAAAGCCCCGTGCTGAAGAACCCGTTTCTAGAGGATGCATTGCTCAGAGCATACCTCAGGAGACATCTGCCCGAGGAGGTCAGAGGCAACACGGCCTTTAGTTACTATTAGAAATGACCATACAGAAATTATTTAGATCCTCATTAAGACATCTATCTTGTCAGGCAAATGAGCTGCGGTCTTATTCATAATATATATGTATTTCACAGAGAGTACTTACAGACTTGTGTGGATTTGGAGAGCGTGTGGCAAAAGAGGTGGATGGGTGGGGCAGAGAGTGTGAAGTTAACCCCCCACGGTTGGTGCACTTTGACCCCTGGGGTCGCAGAGTAGACCACATTGTGACCTCCCCGGCCTGGAAACGCATGAAAAAACTCTCAGCGCAGGAAGGACTGGTTGCCATTGGCTATGAGAGGTCATTTGGAGAGTGGAGGTTTGGAGACTGTTGCACTTTCTCTTTCATATGTCATATTTCAATTCAGTAAACCTTTTTTCAGTTTCTAATAAGTTAAGTATGTCTGTCTGTCTGTCTGTCCGTCCGTCTGTCTGTCCAGTCGTGTGTACCAAATGAGCAAACTGTACATCTTCTCTCCCTCTGCTGGTCTTTTCACCTGTCCCCTGGCCATGACTGATGGAGCTGCTAAAGTCATCCAGGTGTGTCAAAAAAACAAAGTCAGACTTACATAATAAACCATACTGTATGTCTATATGTCCAACATCATGATCACACAATTGATCATTAGATAATGTTATTATATTTATGTTGCTGTTGCATATATTTATGCAGTTGTTGACTTTCTACAGTGATCTTAACAAGCTCGGTAAATTTGCAGCAGCTGGTAAGGTTCTTTCTTGGCAGTATCCAAAGAGGAATCACATTATTGCAATACATGTAAATGTATTTGTGGTTAAGTTCTCCCCCTCCTAAAAACTTTTGTTGAGCTTGTAAACATAGTGATTGTCTGGGTGTGTGTGTGTAGTCTATAGGTATTTCACGGCATGTAGATGAAGCCTACAGTCGTTTGACCACCCGTCAGCCTGAACGTTTCTGGACGTCTGGACAGTGGATGACAGAACGACAGGGAGGATCTGATGTTGGTCAGTAGTGACACATTTCTCCTCCATGAATCAGTATCATCTTCATCCTATTGCTAAAGAGTCTACAAAAGCTCAAGCTCATGACAGTTGTTTAGATTTTATAAAGAAGAACTCTAGGAAAATGTGATGAAATAATGTACAGTGATGTTCTACTTCTTGATTGCAAATTATGAATACAAATTGATTTCTTTTTGTGTAAAACATAATAAAAGTCACCTGATCAAAATGGGTCTGAATATTAGGCAAATACAACCTCAGATGAAAAAGAAAAGTACCTCATTACTGCCTCCATGGGAAAAAGTATGGTTTGTTTTGGAAGGGTTGCAAGTTGCCAGGAGAAAGACCACGACTGAGGTTCACAAAACTGCATCTTTACAAACCACAGGGTATTCTAGAGGCAAATGTGAGGCCATATGTTCAACAGCTAAAGCTTGTTCGAAATTGGGTCATCCAACAAGAAAATTATCTGAAGAACACCAGTAAGTCTACATAAGAATGACTGAAAAATAAAAGAATCAAGGCTTTAGAATGGTCTGGTCAAAGTCCAGGCTTCAACACATTTAAAATGCTGTGGCGGCACCTTAAGAGAGCTGCGCATTAGCAAAAACCCAAAAACCTCAATGAACTGAAGCAGTGTTGTTGAGTAGAATGGCCCAAAGTTTTTCCTTTTTTTATTATATTTTTACATAAAAAGACTTTGGAACATGACTGTATATACAGTCCGCTAAGGTATGTTCAGTGACTTTATTGTTCTTACATGAGTTACCTAGAAATGTACCTATTCTAACACTTCATGAGTTGCTTCTCATTGTCTTTTGTGTCCTCAGCCACTGGCACAGAGACGGTGGCTGTTCCACAAAAAGATGGTTCATACAAACTACACGGTTTCAAATGGTTCACCTCTGCTACTGATGCAGACATGACTCTCACACTGGCCAGAGTGCAGGACCAAACAGGTGCAACCACACCGGTATATAACTCACTTTCTCTCCACTAGCACCAGTCATCACTCTCCTTCAGTGACTTTCAAAGTGATGTCAATAAACAGTATGTGTATTTGTCTCTGTCCCACAGGGTAGCAGGGGTCTGTCTCTATTCTATGCAGAGGTGAGTCGAGATGAAGACAGCCGGCTTATAGGTATAGAGGTTCAGAGACTCAAGGACAAGTTGGGTACACGACAGATGCCGACTGCTGAGTTACTGCTGGATGGCCTGCCAGCACACAGGGTATGTTAATGTCCCACTGGATCAGGTACAGCTCAGTTTGTTTAAACTAAGTCTTTATGCAGTGCAAATAAGCTTAACTCGTCTGTTGTAGAAAGTGGAAAATTCAGTTGTTTGTCAAACAAAGAGCTATTGAACACTCAAGGGCTAGAACTAAAATAATCCCAGAAAACTGTGATTTTCTGTGTCATGTTTTAGATTCTTATGGCAAATATACTTTCACTGTACCTCTGTTTTGTCCAGCAGCTCCTGAGAAAATTATTTGGTTCTTTTTGCCTATGCTATTGTATATCGGCAGGAGAATTGCTGCAGCTGGGCAGATAGCACACAGACAGTTTACATAAGATGATGTGTGAATGGCAGACAAGCAGCTGATAGCTGCATAGAGCCACATTAGTCCTTGATTTGTGTTTTTTTTTTTTGCAGTATTTTTTACATTTGTGAATAGAGCTTTAATAATGTCTGTGTTGACGTGTTAATATAGAAAACTCTAAAGATTAGGTTTCTTAAAAACAAAGTATTTAGTGTAACAGTAAGAGTTTTTCTATGACAATGTCCCAAATCATACTACACAGCATATAATACATGCTAAGTAAATAATGTTATTTAATACATTATTTTTATTTGTTTCTTCTTTCTGGAGCTGTTTTATCACCATCAATAGTTTTCACTTTCTACTTCTACTTGTATCAGCTCTAAGCAGCTGTTACATTTCCCTTTGTGCGTTACACTGTGGGAGAATAACTGCATCAACATCATTCAAAAATGTAATATGCACGTCATTTAACTTTTCATTGTGTTAAGTGCTCACAGTGTGTCGAAATGATTTGTTTTGATATCAAATGAATATGTAAAAATCTTTGACACGTTCTTTCCTTGTCTTTATGAACAGCTCTCAGAGGAAGGGAGAGGTGTTGTCTCCATAGCTAACATGCTGACTATAACAAGGATCCACAACAGCGTGTCTGCAGTAGCGGCAATGAGAAGGCAGGATACTACACAGTCATACTACTACACTGTATCTGCCACTAATTCCTAAAAACATAATATGAATAAGCTGATTAGTAGTATGCGTGTGTTCACAGGGTGGTCCAGTTGGCTCGTGACTATGCCACTCGGCGCCCTGTTTTTGGAAAGCTTCTTAAAGACCACCCACTGCACATGCAGACTCTTGCTAGGATGGAGGTAAGCTGGCACGGGCTGAAAAACCTACACAAACTCACATCATCATTATCATCCCATTATCATTGCTCCCCATCATGCTTCACTGTTGGCCTCTGACATGGACAGGTGGAGACTCGTGGAGCGTTCCTTATGGTGATGGATGTGTGTCACCTTTTGGGCCGTGAGGAAAGCGGCGTGGCGACCCAGCTTGACACACACCTGCTACGCCTGCTCACACCTGTGGTCAAACTGTACACTGGGAAGCAGGTGTGACTTGTATGTTTTGTCATAGTTAACTGTCGTCTGGATGTTCCTCAAAGCACCGTTTACCATCCTTGTTTTGTTTTGTTTCAGGCGGTGGCTGTGGTGTCAGAGGGTTTGGAAAGCTTTGGTGGTCAAGGCTACATCGAAGATACTGGGTTGCCTGCGCTACTTCGAGATGCACAAGTGAGATTAATATGATAATACTGGCAATATTTTGTAACTTCTGTAATTTTAAATTATCTTTGTCTTTCAGGTGTTGAGTATATGGGAAGGAACAACAAATGTTCTGTCTCTGGATGTGCTGCGTTGTGTGGCTCGTAGCTCAGGAGTTGTTCTTCATTCATACTTCACCCATGCCAAGGTATGGGGTCAAAGAAAGATTCTATCAAACAAGTTCAGCAATTAATCTATGACAAAGCTGAACATGAAAGTGTAACAGTTTTTTTTTCTCCTGCCTGCAGTCCCTGCTTTCAGGTGCATCATCCGTTTCCTCACTGGCTCCAGCTGTGAAAGCAGTAGATAGTGCTCTCTCTGAACTGCAGGAGTTTGTTCAAGTAGCGGCTACCAAAGCACCCGGCTACTTGGAACTGGCAGCCAGAGACCTGGCGTACAGTCTGGCTCGTGCCTACATAGGTGGGTACCAAAGAGACACATACACAAAAGTAGAGCTGCACAATTAGTGAAAAATGTATTATCCAAAAATGCAAAATATTCTCTCAACTATCTGTACATCAACAGGTGCCCTTCTCATTGACCATGCATGTTGGAAAGGAGCTTCCCCATCGGACACCTACGCAGCTCTCAGGTAAGGGGGGACAAAAGTAATTTTTTTCTTTTCTCTGGTTTAACAAAATAAAATCACCAATTTTATGTTTCATTTTCCTTCATCAGGTGGTGTGAACAGGATTTGTGCCCTGTAGTGACTAAACAGGTGAAAGGCTGCTATGATCCCAGCACTCCACCACTTGATACTGCGCTGGTGTATGACCCCCCCACCCAAGGCTGAATGTTCAATGAGAACTGATAAATCTGTCACTTGACCTGCCATTGCTGTGCCTCACTTTAATTCTGTGGCTGGTCTAGTTACTGCATACCAGCTTTTTTTAATTTATATGACTAAGACTTAACTGCTTTAATAAAACCTGTGAAATTGAAAATTGTAAGTTTCTATTATACATTGCTGTTGTGCTATCTTTGTGACACTTTTATGTCAGTTGGTATTTTTAGCATGTACTTCTGAGTGTAAAATACCTGATAGACTGAGTTTTTTCAGTATACAAAGTTGTTCTGGAGGCCTGGTTGATTAAAGGGTGTGGAGAAGATAAAACATGATCCCAGGATTTTCACATTCACAGTCATGCTTACTGCAATAGTTAAAATACTTAAGAGCAAGAGTAAACAAAGATTAAGGGCAATGAGGGCAAGGAGGAACCGAGCTACATACATGCGGACTTACCATAACACCTAGAAAAACTGCATTTACAAGCTGTGAATGTTTCAAAACTATGACAAATATGTGCACAGTTTCTTTGCCAAGTCATTCTTTAAAAAAAAAGTACCAGCATTAATTATCCTGCATGTTTACTGTTTACTGAACTGGGTTTGTATTGTCACGAAACTGTAAATCTGAAATTAATTTCCCCTTCCACGTTTGTATAGTTTTGAAAATAAAAATATCATGAAACACATATTTGATTAATATTTTCTCGAGATGTGTGTATATTAGTTCTTTTTCTTTTTTTATGCATCTACATTGTTTTTTTTTTTTGTTGCGCGCCATATTAATTCTGAGTTTACGAGAAGTCCTTGAATCCATCATGTCTGGTTGGAAAAACAGTAGGTGGAGTTTCAGGCGAGGCTGAGTGTACAGAGTGTACACGGACATGGGGTTATGAAGAGACGCACGCACAGGTTACAGGCAGTAAAATGCTATAACAGCGTCGTTTTCACATTATTTCCGCATCTTTTTTTTTTTTTTTTGGTTTAATCAAATCTGTAAGGTCCGGGTCGCAGGATTAAAACGACCCCACATCAGTGCAGGAATCCCTGCAGCAGAATGGACGCGGCTCCAGGATAAAGTGAATCATTTAGCTGTTTATCTGTCGCTGTTGTTGGTGTCGTGTCAGGAACCAGCATTATATTGACAACACATTGGCCAAGATGTCTCAAAACAGCAACGACGAGGTCGGTGATATTAACATGTTGACTGACACTAATCTGAAATTTGTTCATAATTCCATGTCCGTATAAATATGTTAGCAGTTGATCTGAAGCTGGCAGTTTGTCAGCAGGTTTTGCAGCAGTCACATGATTGATGTGAGCCCACAGGCATGAATGTAGTTTCCTTGATTGTTCAGTTTGACCCCTGCATGTTCACCTCAGGCTGACGATCACATGTAGAGATCCTCCAGGTCAATACGTGTGTTGTTGTTGAGCAGAGATATGCACCTCGTGATATAGTCTTTACCTTTTCAGTTCATGTAGTGACTGAAGACATTGTGAAATATAAGTTAGAATTACACTCATTCAGGTGAAGTTTTTTTTTTAAATCCAGTATTTATTTACAAAATAATGAAACATTCACGTGCTCATTCACCAGTTTGCCGTTTCTTCAGTAAATCTGGTTATATTACATCACTGTAGACAGTAGATCAGTAAGGTAGACTGCTTTATAGCAATGCTGGATGTTTAGGATTTATTTAAAATTTTGAAAATGTTTTCCCTTATTTATTTAGTTTGTAGGGAAACATCCAGTTTAGTTATTTGAGCCGTTAAGAAATAATACATTTTCTGATTTTATAAACGTATATCTTAGACATGTACATACAGGAGTTTGTAAGCTGTTTGTATTGTGTATTGTACAAACACAATAGGATCAGAGGTAAATAAAGGTCAGTAGAGACCTGCTGATTACTTTGCTCCACTGTACATGAGGATTACCTCGCTCTTCTCGTCACCTTGATAAATCACTGTAATGCTGACACATTAATGACATTGCTGTTTTGTTGAAAAATGTTTGGCATTTGTTTCAGCACTTTTTCCTGTAGCAACATTTTGCAGGAAAGTAAAGGGGAAAACTGATATCTTCCTTTTTTGTTCAGTGTGACCGCGTCATGAACCTCAGTGCTGCAGAGCGCTGTGCATTTGTAAAGAACACGCCAGACTGTAACATGGAGGATGGATTCATCAACTACCTTCACCTGGCCTTCTGCCTGCTGTCTCCCAACCTCACACCTCTCACCGTCACTCTCTGCGTAAGATCTGTGATGTGTGGGCATCTCTCATGGAGCAGCATGAAACTGTTTGAGGAAGTTAAAGTGGCAGAATTGTGATTTGTCAAACTTGTGATCTAGTGGACTCTGTCATTTCAGTCTTTGCTAAGCAATAGATTTGTTTCCATGTCTGCAACATATCTGATAAACCCAGAGTCTCACACTAAACATGTTGTTCCATCTAAAAATGTTTGTCTGCCTTACTAATTAGGAGCAGTAGGATCACAGTTGTTGAACAAGGCCCTTTTTATCACAACCAATCTCTTCAGCCTCATTCTTTTTTATTAAACATTTGTTGAACAGAGACAAATATGTCTGACTTTACTTTCTTCTGCCTTTCCACAGATTATATGGCTGCTGTTTTTGTTTGTTATTCTTGGACTTGCAGCGTCTAAGTTGTAAGTATATATAATCTCTACATGGTAGTCTAACACCTGGATAATTTACCAGTGACTACTCGATTTGGAAGATTTAGAGAAATTTACAGGCCTGTACATTAATGTCCTCAGCCATTCGGTCAGTTCAGTGGTCACATGAAAGGGGAGTCACACGACTGCAGGGACTTTTAATCATTGTTTTACTAGTGAGATTTCTTCAAATGAAAGTTTGAGGAAGTTTATTCTACCGGTTCTGCTTTTCTAAACCCCCCCCCCCCCGCCCACCCGCCACGCCACTTCACGCACCGTAGTGCAACACAGGAGCTGAATTTAAAAAAAAATTTGATCTTGTGAAAATTCTGAAAGGCGTTTAATAACCTGTTGTTTTTTTTTTAACTGTTTGTCCACAGTTTCTGTCCCAACCTAGCGGCCATCTCTACCAGTCTGCACCTCACTCACAACGTGGCTGTATCCTTCGACTCCAGCTACTGTATTTTATCCAGAAATCAGGTTGTTACTATTTTCAAGTACAGTCAGCACAGATTGGTCAGACTGGTGAGCCATTTTTTTGCAGCTTAACAAACTTATTAGACTTTTACCAATGTGAAATTATAATTTTTTCTATGAGGGATATATTTTCCTTGACTGGTATATGTCCTGAGGGTGTGACATTTCTGGCTCTTGGTAATGGCGCTCCTGACATATTCAGTGCCATGGCAGCTTTCTCCTACCCACACACAGCCGGTCTCGCTGTCGGAGCTTTATTTGGTAGGGACACACTCAAACATGCAAAGATAAATAAAGACAATACGCCTTCAATTATGAACACCTGGTTGGTCTTTCTTGTTGTCATTTATATTATCTCTCTCCCTCCCTTCACAGGTGCTGGTATATTTGTTACTACAGTAGTTGCAGGCAGTGTGGCGCTGGTCAAACCTTTTGCTGTGGCCTCTCGTCCTTTTCTGCGTGATGTCATCTTCTACATGGCTGCAGTGTTTTGGACGTTTGTGATACTGTACAGAGGAACGACCACACTGGGAGAAATACTAGGTACATACACACCCATGCATACACAAATACACACACATTGTGGGACATGTAGGTCTATTTCTCTTCCCCTTCTGGTTTTTTGTCAAAACATTTTATCGATGTGCAATTTAAAGTCTCTCAGCCATATTTGTCAGTTACTGTGTGATGGCACATGGAGATGCAGCAGTCACTTTAGTTTTATACTGTTGGCTAATGAGAAGACGTAATTCTATTTCTATTCTATTTGAAAAATAAAAATAGCATGAAAGGTAAAAGCTATTTAAATGGCGACAAAGACAGAAATGAACGTTGTTCAAAGTTGAGAAAAAAACAAAAAACAAAACCAACTTGGTTTCTAGAGTGTTTCAACACTTAAAGTAGAAAATGAATATTTAACATCAGTTTTACTTTAAGTTCCAATTTTTACACACAAACCAGCAACTGAGCTTAATGTTGCTCCTTTTCTTTTTTCTAGGGTACCTGACCCTTTATGTGGTGTATGTATTAACCGTTATCATCAGTGCATTCATCTACAACCGGCAAAAACATTCAGTGAACACCAGTGTCCAGGATGTTGCACATATTCAAGGTTAGATACACGCATACACTCAAATAATAAGATAATAAAATAAAGTTTAAATTTTAAAATGTAAAATATTTCTCCGGAAGTTCCAGTTATGACATTTTTACATTTCTTTCTTTCTTTTTTTTAGCAGAGTTTAACTCGTCGGACTCATCTGATGATGACATTCCCCATCTGAGTGCTGGGGGAAGTCAACAGGATTATGGTAGGAAGAGGGCACCTTTCTGTAAACATAAGTCAAAATATGCCACATGATCAGGACCATGTATCTATGTATGTCTTTTAGAGTCAGAGTACAGGCCACTTCTACCATACTCTGAGTCCACGAGTCAGATCCTGCTGAGCTCTCTGAACCCTGTGGACAACAGGAAGTGGAGGAGAAAAACGTGGAGATGGAAGATACTTAAACTACTGAGGGTATGTGTGTTTGATGGTAGATGGAGTTTTAAAACTGCATTGTGTGGATGGATGTCATTCTTACAAGTAAAAGCTATTAAAATCAAATTAAAAACGTAAAATGTAGATGATCATGGACTTGTATTATCCACTGACCAGGCACCTGTAGAAATGCTGCTGCTGCTCTGCGTCCCTGTAGTCGACCCTGATAAAGAAGACAGGAACTGGAGACGCCCACTAAACTGCCTTCATCTGATCACTGCTCCACTTGTGTGTGTGTTTGCCTTCCAGTCTGGAATATGTAAGTGTATCGCCTTTCATGATAAAGACACATCATTCTGCCATAATGAGATGAAATATATAGCTTAATATTTTTTTCTTTGCTTAACTATTGTCTAGATGGAAATTATAAGATTCACGGTGAATTTCCACTCTGGCTGCTTATTTTCCTGCTGGGACTTTTTCTGTCTTCTATTGCCTTCTGCACCACCACCAATGACCACCCTCCAAAATATCACCCAGTAAGTATTAAAGGAGATTAAATAGGAATTAATATCTTCCAAACCACGCAGCACTTATGTTCTTTTGGGTGGTGGTGTGGAAGGGGGTTGGATAGTGCCACACTCAGGCCTTGTCTTGCGCAACATCTACATATCAGATGGCGTAATCATTTGTAATATAACAAGATAAGAGGGATTTAAACCACACTTGATCAATGTAGCATTTTATTGATACTGTGATAATGTAATATGTTGTTTTACATTTGCACACGGCTCTGAATTTGTCTTGTTTTTTTCTTCAGCTGTTTGCTCTTTTGGGCTTCGTGGTGAGTGCAGTGCTGATTAGTGCAGCAGCCTCTGAAGTGGTCAGTCTTCTGCACATGCTCGGTGTGGTGCTGAGTCTCAGCACCACTGTGCTAGGGCTGACACTGTTGGCCTGGGGCAACAGCATAGGAGGTGTTAATCTTTAACCTATTTGTTGTTGTTTTGTCCCCAAACTATACAACTCTGTGTTTGGACCTGATCTAATACACATGTGTATGCATCTGTCTTTTCAGACTGTTTTTCTGACATCACCATTGCCCGACAAGGTTACCCAAGGATGGCCATATCTGCCTGCTTTGGAGGCATCATTTTCAGTATCCTTATTTTTAAGAATGTGTTTATTAGAATAAAAGCTTAACTTATGGACATGTTCATCGACTGCCTCCTTGACTGTATTTCCTTCAGACATGCTGTTTGGAGTGGGTTTGGGATGTCTGGTGCAGATGGTTAACACACACTCTAATATACAGGTAATTTTCTCCTCAAACATGGATCAGAAGATTATAATTCTGGCCAAACTTAAGAGAACTTTTTTGGAACATGATGCATCTCTGTCTCCTTCTCAGTTTGAACTACAGGGTTTGTTGACCTGGATTCTTGTAGGATCTCTGGGTTTGTCTTTGGTCCTGTCCTTCATCATTGTTCCACTGTGCCGCTTCCACTTGGGTCGGAACTATGGGATCTTTCTCCTCTTGTTCTATGCCATCTTCCTTGTCATTGCACTACTTACTGAGTTTGGCAAGATCAACATTATGAAGACATGACCTTGAGGCCAGTGGTGTTGTAGACTGACACACTAGATGACACATGCAGAGACTGAACTGAGTGGAAGCAACTCACATCCTTTTCTGCACATTATAATTAATGCACTATTTATACGAGAATCAAGAGTACACATGCTTGGTTATGTATAGCCATCCTGTGGCTGGTCTGTGGAGTGAAGAGAGCACATTAATGACAATAAGTGTTTTTTGCTCAGGGATAACTGAAACTAATCACACTGTGCCTTTATTCAACATCTTGGTTGTGTTCACTGTATCTGTATGTACTTAAAACACACATGAACTACATGTACAAATCTGGTTTTGAGAAATAAAATAATTTTGGTTTGTTATTTATTTCTAGAGGCTGTAGTTATGTTTTGCTTTTAGGTGTTAAATCATACAGTTTATGTTAGGAAGCAGTTGACACTAATATGGAAAAATACATCAATGCACTTAAAATTAAATGGTTTATTAAAATCCCATATTAACTAACTCAAATACATTACAGAATAAGAAGTTATATAAAAGGAAAATACTTTTGAGTCTGTTGAGACATTAGTTAGGAAATAACACTATTTTGTTGGGTTGAGCTAAAAGGAGTGTAAGTGTGTATACTTTTGGTTTTTAGAGAACTTAGCAGTGTTTGTTAATATTAGCCATTAAACTAAGGCATCAGAATTAAGTACTACATGAAGTCACAAGAGGCCTACTGCAGTACATGTACATAAGATGTGGTTGTACGGGCTCCCTCATGACATTTTCTGCAGTCTTTGAAAAAGCCAAAAGTGGGTGATGCTCAATGCTCCCATCTGAGCCACAGACATGTATTGTTTATCTGTCTCTTGTGTCCAGTTCAGGGACTTGTCTCACTCTCACATCAGTCCAAAAGGCTGCAGTTTTCCTACTGTGGAAAACACTGAGGGACCTGCAGTAATGGGCTTTCTTAGCATTATAAAAACGCTGAGATGATGGTGTTTATATGGCGCTTGCAAACTGTGCGTTAGTTGATGCTGTGAGGTCCAGTCTGTGAGTTCAGGTGAGGCTCTGGGAAGGGAGACGGGTCAGAGACAGGACTGTCTAGCTCCAGGCTTTGGTCTGGTTGAGGCAAGTTTTCTCTGGAATATTCTGCATACCACTCCTGGGGAAACACGACATGAAAAACGTCAAGAGGTTGCGACAGAACTGCAGTCATACAGGACTGTGTGATCAGTTTCTTACCTGCATCTCTTCCTCATACATTTTCATACTAAGGTCACTCTTGGTTCTGGACCTGCGACCTAGGTATACCAGTGACGAGTGCTGTACACACCAGAGCAAAAGGGAAATATAGTTAGTGGGACTTCATGTAAAGAATATAAAGTATTTATAGTGAGATTTTTGTCTGTTCATACACCACTCCTGTCCATAGCTTGTAGGACTCCCTGTAGAGAGCTAAGGGAGGACAGCCCTGGGCACATCTGTTTGTAGAGATCCAGAGTGGCCAGAACTTCATCTCGAGTCACCTCTACTTCAAACACTATCCCGTTCTCATCTAGAGTATGTACAAACACAAGTTATAAAAACTGACTGACCACTGTTTCACACACCACAGTGTCTTTTCACACAGTATTGGCAGGTAAATATTAACCAACATTACCTTCTGGGTTTTCCAGTGGTTCCCGGTTTTTGCGGCTGTAGTTCATGCGGAACACAAATGCATCCAGAATGAATGCCACAATGATAGTCATCACCACCTGGAGAAAGCACAGACAAAATCTCACACATGCACAGTCACACACAGTGCATCCTAATATGTCACATAGCACCTCACAACACTTGTGCACATAAGACCACACAGGGCTCACCATGGTAACTATGTAAAAGGTCATAAAGTATAGACGGCTCCAGTGGCTTGTCATGGAGGTTATACCTTCCTGCGGAAGAGGAAATAACACTTGTCAAATAGCGACACCTGGTGCTTAGTGACCACACTGCAGTGGTGACTAACGAAAGACTGGACATGTATATGGATTTATCTTACCATGGTAATGTACCAGTTGTTAACCACAGTCAATTCAAACAGAGTCACTGGAGAAAAAAATTGAGAAGAAGAGTACAAAGTTAAATAACTGAAATGTCCCTTACTGCCACTGACACAGCAACTGTTGTTGACTTAAAAGATGGAACCTCAGAATATATCTGTAACCTGTTTGTCAGTAGGAATACATCAAAGTACAAAAAATGTTGACTAAAACATTATTCACGGGGTCTGTTGAACAATAATAAATTAAATAATCCAGCTATTTAAAAAAAGTAGAAACATTTACCAAAGCTGCTGAGAATGTTGTTGAAGTTATTAAGATAATAATAGCCTTCTTCCAACACTGTTTTGTTGCCATTTGTGATGTTAATCTGTCTGTAGGAGTCTGCCACTGTGCTGGTGCTAAGAAACAATATTGATGAAATTAAGACTTAGTGGAAGTGAACATTTTTTATCTAATAAAGTAAAAAGATACAGAAGAATATCAGAATCAATGCCAATGCATCCCAGTCAGGCAATGGGAAAAATACTGAAAAAAAAACTTGACGATGACAAAATTACTCACTTGCAGCAGTTAGGGTAAACCACATCTGCAAAGAACTCCATTCCCACTATTGCAAAAGAGTAGTAGAAGATGATTAATGTCAAACCCAGACTTGCCATTCTGGGAAAGAGCTCAAACATGGTGTCCAACACATTACGATACCGTTGCTTTATTTTAAACAACCTGTGAGAGACAAGAGACTAAAGTTTGAATGTATACACAAAATATAAAAAGCATCTTATGTAAATGTTTCTGTTCATCTTAAAAATTATTATATGAGGCAAACCGGAGCAGCTGAAGTGGCCTGAGCACAACAATAAAGTAAAACGGCTCCATGTCGAAGGCAAGAGCAATCAGGCCCAGGAAGGCAAATACAGTCACTAAGAAGTCAAATCTGAAAAGCAAAGACAAGACTATCACTAAAATTCTAAACAAATGTATTTGTCTGTTAATTTAACATAATAATTAACTGTTATTACTTACAGATTCCAGCCAGAGCTGAAATAAGCCAACGGCCCTAAACCAGTTATTTTCAATAAAACCTCTACTCCATAAACTAAAAGAGACAGACAGACAAAGATAAGTGTTAATATCTGCAAAACTCTGATTAATTCTTGACTTCTGGTTTCACAGCCAACTCACTGGTCAGGAACACGATATAACTCCAGGGAACAAATCTGGACCAGGAAAATCCACCTGCAAGGGGAGAAGGTGATAGATCAGTGGTGTTTACCTTCAGTCATGCGTGTTTGTGTTATCGGAACAGATCTTACTATTCAGCGTGTACGTCTCTACGAGGATCCACACACCATTGATGGCCACCACCGCATCTGCAGTCACAAAAAAAAGAGGTTAAAAGATTTACAGTGAGAGATTTTGCCTCAACATCTCACTGCAGAATGTAAATGATTACACTTACACATGGCATATTGGAAGGCTTTTGATTTCACAAGCAGGTTGATGCCTATTAAAGAAGATAAGAAAATATTTAGAATAAGGAAGAAAAGGATAACCAATGAGAAAAAAAACAGAGAACTTGCCTTTGAAAATGAGGAAGGTTGTGTGTGGAAGATCATCAAACCAGTGTTCACCACTGCGTCGTGCCTGAAAACACACACACCCACACACACTGTATATATGTGTATATACTCTCACTAGCCAATTTATTAGGTACATCTGTACAATTTTAACAGATATAAACAATGAATTTTATTTATTTTTACAAGGTTATAATTTTTCAGTTTTTATTGAAACTGTTCCAGCACTCATGTGACCATTGAGACAAAAAGCTGTTAGTGTAATGGATGGCTAGATGGATTGAAACTCTCAGAAAAATGATAATTCTACAAAAAAATATTAAAAACACCTCATAATATAATGTACTCCAGTACAATTCCACCACCCACTATCACATCAATAATAAACATATAGTCGAATTATCACCTTTATGACAGTTCCAATAAAAACTGAGAGATCATAACTTTGTGAAAGTAGAATTCATAGCACAGCTGATGCATTAGATTGAACAGATGTGCCTAATAATGTGGCCAGTGAGTGTATAAAGCACATACTGTACATTGAAACTGTCAAAATGAAGTGTGACTTCAGTAGATACAACAAATCTAAGACTACGTACCTTCCATTTAAGGCCAATGACCTCATAGAACTTATAAAAGTCCTGTAGACTGAAGCAGAACAGATATTAAAACCATGCAAATGAATGCAGAAGGATTTTGGGTGTGTTGGAAAGTTACCTTAGCATAGGAGCCCCTGAGGTATTAAGAGCTTTATATGTGAGGAAGCGGTCTCTTGCAGACATTCGTGGTCTGTAAAAACGCATCAGACCATCAAACTGTTTAAGCGACACGCCCATAGGCCTCTGGGGAAAACACAACAGCAGCTGTAAGCTTGTCAAAAAAAAGAATTATTTATATCAAATATACATTACACTAGGCAGAGCAGTGAGGCTGTACCTGTCGACTGACTAATAGCTGAAATGCGTGGTCAACAGCAGAGCGTTTGTGAAGCAACAAAGATTTAAACTTCATCTTCTCAACATCATTAAATGTATCGAACACCACTGCCAGGAGCTGGAGGGAGACAGAGAAAGTTACAGGCTAGTGAAGCTGTGTAATCATGGAGAACTGTTTTTTTAATGACACAGATTATTGCTGCTTTTAGACATTTCTGAATGCTATTTGTACCAGGTTCATGATGAAGTAGAGCTCTATAGAGAGATAAACAATGAAGAAGACACAGGACCAGCGATTCTTAGAGTATGCTGGCATCATCACATCAGGGAAACTAAAAGAAAAAGAAACCAGAAAACATAAAATCAAATTGTGAAATCAGCTTAAACACATGTAAGTGGTCAAAATAACTAGTCTGAGTTTTAAAAGGAGGATGCACTGCTTGCATGCAATGTGTGTAAAGATAACTGAACAGTACTACATGTACTGTTGTGCTTACTTTGCTGTGGTCAGCAGCACAAACAGACTGACGAGACTGTTCTCCAGAGTGTTGAAATACTGCAGCATGTGAAGAGAATTTTAAGTCAGGAAATCTGACCACAATAGACACGCAACTAGTAACAAAGAGAAGAACCACCATGTCCCAACAAACTAATGTCAGGCAGACTAAAGAGTCAACATACCGGGTCAGCAGTGTTTGGAGAGAAGAGACAGAAGCCTGGAGGAGACAAAAGGCTAATGAAACACAGTGCAACAGAAAACCTCTGATCCTTCTGAGGACGGCAGATAGTTCACCAAAAAACAGCAGCAGCATTTAATACACAGCAACTGGACTTCTTTCTTCCAAGTAGAGACGTTTCGTTCTGCATCCACAGAACTTTATCAATCTGATAAAGTTCTGTGGATG
>JAUYWH010000027.1:11353791-11364596 GCA_034779795.1 Ctenopoma multispine | reverse complement strand
GAAGAAAGAAGTCCAGTTGCCATGACTCAATCCTCAGACAACTTTACCTGGATGACTGAGAATCTTCACAGACATTTAATACACACTCTGTTAAAATGTATTCTTACCCAAGATAGCAAATATAACCATGAAGAAGAGCAGCAGCAGAAGGATGTCAATAAAGGGTGGAAGGGACTGGAAGATCTGACGCAAGTTTCTAATTGGATGAAAGAAACTCAGTGAAGGCTAGTTAAATAAGTGGTGTCTGTATATTCAAGGAGCAAGGACCCATGAGTAGGATTTGAACATTTCAAACAATGATGATGGTAGCACCAAAAAAACAACAGTAAAAAATATCACAATGAATTCTCACTGCAGAACAGAATCCCACAAAAGCCCAACCTTGCAAGATTTTGTCTTCTTACATATAAAAATTATGTTGCTGGTGTTAGGAAGAGCTTGCTAGTTGTTCTGTATGGTCAGACCTACTATATAAAGTCTTTCAGTAAATAAACTGAATTTGGTAGTGTGAGCTACACTATGAGCTGTGTGTGTGTGTGTGTGTGTGTGTGTGTGTGTGTGTGTGTGTGTCTTTGTTTAGATCATTCTGTACCTGCGCACAGCACCGCAGTATCTACAATCGACCAGAAATATGGGTCTGAGAGCTCTGGTCACTCGTACATGAGATGTCTGTCTGATCAGAACCACTATGGCCTCCACAAACTGTAGCAGCAACACACATGTCTGCACGAGAAGAAACAACATGAATAATACACAGTGACAGAACTGAACCAGGCACAACAGCATTTTATTACCACATTATTATGCCATCAGAAAGTATCAATCATGTCCATATCATATTTACCTTCACCATCGTCCTCTTATGTCGTATGAAGGTGTGGAAGCCTAACCAGCGGAGTTTCATGCATAGCTCAAATGCCACCATAACCAAAGCCAGCAGCTCCAGAGTAGCATGGACCTGCAGCAGTATCACAGGACAGGAGCTTTTACAGAAGATAGTGTTAAAGTGAGTTTGAGAGTGTTTGTGTGCATATGTTCACTCACGTAGACATCTAGGCGCAGTGAGGGGACAGCGGGAGCTTCACATAGCGACAGCATCATCAGCAACAGGCCTGTCAACAGCTCCATCATGTAGAACAGGTGGTTGTGGGCAAACAGGTACGCCGCCAGCGCCTTTGGGTTTCGAGGGTGGGTGAAGAATTTATCATTGTTCTCTCCTTCCTGTATATAAAAAAAAAGACACTTATGAGTCACACATTGTGATCATTTAACTGTGTCCCACATATAAACTAAAGTTTATCTCTTCATCTCAAGTGTGATGAGAAGCTGCAATTACATGTGGACCTTTTTTAATACAATAAAAACCTATGGGAATATGTTTTTGTATTAGCAATTAAATGCAAATAACTATCAGTTATTAGATAAGAAATTCCACATTTATGCATCCCTACTCTTTGTATTTTGCAGTATGTAAACAGATTTATTTCTTCCTGGAGCTGCTCATGATGTAAATATTATAAAGCCTAGTGAAAAAGCACAAGTTTAACAAACTACACTTATTACAGTACATAAAGTGTAATAACAAATATAATACAGTGTTAACTCAGTTGCTGTGTACCTGCAGATAGATGGCTGCCTCTTGATAGTTCATCTCCCAGCTTTGCCGTAAAGACACATTTTGGCCTCTGTAGTTTTGTGGGCCAGGTGTTGAAACCACTGCATTGTTCACTATGTCATAATTTCTACCTCCTCCATCTGGAAGAAGAAAACAATTAAAGAATCAGAGTTTCAACAGGATTAGGCTGTCTTCTCAGTTCAATGCCTATCTTTTGTATAACATAATATATGACACACACACACACACACACGCACACAGACATATACACAGTACTTTGAGGGGTAAGCGCCTACCAATGCAGTTTAGTTCTAATGGTAAGGCATAGGAGGAGATCACTACTGGACTTTCAATACAAGTTTGATCTTCATGGAAACCAGATGCCTGCCCGTATAAGCACTCCATTGATCAGTTTGAATTTGTCTGTGTGCCTCAGCTGTGGGGATATATTAATGTCCCTAAAGTCCAGTGCACAAGTGTATATGTGTGTGTGTGTGCATGTGAGTGTGTGTCATTCACAGTACGCTGGTTTTCTTCCAGCCTCCACACACATCTGGAGATACAGATGGCCAAACATTCCACTCCGGCCTGATGTAAACTCCAGAAACACAGTCACAAATGGAGTCCGGATGTGTGTCCTCACAGATCCGGAAATATCCAGGCTGTGAGATCAAAGTGACGCTAGAGACAGAAGACCATTCAAAACAATTTACAGCGCTCATTACGTTCAGTTCTTCTTTGACAACTTCTTGCTTCTTTTGGGAAAAGTGTATCGAACAGTCACCTTGATGAGATAAATACTGCCACCAGTAACAGTGAAATATAACTTAACAACAAACAGAAATTCAGTCTTAGCCGCAAAGTTTGAACTTCAAACCCAGTGCTGCCAGTTAATAACAAAGTGCTGTGTTTGCATTGCTTATTTTGTCTCCTTCCTGCCACAGATAGGCTACAGACACATGACACACAAACCAAAGGAGGAGTTCATTCTAGAGTGAGAGAGAGCAACTTCAAAAGACAGAGGAACAAACTACGACTACCTTCTAAATTACATGAATAGTACTTTCTTCGCAAACATGCACTGTCTACAAAAAGTAACTGTGAAAGATAAAATCGAGATAATTATTCTTCAATATCCTTCATTTATTCCAGCACATTCTCTCATTAATATAAAGCTGTTTCTCCATGTGTCCTTCTGCAGCTGTATATTTTAGTCCTGTGCAAGTGTTTCTGGATGCTCTTCCCACACACTGTACATCACATTTTCTGCTTCAGGCACGACTCCTTGGAATAAAATGTAGCGGAGACCATATGAGTCTCAGAAATGCAGTCACAGATGTTTCCTGTCCACCATGACAGCAGCAGATTTAGCTCAAATGTGAAGATCAAATTCCAGTCCAGCGGCAGTCAATCTGTTATCCTGATGAGAGTACGTCCCGTGTCTGCCGTGGGACAGTCCAACTCCTCATTTGTTTGGAAACAATAACATGTTTGGGGCTCACAGGCAATAACATGGCGGGGTTGGGTTCACAGAAACACAAACAGACTCAGCAGTCATGACTGACTCATAAAATCTAGCTTTATGGCCATCTGATGGGTCCTAACCAACAGCAATGAAACTAAACTTCTCACTTCTATCTCAAAATATCATGTCTCACTGAAGTGAAACTGATCAGCTGTCGTTGTCCAAGTTCAAACTCCCTCTCTTTCCAGAAAGGTCCAACGCCATTTGGCAAAAATAGTGTGATACGTTCCCCTTCTCTACCACTCCCGATATCTTGAGAAAAAAAACTCCTCTCCTCTTCCTATTCACCTCCACATCCAGAGAAGATGATCCAGTAAGCTCACGCACACAGACACACATACTCACATACTCACAGACCACAGACACATACAAGGCACACATGCTGCCCACGAGCACCAGGGAGGGGCTGAGGGGTGCACAGTCTGCTGAGGCAGCAGTTTCTCAGATGGGTCATTTTGTAGCTTATATGTGAGGAACACAAAGGCAGTAGGATTACGATGCTGAGTGGATGCATGGATACCCGTACATACTGCACAGGCATGTGACCCCGGAGCCTGGCCGAGAGTCTCGATTTTGTTTTAAAGCAGTGTGGACTGGACTTGCAGCATGTATGCAGCCGATTGTCAACGGCGTTAAACGGCTTCAGACTGCAAATCTGGTAAGTAGACCAAACATGATTTTGATCACAAAATATACTGATATAATAACTTTGTTATAATATATAAAGAAATACTAGACAGTATAAGCCATACTTCTATGAACGACACCGTACATAACTATGAATGCAAAACAATGCATTAGAGAGCCAAAACTGGGAGATGAGCACCACTCAGACATTAATGCTATATTTCTCGAAGGACTAACTTCATTTTAACTGTTTAGGAAAGGTGATGATTCAACTTTAAGTCATAAAGGAAACTATAGTTTGCTGTGTTATTGAATCTACTATCATGTCCACATCGTTTCTATTAACCCAACAGCAGAACAACTAAAGCCTCCAAAAGAAATATAAAGTTGATCAACTTCTCTAAAAGAGTTTGAGCAAGAACTAAACATTAAACCTGCATGGAGGTGGTAGAACCGTTGTATGTTGGATGTATTAGCTCCCAACACTTTTTGAATAACTGAATGAAAGAATTATTGTTTAAAACTGTTCATTATCATGCCATGGCATTAGAAACAATTGCACAAAGTCTAGCCATCATAATTTACATAAAACCACCAGTGGTGAGGATATGACAGTGAAAACTTACTCTCGTCTCCTCTCTCAGTCTCCTCGTTGAGCAGACCGCTGTTTGCTTCGTCCCAGGTTAAGATGAGAGGCACATCGTCGTCAGACTCCATACTGTCACATAAACAGGCTCCAACCCGCTTTGATTAGCTAACGTTTTAACTGCCAATAAACCAAGCAACCGTCTATTTGTATAAGGTTATAGGTTTGTCCTGCGAACCGCACGACAGCTGCACATCTTGGCTGCTCAAAGCTAATAACAACTGTGAGCTAACAAATCGAGTATGCTACTTTTAACGCTGTGCTGAGTTTAACGTTAAATGTCTCTGGTGACATATGCAACACAGGAACTAGCAACTTTCAAGATGTGTGTAAGACAAACCGCCTGTGAGTTGCAGAACTTGTCTTTGTCAGTCACAGATAACATCTCTCAGCGACTCAACTGGTTCACTGTCATCCAGACGAACAAGCCGAGACGGTCCGTCTGCGTCCATCACGGCATCATCAGAACGATTTCTGTTGGAGAACAAACGTGCGTGTTGTCGTAACATGTAACCGACACCTACGTACACCAGTTTTATTTCTAAATTACTCTTTCCGCGACTAACGATACTACAAAAGCTCTACAGATACTGTGGTTAGAACTGGTAGATCAACAAACTTTTGCGACACTGGAGCAATTCACGGCAGGCGGGTGACAGCCGCCCCAGACATGTTTCAAAATAAAAGCCATGGATGTAAGACAAAACTATAAGAAAAAACAGGGACTGCATAGTAATATGCTAATTTAGTTACTGTTCATTAGTTTATAAAGATACAAATATTCATATAAGCATACATTTAGTTTCTGCATCATAGGCTTTTCGCATAATGCGCCAGTGTTTTGATCCTGCCATCGGCAATGATGGTATCTTAGCAACACAGTAAAAACAACAACAATACTGTCTGGTGGCGGTAACACGGGAACAGTAAGGTACGTAAGTAAGTAACATAGCAAGCAAACAAAGTAACCACGTATATGTGCATAATACTGTAAACCAGGGTAGACAAACACTGTTTTACATGCAGTATTATATAAACACATACATTACATTTTTGTACTTTTTTTCTTACTATTCAGTATGTCTGCAAAGGAGGGAACAGGGTTGGCAAATGCCCAATCGAAAGATGCTCTAAACAGCCGTGAAGTGTCACAGAAGAAGATGTTCTCTGTTGAGGCTCAACGCATCTCAAGAATATTGGAAAACTGCATCAGTCAAGTTGAGATTGCAGCATCTCTGTCTGCTGTTGTCCAGTTAAACAGTGCATCTAGTGCTGTGGACAAGGAATTGAGTAAAGCACTTCAAGAGCATCAATTATTAGGTGAAAGGCTGGAGAAACTACAAGGTGGGGAACTAGAGGAAGAAGCTGAAGAAACAGGGAAGAAAGAACGACCTCAGCTTGAGAAGGACGTTAAGAACTCTGTCAGGGATCTTCTCAGACTTTTCCAAGCCACCCCAGATGTCATTTTTGGTTTAAGGGCAATGCTAGGTGTGGAAGTGGAGGAGAGCGAGTGCAAACTAATTAGAGCGCTTAAGGTGTTTCACAGCCATATTGTGGAAAAGTTGCTGACCAGTCCAGATGAGGAGCTACAGCTGAGTCTCTACAGGAAAGTCTCCTCCATCTCTGCCGATGATCTGGACCGTGTGGTTTCACTGGAAGAACAAGCAGATACAGCCATGAAGGAAATAGATTCACTGGTGAGGCACTGAATTGGATATCCACCTACTGTAGTGTCTAGTGTCTATGAAGATTCTCAGTGCCTAGTGTGCCAACATCCTTAGATGCAGTCATAGAAAAAAAGATTTCTTGATTTTTTTATTTAATCTGTGCTATTTTTCTGTTTACATCACAGATTTCTCAGAAACAAACTGAAATAAAAAATTTGCAGTGTTCTCTGAAAGGGAATAACACACAAGATGTGGGTAAGTCACCCGTCACAGACAAGCAGTGCCAGCCACATATGAAGACGTCAAAGAAACAGGCCAGTATACAACAGGAAATTGATCAGATAAAAATCCAGCTCAACAGTTTGATCCTTGAAAACAGACAGGCCGAGAGAGTACTGCAAGAGGTAAGTTTAGTAAATCCAGCATTTCCCAGTAATTGATTTGCATTTTAGTGCTAGCAACACTGATTTTAATAAAAACCTATATCAGCTGCTCCTGTTCTTTGTCTGCAGAGGAATGAAAAGGTGGAGAACGAAATTGAATACTTGCTCCAGCAATTTGATGATAAGATAGAAGAAAACCAGGTATTTAACAAATATATTTATTTTACAATAAAACATAGTAAAGCAGGAACATGAGTTGATATCAAATAATATTTTCCATTCTGTTGTGGCCAATTTATTTTTGATTAATTAATTAAACAAAATATTTTCAGCTCTAAAATAATATTTTTACTTACATCTGGTCAATTTCACATATTAGTCTGGTTTGAGGTTCAGGCAAATTTCCCTCAGATTTAACATAACACTAGGGCATGTATACCTCTTTGGTGATTGCATTACTCAAGATGTAAGGACCGTGTATGAAATCTGTGAAATTATTACATGTAAATATGCTTAGTGATATTCTTTGTCACAGTTTTTTATTTAACATGTTCTGTCTTTGTTCTTCACTACCCATTACTATCCATTACCTTTCTCTCTCTGTTCACCCACCTACCAACACCATAACTACCACCATCACCTGTCTCAGGCCGACCTGGAGCTGACTGAAATTGACAATGAAAGGGAGGAGGAGGAGCTGAGGAGGCTGGAGGTACCCTTTTCTGTCCTGAAAGTGGAGCACGACCAGATCCAGGAGAAGCGTCGGCTGGCAGAAGAGAAGAGAAAGGAGGAGATGAGAGTCCTGGAGCTGAAGACCAAAGCTGCTATTTTCGCCCAAGCCTGGTGGAGAGGCTACAGTGTTCGCAAGGCTTTAAAGAACAAAAGCAAAACCAAGAAAACCAAAAAAGGTAAAGGCAAGAAGAAATAGACCACTGACTAGTTTGACGACTTTGGTGCTACTCTTGCAAACCTTCTAACTGTAGAGCATAAATGTTTTTAGATGTTTTCTTAAAGAACGATACCACTATTTCTCATCATATTTGTCATTTGTCTTGTTCCTAATAAAATATTTTATATTTTAAACTGGTACTTTTTTCTGATCTGCAGAACATCAACCATTGCAGTGCTTTTTTAATATTTGTGAGCAACAGTTACTGTTTGGATGCTGTGTTGCTGTAGGCAATAAATGATGAAACAGCAGCAGAAAAGAAAACATTTTAAATTTTCTAAAACAGTGGATGTTCACATCAGTGTGTCTGTGAGCTTTGATGCATATGTTACAGGTGAACAATTCACACCTTTACTACATGCAATCAATACAAAGTTAAAACAGGGATTTACTGAGTCAGTGATTTCTTTAATGACCACAGGGAGGCAGTACAGGCCTCGAGTGATCACATCTCAACGTTTTAACAGGCAGTCATGTGGAAAGAGGAGCCTGAACCAATAACAGTATATAAGTTATTGTATCTGTATATAAACAGCATTTATCGGATTAAAATGTATAATTACTATTATCTGAACTATGTCACAACTTAGTTCAATTAATGTTTTGTAAGAAACACCAATAGTTTATTAGCACACCTTCCAGAGTACATTAATGTGTCTTTGGTTAGTCACATACAGTAGGTATTTATTATAAATTTAAATTAAAATATAACTACAGCAAGTGACCACTTCTCAGACATAAATGGTTGCTTTATTACACAGTCATATTTTGTAATTACTGACAGAACACATATCCAGTAACTGGAAAGCAGATTCATCTCAGAGCCCTTAGCAAAATCATTCTTCAGTTGTTGATTGCACTCTGTCTTAATGTGTTTAATGGTGAGTTCCAGTGGGCTTTTTGGCACTTTTTCCTTCCTGTTCATCACTTTCCTTCTCAGAGGGAGTGTGATGTGTTTTTATTATATCTTCATTGTCCTGGATGAACAGCTTTATCTGAGAAGAAGACAGAAGGAAACATGTTATGATAATCATTTTCTGTTGCTGTCACCACCTCTGCTCTGTCAAGGTACCTACCCTGTCCAGCTGTTTCTCTGTGTCGTTCACACTGATACCTTCCTCTCCTTCCAGTTTGCCACCCGCCATTTCATAGAGGTTAAGCGTTGCCATCTTAATTTGTCCCAATAAGAGCGTTGTTTTTGCTGCTGTTTCCTGAATATGGTTCCAGTGGCTTTCCTGTATGAAGACAGGGAGATAGGAGTTCAATCTTTAAGCAACATACAGCCTGGCTTGTAATCTGATGTCAGACTTTCCCTTGGGTATTTGGCCAGTACCCATAGTAGGACTTTAGAGTGTGTCTCTTCTAGGTCGGACTGTAGCTGGGACAGTTCATTGTTCTCTCGGAGCTGCATCACGTGATGCTGGTCCTCCAGCGTGACCAGTGTTTGTCTGAGCTGGTCGACCTGCTCCTGTGACTCGTTGTACTTCTTACAGAGCCTTTCTCTGAAGTGCAGAAGGCTTCCCAAATGACCCGCGAGTGAGTCCACATCTTCAAACTGTAACACACACACACACACACACACATTAAAGGTGTAACCCTAAAGTAAACTCTACTATCTCCAGAGACACTATTTCACAAAGCCACACTATGTATTTTATGATGTGAACATAATGAATAGACAAGATTAGTCAAGATTAAGAGTGATTTATCAGCACAACTGAACAGTTTCCAAAGGTTAAAATGAGCTTTGGACTGACCACACAATTTTTCTTTTACAAAATACATTATCCTGAAAGGTTTGTGTAGTTATCTGGGATTGTTTGGGAACTATGGAAACTAGGTGTATAGTTTCCATAGTTCCACAATATATTTTCAACTGACATAAAAACATTTAGATTTAGTCATATGGAAAAATCCTTGCAGTACCTTACTCATGTTCACCACCTGCAACATGAAGTCCCAGTACATATAATGTCTCTGTACTTCAAGCTCTAGCTCCTGTTTCCTCTTTCTCAGTTGAGCATGCTTCTCCTTTAGCCTCTCCAGCTCTTCCTCCTTCTGAAGTACCTCTTGGATCACCCTCTCTGCTTTCTCAACAGCTTGAGAATCATCTTCAGACTTAAAAATAGATGAATTACAGTTAGTTGGCTTTGTCCATCCAGTTCTGGACATAAAAATTAAATCAACTTTGTTTAACACAGGAGTTGAGTGGGAATTTGTCGCCTTTTGCACCTTGAGAAACACATCAAAACTTAAGTTGCACTCGTGTGCATTCTTGTAATCCTTTTGCAGCTCCTCCATACGCTGGTCCAGACTCCCCAACACCTACAAAGAAAACACACACAGCAGACAAAAATCTGATTACAGGAACACATATGACACATGGTCAGTCTGGAGTATTGAGACAGTTGTGAGGTCAGAGGTCCCATTATGTTATAGTTTGACAGCATTTTCAACACTTCTCTTAAAGTCAAAAAACAGATAATTTACTTAGTTACTCTAAGTTAAGTTGCAATAATAAAGTGTAAAGATACACTGTAAAAGTAAAATTCCTGCATTCAGGATTTTGCAGAAAAGTAAAAATACATTAGTATCATCTTAAAAAATTGTAATAAGTAAAAGTAATAGTAATTTTTATTCAGAATCATTTAATCTCATATCTCATTTAATATTCAAAAGTATACACTTTGTTTTGTTGATAATGTTTTGAATCTTAATATAGTTTGAATGATTTTACCTGCTGCTCGGTAGTTTGTGAATTTCAAACTAGCAATTAAAAGATAAAGGAATCTTATAATTACACTGCATCTTTTATTATTGATCGGATTTTGAAAAGTAACTGGGTAGGTAACTAGGCTACAATTATCAAATCAGTCCAGTACTGTACAGTACTTAAGTAAATGCTGACTACTTCGTAACTTTCCACCACAGAATCTTTTCATTCACCCTCCACCTTTTCCTGCATTGCCACCTTTTACATTCGTTTGCTCTATTACAGCCTGGTTACCTGTTTGCGCTCCTCGTACAGCGCCTGCAGCTCCTTTTCCTCCCTGCGTTTTCTCTGTAGTTCAAAGAGGGCAGCAGTCTTGTCGAGCATTGCTGGCATCCCACCGCTCGTCCCTGCAGTCAACTCCCTGCTCGCACAGAAGCAGGTTGGTAGAAAGTTATTAACATTGATCGCTCGGATTGATTCTGGATGTGCTTCACACGCTCAAACGCGCCACATGAACTCACTGTAAATCCAGCTCCTCACGCACGGGCTTACAGGTCATGATTTGTTGTAGGTTTTTTGTTTTCAGACGTAACCACACACCAAGTCTCCAGCGTTTCAAACTTTCTTTCCTCCGCCTCGTTTCTATGGCAACACAAACCAGGACCTTTTAAAGGCACATT
>JAUYWH010000027.1:11188201-11353691 GCA_034779795.1 Ctenopoma multispine | reverse complement strand
CATTTCGGCTGCACATTCCGCAGCCTGTAACGACCACCTCCCAAATATAAGACAATTAATGAGCAACTAGCTTAACCAAATGCAAAGCCGCATAAAAACCTTAAAAAACTAAAAACAATGTTTTTGTTTAATCTGTAAGTCAGACTCAAAAAGGTTAGGCAATTAATTTAACAAAAAAATAATCAACATCTTCTAAGAAGGCATACCAAAAGACACATTAAGACAACATGTTTAGCTTTGAATTATATATAAACAATAACAGCAAAATTGGCGGTTTATATAATAATATAATAATTGATACGTTTTTTTCCAGTATGTTTACTCCTACTTTATTTTTTGTGGTCAGTATGTGCATCATGAGGTGTCATTGTCTAACATTTAAATATCATCTTTTTTTAATCAAGTATTTAAAAAAAAACTTTTTTTAAAACTGCTATGAGAAACATAGCTCCACCTGCAGGGGACCTCTGTCTTTTATGTGCCCAGGGCTCCAATGTCTCACAATCTGTCCATATTGTGTATATCACCTATAACATTTGATTGACACTGGGAGAGTGTCATATTTTTTCACATCAAGCACAAAAATCACACTTAAAATCACACCTTTCTGCTACTGACGCTTTGATGATGCTGGACAGTACACGCAAGCATGCAAGCCATTACGCACCGTGCTCCTCACACACAGTAGAATGACAGGCACAGGCACAAATGTTGACACTTTTCTGTAGACGTGTCAAAAACAAGATCAGTTGTGTGAAATTATTAGGGATCTTCAGATCAAATTATGTAGGTCTAATTCATGCAAGGCTCCTCTTCTGAAGTCAGTTGTTGACCTGTCTGTGAGACCCACATCCTTATATTATGCAGCCATACATCAGTATCTTTGTATTTTTATGACAAGAGAGTGGACAGAGGAGAGAGAATTGGCCGTAGCCTTGACTGGAACTGGGATGGGATCAATTTCCCGGTGATGAGTCTAAATGAACACACGAACTGGTTGTATTGTATTGTCTATATGAGTCCCAAAAGACACAGTTTTTCAGAACTGATCTTGAGAAGTGAGATTTGCCGTTCACTGTGCACACTAGAGTTGACATTGATGATCAGATCCACCAGCAGCTATTAAAAGTAGCTAAATAATTCTGTGGTGAGATGGTTTTTTAATTGCTGTTTCAGTAATCAAGAACAAACCCTGAACCTAAGCGTTTGTGACAACATGGACCCGGGTTCCATAAAGTGCTCAGAAAAATGGATATAAGTTCACTTCCAGGAAAATGAAAGAGTGAATTTCATATGCTGATAATCATGAGATATGATCAAAGGCACCAAAAAATCTGCTAAAACAGACTCTGTGGTGAGATTGTTTTCTCCACTTATCTTAAAGAGTGTAGTGAAAACAGTCAGAAGGTATTAGTCTCTTTCGATTTAAATTCAAATATGACTGAGCTAATGGTAATTTGACATTACATGTTCATACTGGGAGGCAGCACAGTGCCAGTGTGACAGAGCAAGGTGGCATTTACAGACCTAATGGAAATGCACTGTGCTACTATTTGTGCGTAATAATTGCCAAGTGCGATGAAAACAGTGATGCTTACAGTGACAGCAGCAGAACCATAAAAATGCATCTGATGTAAATGTGTGCCACTCAGTCAAACACACACACACACACACACACACACACACACACCAAAGAAGATGGGAGAGAAAGAAAGCAAGACATGACCAAGAGGCAGTGAAGGGGAAAAACAACAACACAGATTGCTGCAGGCAGTGATGCTGCTGTATCCATTTTTGATGAATGTATGGCTTGCTGCAGACGCGCACACACACACACACACACACACACACACACACACACACACTTATTAATACTAATGGAAAGATGCTATTATAATAAAAGCATGTTGTGTCAGGTGATGGGTACAGCATGAGACTGAGGACATGGAGAAATCACACCCATGTAAACACCAGAAAACCTTTTAATAGCTGAGGTGGATGAAGGAAAGAAGAAAAAAAAAATACTGAAAGTACTGTTCATTTCTATTAACATTAAAGTTAGTAATTTGCCCCCTAAAGTTACAAATACTGGATACATAGGTCACCAAACAAATTCAGCACCTTTGATTGAATTTGCCATTTTATCCAATGGGAAACATAATGTTATGTACAGTTACTGTTGATGCTCAATCAATTATAAATTACAGTGGTAAGAAATTTTATCAAATGTAATCTGATTTTCACCAAAGCCACAAACATCAACAAACGCAATATTTCTAAATTGATAAAACACACATAGTTATGCTCTTTCATGATGGTGAGTGATGGTGAAAAGCTAATGGCAACAATGTTTGAATTACTTTTTTGGTTGTTTTAACCACCTTTGGCAGCTACAACCTAGCCACTTGAGCTTCTTGTAGCATAAGATAAGACCTGCACAACATCCAGGAGGAACTGGACCAGTGTTCCTCACAGAACTGCTGCAGCTCAGTCATGTTTTTACGACATCTGATCTGTATGGATCTCCTGAGGTCAGTCCACAATATCTCTGTTGGGTTGAGGGTCTGTGCTGCTCCAAAATGTGGATTTTGTTTCTCTGAAGTCATTCTGTGGTAGATTTACTTTGATGTTTAGAGTCATTGTCCTGCTGCATCAGCCAACTTTTACTTAGCTTTAGCGTGTAGACATCCACCCTGACATTATCCTGTAGCATACCTTAATAAACCTGGGAGTTAATTATCATCTAGCAGGCAGTTCAGGTGCAGAGGGAGCAGAGCAGCCCCCAAATCATTATGCTCCCTCTATCATACTTCATAGGTACACCGTTGGTACCTGATACGCCGTTTTCTTTTTTTAAAGCATAGCAGTGTGTTCTTCGCAAACAATTCTACCTTTGTAATTCTATCTGTCCATGTTTTCCCAGTAGTGTTGTGGAGTGTTAAGGTGGTCTTTGCCAAACATCTAAATATATTATGATATGATAATGTTTTAAGCCCTCATACTTTCATCTCTTCTTGTTGTGATGAATAGAATTAAATAGTTAAACCCTGAGCCGGTAAAAGCCTCGACTTTCACTGTAGCTTGCACACACACACACACACACACACACACTTTAGCACACTTTGGTGGACAGGTAACAAACATTTAGACATCTATAATTAAGGGTCAACAGCGTGGGGCAAACAGATATTGAGAGGAAGTCTGTGTTTATGCTAATGCGTTGTCATGCAGTGAGGCCAGCGACTCTCTGACACCATCTATTAGTAATGAGACAAGATCACTGAAATGCACTGGGTATGAACCAAACAATGCTGCTTCTGGCAAACAATGGGATATGACAGCCGGCTGAGTGAGTGCTATGAATTTGCTATGTTTTGAGGGGGTGCGGCGTGTGAATGGATTTGTTTGTTTATTGATGTTTGTGTTTTGTGTTTGTCTCCAAGCAGTCATCTTGTCTGGCCTGTTTGTAAACATGCTTGTACACAAGTGGCAACAAGCCTGCAGTAATGTGCAGGCAGCTAAAATGCAGCGAGAGAGGGAAGTCGGCCAGAAGTGCCGAGGCACATGAGGCCTCTACAGAAAGGCAAACCAGTATGACATGTTTTCAAATGTATTTCACATTTAAAAAATATATTTTCTAGTTGAGCCATCTGTACATCTCATCAATAGCAATAAGAGTGATTATCAGTGAATTTACCACATACATTTATTAACAAAATGATGTATTGTCTTTATACTTTTCTTGTTACACATGCAACACTTTGACCTCTTTGGGCCTGCTTGAGATGTCTATGTCAGCCTGTTAGTCAGCTCACTATTTTGGTCCAGACAGAAATATGAGCATTCCTGTTCCTCTCATAATAAATTGTAGTAACCTGGCTGATTTTTCATGTAACGCCATCATTAGTTGAAAAATGTTAAATTGCCCAATTTGGTTCATATTTCCGTCAGCCTCAGATATACTTTGTGTTTGATGCATGTGCAATGTATAGCATGCTAGCATGCTAAACTAAGATGATGCACACAGTAAACAGTTACACCTGCTAAACATCATCACTGGTGTTGTTATTGTGAAGTAGGTTTTAACATTAAGTACAGTCTCACTGAACCCCTGGAACTGTTTCTCTGAGAATACTTCAGCTCTGGACTCATTATTTTAACTAAATAAACCTGATACATTTTAAGGGTATTTTAGCCTTAATTTTTATAGTATCAGTAGAGGGGCAGACAGGAAACGCAGGAGAAGAGAAGGGGACATGATGCGCAGTAGGTCCCCAGCCGAACACAAACTGGGGACATTGTGTTTTTGTGGCATGCGCTGTAACCATTCAGTATCCAAGGCTCTCCTGTGGTCCACATTTTGAGAGGGGTTGCATTTCAGTAAGTTATACTCAACCTGACAATCTGAGTACTTTAAAAAATCTTGATTATGCTTGTGGCCTAGGCACATGCACAACAATGACCTGACAATGTTCCTTATCCAAAACTGGGAGACTGTGAGGGGCTGCAACCAGTCTGTACGCTGAGAAAACAAGCAGAGCCACAAAGTGATGTCCTGCTGGTAGTGATATCATTATGCTGTGTCCTGTCTGGACAAGGGGCTGGAGTGAGGTCAGGGTGTATGGAGTGTAATCTCTCGATTGAATAGGTTTGTGTGTGTCAGAATGTGTGTGTGTATGTGTACATGTTTTTGTTCTGTGTCTCCAGAAGAGTGTATGCATCTATATTTGTGTGTGTGTGTGTGTGTGTGTGTGTGTGTGTGTGTAGGATTAGCGTGCCTCTCCAGTCCTCTGGCTGTAATCAGACAGGACATTGGCTCCATGACGGCCCGCCACCCCCACCACCACCCACTGTGGGAGCGCCTCTATCCCTTTCACCCTGTCATTCGTGTTTGGCTGCCAGTGTTGGGACCTTGGCGGTATGTTAGGAGTTAAAACAATTATCCTTGCTCACATCACAGTGTCCTTTTTAAAATGTAGCTCCTAATGGAGAGCTTGGGGAGACAAAAATTGCCATTTTGATCCTGGCACATGATGACCGTCCAGCATAAATTGCAGACTGCCAGGCCAGACTACTTCTCTAATGGCACTTGCATGTTTCCTTTAGTGGAATTATGTATTTGTATGTAACTGGCAACCAAGTTGTTAAACTCTTGTAAAAGTGGGATTCCAGTGTGAAAGGGAAAGATAAGGCAGCTTCGTCTGAGTGACAGTTCGAGGGTCATCACATATACAACCATCTCTGATCAGGTTAGTCTGAGGCCTCTGACCCTGGACTGGGCTGTCTGCCGTTAGTTTGACCCTTGAACTCTGCCTTTGTCTCTCAGATGCTATACACTGGACAATCCAAGCACTCCCACCCATTACACCCCCACCCACACACACACACACACACACACAGTTACTTGGCCTCTTATCCTTGACAACCCTTATGCTCATATTAAGATCTACTTCAGTGATTTCAGGGCTGTTTCAGCCATAAACTCTCATTTAGGGGGAAATTAGCTTGGGTCTGAGTCTTGTTACTATACTGTGCTTAACAGCATTAGACCATTCTTGTGGCTTTTAAATAACACAAGGATGGATAGTACCATTCAAATAAACCTCTACCATACTACTTTGTTGCACCATCTGTAATGGCCAAACATTCATTGTTTTACATTATTGTCCTGCCATTGTGCTTTTCTCTTAGTGCCATGCAGTACTTACTGATTCTAATTACATATACTTAGGATAAAGTATATTAACATATGCTTGGACAAATGGTTTTATGCATCTGTCAACCCATTTTACAATGACGTCCTCTCAACTTCTGAATCCCACTCGGTCTGATCAAGATATTGAGGAAAGGAAAATCCTTCAAGATTGATTACATGCAATTTTAATATTTATTTCTTAACATTTGAAACATGACAATTGCATACATTTAAGCTGTTTACTAGTGCCATACTGGTTGGGCCTAAGCTGTTGCCCTTTACTGCCACAGAGACGGAGCACCATAAAACCCACAGAGATGAACCATAATCAACTTTACCAATTACACTCCATCTCAGACCACTTATTCCACGCAAAATGGCATCATTAATGGTGGACATCACACAAATGCCTTTCAGAGTTCTGTAAGAGACTCCAAATACACATTTATATATTCAAACCAATAGTTTAGGCTGTAATGAAACAAGCTTTAGATAAGTCTTTGATGTCTTTAAAAAAAACTTGTTTAGCAGGAGGAATTGCTCTGCACAGGGCAGCGACCTTGACATAGAATTCAGCAGAAACATAAGTCCTTAACAACACTTTATTCCCTATACAGAAGTTTAGGTCTGGAGGCCAAATGAGTGACATTTAAAAATGTCAGTCTTTCTTTCAACATGTGGTGTCTCGTCTGTGCACATGACGAAAAAACAAACAAAAAGACATCTGTGTGTATGCAGTTGTCTCTTCTCATGGACGAGTAGATTTGGATTTGTAGAATATCTAGAGGGCAAGTAGAGGGGTTAGTAGTGTGTGTGCAGAAAGGGTGGGGGAGATAACGATAAGCACCACTTAGGCTCTTTGATCACAAAGGTTCATCAATCTACTGTCTGACCAGTGTGTCTGAGAAAGTCTTCCACAGATGGATTAAAGTCCTCTCTCCTCTCTCTCTCGCACACACACACACACACACACACACACACACACACACACACACACACACACACACACACACACACACACACACACACAATGTGTTTAATAATACTTTTCCACCTTACCCAAAGCTTTTTTTTTCATCCTGCTAACTCCCAGCTGTACAGAGGTCGCGGCAGAGCTCTGTTACTGTACAAGTAAGCATGAAACGATGCAATCCATCAGAGCTGGAGGCCCCTGAGATCTCATTCTTTCCTCCCCCCTCTCCCCATCTCCTCATCCTGGTCTGAGTTTGTCTGGAGACGAAGGGTTAAGGAGGAACAGACCCTGTGAAGAGTAGCCTGCTTAACCTCTGACCTCATGGTGTATGAGAGAGAGAGAAAGGAAGAAAAAGAAAAGCAGAGCGAGGCAGACAACTTGTAACCATGTAATTAAATGTAAATACACTGGGTGAGAAATTTACTCAATTATCAACCTTTGAAAATAAACCTTTCTGTGTTCCATACATTTGGTCTTTAAAATAAGCATGTTGTAAACTCTGAGCAGGTGTAAGAGGTGAACTTTAAATATGAGATGCCAAAAGTGAGGAAGGAGGGCGAATGGTAGTTTAAAGAAGAGTCTAAAAGGGGGACGACCAACACACCCCCACCTTCCTTACTTTGTCCTCCATCCCGGCAGACCCCTCCCCTTGCTGGGCAGCAGGTTGTCAGTGAGGAGGTCCAGCTGGTGAAGACTGGAGATGCCAAACAACCTGTCAGAGATAAGAAGAGGTGGACAAGGTATGCACAGCACCCACACCACTCTTAGGGGTTCACTGTGGAGTGAAAGGCACTGGGGTCCCTAACACTTGATAACACCATAGTACAAATTGCTACAGTTTAAACAATACTCCACATTGCTGAGATTGTTGGACACTTTTGAAGCATACATTTGAGAAAAGGTGCAGGCTACTATTGTTATCAGGTCCTTCATATTGATACATGCATTGAAGCTGATAAACTGCACTGCACTTAAAAGAGTTTCCACTCACAAGGTGGTGAACGCACTTTAAATAACCCACAAGGAATGTTAATAGTTTATCTCTGCTGTGTTTGTTGTCTGGTCAAAAAGAAAAACGTTACAACCAATTGACTTACGCAAATTTCTCTAAAATTTATTAGATTTCTGTATATAAATCTGTCTTTAACTCCATATAACAGAAAATGTTTGTTTGTTTATCACAGCTATTGATCATCACTTGAGAGATGGAGGATAAAACCAGAAATAAACTTCAATGAGAAACAAATATCTCTGAACAATACTGTCTTGTTTCACAAGTCAACAACAAACTAATCTTTACAAATCTGGAGTAATAAATACTATTAGCAGGAACAAGGTTATAAAACACATAAAACATTTTTACATCTCATTGTCACAGAGACACTTACACACATACTCACACATACACACATCAAATACATGTCAAGGAATGAAGAGGATTTGCTCTCTGCATAATGACGGTTTGTAATGTTAGAGCACCATGTCACATGTTACTGCATGTAAAACACCTGGGCAGAAATATAAAAAACAGCTTCATTACATAAAAAGAAAAAAAAATCTCAGTTTGCACCTATTTTGCACAAAAGGAACCACAAATGTTTCTTTACAGTTAGCTACAAGGATGAAACTAATACCCAAATTGCAGAGAGATGTACATAACCCAATCTTATTGAAGAAATAATTGAAGTAATTCTGTATGGATATGACCTGTTTAGATCATTATTAGCACATTTACAAACACTGTTTCTTTGCGTTTGCTGAGCAATCCTTTAAGTCAAGGATCAACACTGGACTCATGAATAATTCAGAAGCAAACAAAAATGGGCCAACATGCACACACATAAAACACACTGCACTCCACCCTTTAACTGGTGAGCTAGGGATAAAAAAGGAGCAAGTAATCATTGGTTGGCTGTCAGTGAACAGAGGAACCTGATTGGTCAGCTGGGGGTGACTGGGAGGACAGCAGTGACAGATGCGTGACGCTGAGTTGTTCATTTACCCAGAATGCAGCGGAAACAGTGTTTACAGGTCCTTCAGCCTGTAGCGTGGTCTAAACAAACTGTTTATCTCTATGGTGCAGAGCCTGCAGCTACTACTGCCTGTCTCATTTGAAATTAACTCATAGCATCTTTGAGCTGAGCTGACATAGGCTCTCACACACACATGTGCACACATAGAGTCAACTCATGCCTTTTCTCCTTCACTGGGACTGAGCATGGAGCTTCGCTAAAGAGAAAAAATGTCTCCCTCAGGCTCAGCTGTGAAAACTGAGATTATTTTGGTCAGTAAATGTTACTGCCTGCCTGACAGTGGGTCACAATTTACATCCTTCACAATGCAAAGAGTAGGAGTCATTGAGAGGAAAACAGCCTAGTGCTGTTCACATTTGTCATTGTCTGGCCTTAGCAAGGCTCAGAGTGCAAACATTTGGATGACGCCAGTCTTTGGGTTATAGAAAGACGATAAAGTACAACTTTAACTGTGCTCATGCTCTTATTCAGCGTCTTTAGGCTTCATGAATGTCCATGTCCACTGCTCCATCCAGCACAGGGGAGAAACATGACAGAAACAGGTGGGAGCTCTTCACACAATACAAAGTCACATTGTCACAATGATGTTAGAAAGGTAATTCTGTGTTTAGTCTGTGTATGGTGCAGCATCGTTCAGAAGAGAAACAAGGGTTTGTGTCCACTAATGAATCTTACAAATATGTCCTGTGGTTTAGTTAGGAGGCTGCACTCCATTCTGGGACCCCACATCTGATGTGTGTGTGCGTCTCTAGTGTGTGATAGAGAGGAGGAGACAGGCTGGGGGTGTAGCGAGGATACTCTCTAAGAGGAGGGCTGAGCTGCCTGTTGTGAATATTTTGGGAGGTTTGCGTCGGAGGTCCAGAGCTCTGGCTCTGATAAGGGTTGTGAGCGACATGTTCTCCCTGTGGTGGAGAGCTCTGGTGAGCTGCACCACTCAGTCGAGAGCCCTGAGGGCTGGAACTGTAAGGACGGTGAGGGGTGTAAGGTGGGTATGGTTCCATGGGGGTCATGGCAGAGGGAAGTTGGCAGGTGTATGACCACGATGTACAGCTGAGTTCATCCAGTCTGGGTTCTGAGGCAGCAAACATGCAGGCCTGACGCTGTCCCATGTCTGAGCTATAGGGGGAGTCAGTGAGACCCAAGGCAGAGTTGTTGGATAGAGAAGGAGGATAGGAGGAGGGGTGATAGTAAGACTCTCCCTCACTTGGTGAACTACAAGTGAAGGGTTTCTTGTAGGAGTGCTGACGGCTTCCTGGAGAGCAGTTCTCCTCCACTGCAGATAGAGACAGAGAGAAAACTGTGTTGAATTTCTTTCTCTTTTGACATTAATGACAAGTGAGAACTGAAGAAGTTCCAGCTCAGAGTTTCCAACTTTCCACATTAGTCAGCTAAAGTAGCTGAGATAAAGACAAAGTGCACACATTAAGAAAAACTTATTTAGTGTGGTTGCTTTTACAGTATGTATGATATTAATTTATGTATAAACATGATGCAGTTTATCTGTAATGTTACCAGAAAATATTCACCCAATTAATCTCTTGATAGTTAGTATTAGCACAGACCAGTGATAAAGGTCAGAATTCTTGTGCCTTGCTTCAGACTAATTGGGCATGTAGAGAGATGTGTGTATGTTTTTATTAAACAACTGTATCTGCCTGAAAGCACAGATTCACCCAAGATGCACTGATAATTATTTCAGCAATCAGAGAAGCGTAAAACAGTAATACAGGTTTTCTCAGCTTGAGTTTAATTGCTACCCTAGAAAATATGTTGAAATAAAATTAAGTTTCAGCACAGTGTTTCTGCACTCTGTGATTTGTACTAATTTCCCTGCAGCTGTTGCTATTATAGCATGCAAGCACGTCTGAATGAACAGACCATGTAGCCATTACTTTCCATTTTCAGAGAGCTATTAAGACAACCTGAAGTTTTTTAGTTACATGTTATGTCTGTAGTTGGCTAACAAGCACCAGTTTTTTTAAACTACAGTACATGTAGCTCACGAATGTGATACGTTTTGGCCATCATTTACCTGATGGAAATATATCTGAATGAGGATGCTGGTAAAAATAAAGATAATGACGGGTTTGCAATAATGGATTAACTCGGATTTTCATACTGGCTGTCTTAAAGTTAAAAGTCAGCTTGTTCATTATACTCTGCAATATTTATATGGTAAGTATGGATATTTGTATTTGTATGAACATCATTGAGCTGCTTGAGTAAGTTTTATGATTTGAAATATGGTACACCAGGAGGTATAATTTCAACTTTCACAAAAATGTCAAGTCACAATAATTTAATGAATATTAAAATGATTAGGGATTTTCTGTACTCGTGTGTCATAGAACAAACCGGTTTTTGTTTATTTAGCTTGAGACAGTAAATGTCTTTCACACAGTGTTCTGAAGGCAGAGACACACTCCTACCTTTTCTCTTGGTGCAGTGGAAGCCCTGCGGTTGTTGGATGTGCTGCAGGTGAGGCAGGGTATAGTGTGTGGGTGGAGGGCTCAGCAGCTCCTGAGGACTGCTGCTGTTCAAAGTGTTCTCACAGCTGTAGGGAGACCCAGCAGCCTCAGGGGAGCCTCGCAGACCCCGACCCTCCCCGCTGAAGGGACTCCCAGTGGAGCAGGATCTCTGACGAACAGTGCTGCGGGGGACCACAGGATAGTCCTTACTGAAACAGAAGGAAATGTGGAACACTTTGAATCTAATGTCCTTATGGCCACAGGTACATAGATACTGTATATTACATAGGTATTTCTCTTTCTACCTGTGCAGAGGTTTAAATTCTGCCTGTGTGCAGTGTTTTACCCTTGTTATTTTCTTTTTCTCTCAAGTCTACTTAGCTGTTTTCCATCCTTTCAGGTCTGATCTCTCTCTGTGCACACTGCCCTCTTTGTGAACTCGGTGATACGTAGGGGACAGCGGTCTACATCTCTCTGACTCTCACTGAGATAGTGACACACTCACACACATGCATGCACACACACAGTCAGTGCTGCTGTGAGATAATTCACCACTCTAAAAATAAACATCCCTCCATGTGTCACTTTAGATAGAGTCCTCTTCTCTCTCCTCTCCTCTCCTCTCCTCTGCTCTCCTCTCCTCTCCTCTCCTCTCCTCTCCTCTCCTCTCCTCTCCTCTCCAGCAAACTGCATCATCACAATAACACAGGAGTGATGCACTCCATACCACCGTCTTTCCCACTCTTCTCTTTACTCTCCCTCACCTCAGTAACAGCCTCTCCCATTGGCTTGCTAAAATCTATAAACTGTTTGTCACATCAGCGCATGGAGATTAGTTGATCACGCAAACAGACACCATGTAGGGACATCAGCTGATCAGCAGTGACAGTCTAATAGACCAACAGCAACCCGATATCAGCTATCCATCAATGCAGCGCAGGAACTAGCAGTCTGTGTGTGTTGTGTTTATGCTGCATGCTCTGGATGAGGTTTCAGGCTGAGAGCAACCTTCAGGTGACAATGGCTCACATCTCTTCATACCACTTGGCTCTGCTTACAAACACACACTCACGTCTTAGACCATATGTACACCATCATATCAACCCTCCCTCCTGGGTGAGTGTGGAAGAGAGGGAAGAACGGATTTTGTTTCCTGTCAGTGGTCATGAGCAAGCAGATACTGGAAACACACAGACACACACATTAACAAAGCTCACCCTTGTAGCTTGGCCATGCGGTGCAGCTCGTTGTCGTCACTCCCTCTGAAGCCCTTTGCAAAAGGATTGTTTTCTATCTTTAACTGTGTGATCTGAGGACAAAACATAGAAAACCTTTAATTCAGACACAAGTATTACATCACAGGACATACACTGGCCCAAACAAACACATGGTTTCATGCATGCACAGACACACATAGCCACAAAAACACATTCTGTTCTTTTCATTGACTGAAAGTCAATAGTTTACTATTAGTCAGGGGCGCTGCAGATGTTAAAACCTGCCCTGCTGAAGCTCTGCACGGCCAACATTCCTCAGCCACTGACGTTTCTAACGGAGCGGACAGTGTTCTCGCCAGCTGACACAGAATAAACTGTTTACCCAAACAGTCGCCAGGTTTAAGGATTTCAGGCCAAAGCTTTTAGAGGTCCAAAGCTGGGAGCTTTGATGTTAAGTCCTCAAACTTTTCTCAGTGATGTCATGGAGGGAAACCTTCCTGTTTTGAAGGATTTAATTTGGCTAAAGATCATGTTCATCACACAGCAGGCAAGTGGACTGAAGATCTGACACAAGCTCAAGTCCAAACAAACTTTGAAGTGCTGATAATACTGATACTGACCTCCACCACACCACTGACTCAAGTGCTATAATATCTATACAGTACAAAAAATATATGTGTATGTAAGTGTGATGACTGTAGTCATAAACATACCGTATTTGTTGCTGTACATATGCAGAGCTGTATTGTGTTTTACACAACACAATACAGTAATTAACAAATTACACAAAAAAATATTATATTAAAGTGTGTGCTTTTATCAAGTTAGGGATTTTGCTAACATTATATATATATAATACATATAATTTAAGAAAAAAGCAATTGTAAAACTGTGTAAATAAATTATAGTATATAGTTTATTTGTCTTAGTTATAGAAAGTGATAAAGCTAAAGCAATCCTGTGCAACTTAAGCTTAAGCAGAGTGGTTAAAGCTTCAAGAAACTCTCTTTCTAGTAGAAGAAACAGGTCATTACAGACCAACACACATGCTATACGCGCACACACACACACACACACACACACAAACAATGAAAAATTATTTTTGGACATATTTACAAATACTGAATAAGAGCACATAAACACACAAGATGAAAATTGACTTTCTGGATATAAAATACAGTCAGTAATACAAACAGAGAAAGAGTGTGTGTGTGTGTGTGTGTGTGTGTGTGTGTGTTTGACTGTGGCAAGTGACCAAAAATACCAAAAATAGAAACAAATCTGAGAGTGAAACTGATCTGATTTACACACAAGACCTTGAGATCCATTGTTTCCAGAAATGTTGGACTAATGCTGAGGAAGCCTCTTCAGGCTGCACGCTTCATATTCAAACACTACTACTGTCTTCTTTTAACATTGCTAAGGGGACTTGCAGTGTGTCTGTGCTATTTAGAGCTCACAGGGACCTTACAATTTGTAAAACCTCCAAAAAAGAGTTTCAGTGGCATCATTATAAACATACAGGATGTGGGTCCCTCGCTTTGAGCATTTTTTCAGTAGTGTGTAGCCTACCTTGTGGTTCTGGTAGGATGTCACAGCAATGAAGGCAGTTTCAGAAAAGACGTGGGTACAGAAGGCTGTGTTTTTGGAGCCAAAGCCGTTGTTCTCGTCCGCCTTGACAATATGGAGACGAGGCTGGTATTTGTGCATGGAGTTAAGTATTATCTGAACAGGGGAGAGATTGAGAAGGTGAGGCTGACAGACCTGTCATGTTGTCAGAAACCCACTAGCAGATGTCTGGAAATTGACTGGAGGCCAGGTGGAAGGTAAGCCCACCTCTAGTCTAAATACAAACGTTTCTTGGCTGACATGCATCTTTAAGGCAGAGATCATGGCTTACATATTAGCAGTCTCAAAGTAGAATCCAGAGGCAAAAACAATTTTATTTATGACATCCCTCTTTATAGCCAAGACTTTATAGCCAAGATTTTAAAATGTCTGAGGGCACAAGTTCTGCATAGAAGAGGTTGCTCGGTTTGAATAATTACCATACACTTCATATAAAGGTCTGATTTAAATTACTACTTCATATATGAAACTAAAAGTATTTGCCACCCCCAACCAAAGTGAAGCAAAGAGTACATTTTACCGGTAGGTGTCTAATAAATGGGATCAGGTAAGTAGTAAGTAACTAAGTACATTTACCTAAGTACCGTACTTGAGTACAGTTTAGAGCTACTTGTACTTTACTGGAGTAGTTCTATTTTATGTTATTTTTAAGTTTACTCCACTACATTTATTTTAACATCATCAGTTACTTTTTGCCGTAACCAACTTCACCAACTTCTGTATCCACAGTCTGTAGGTAACAACACATTTTTTATCATCATTTTCATCTTTGAGAATTTGTTTAGCAAATCTGTACAAAACTGCTACGTTTGCATCAAATTTTATAATGTTAAAAAACACTTGTTTCTTAGTGGAGTACTTTTACTTTTGTACTTTAAGCAAGATATTGTGCATGTATTTTAGTACTTTTCCTTAAGTAGAAAAATAAAAGGGTGCTTCTACTTCTACAAATACTTGCACTTTTACTTGAGTATTGAGTTTCTGTACTTTATACACCTCTGAATGTGATTATTTACTTTCAACCACAACTAGACTTTCAGTAACATTAGAATTAAACTTCTATATGGTTCGTTATACTGAGGTTACTCTCCGTGACCATTTCCTACTGCATCTTTTTTTTTTTTTTTTTTGCTTATTCAAAACGCTGTGATCCTCCTACATCTGGCTTTTATGTAAAACTATAACATTTCTGTGTTTCCAGTCTAAACCATTTCCCACGACACCGAGAACGCCACTAGTTGTTTTTAATAGGATCACGTCCCTCTACGCTGCGCGCGCGCGTTTGTTTATCCAGGGGGGGGCTCAGTTTAATCGCAGTGACGTGTCTGACGGTGACATGCATAATGGACTTTCACTGAAATCACTATGTGTAATTTACAACCCTGAAAAGATCATAGTTGTGTTTGTTTGTGCGAGGTCCGCGCGCACAGACAAACCAGTCGCTACCTGCGCACCTGCTCGCGCGCCGTACAGTACAGTGCGCGCGCTGCAGCTACAGGACAGTCTTTGTCTGTGTGTAGGATAATTGCTGCTGCAGTATGAAAGCTGGGCAGGGCGGGAATGAGCCTCAGCTATGTGAAGTGTGTCCGCTCTGCCCTCGTGGTGATTTGTGCTGTGCTGTGTTGTGATGTCTGCCGAGTTATATTCAGGAGACTGAGCTACATGTGCTGCCAGCTGAGCGCAGGAGTGAATGGGCTCCTCGGGTTATGCCGGCCCGCTTAACTCGACATGTGGCTGGAGTTGTGTCATTCTTCTTAAAACTAATAACAGTACTCAGTACTGATTAATTTAAAATGCATATATGGCTATCTAATATGAAGTTTGATAGTTTTTATTAGTTTGTTTTCTTTTTCGACTTTTCTTTTGTATTATTGTCTACATAGTACTGTAGACTTAAACTGTTCTCCAAAGGCTCTATGTAATTCTGAAATTTAATTAAAAACACGTTTCACTTTCTGTCTGCAGAAATGGAGAAGAACCACAAATGAATGTCAGTTTTAAAAAGCAGTCTCACATGTCCGAAGGGGTCCAGGTGGTTGTTAGTGAGTTTGAGTTTCTGAAAAGAGACGAGCTGGCGGCTCCAGTGCGCCCCGGTGGCGGGAGAGTCCGGATGGACGTAGAGCCTCCCGGGCATGGCGGGCTCTGCCTTTCCCGTTATTGACCTGTAAGGCCAAGAAAATGCAGCCCATCAGAAATTAGTGAGGCATCTACAGTCAGTGGGCTCCGTCTGAGCGGCTGTGCACTGCTCTGCCCGGCGCCCCGTGATGCTGCAGGCCTGCGCTGCCTCTGGCTGCAGGAGGCCTATCCGGTGCTTTAATCAGACAGACACAAAAGGCTGCGTGTTTTGCTCAGGTTTACACAGATAGCCATATCTGGACCCAAATCAACTCGATCTCCTCCAACCAAATATTGTAGCCACTATTTGTTTTTACCAGAGAACCTCAACCTAAATAAACCGTATAATCACCACAAAAATAAAACAACAATAACGGCAACAAACGTCAAAGGAAGTGAATAATAATCTAATCGGCCAACTACTGGTCTGTGCTCTCGGTTTTTAACAGACTCGATGATGAGCAGACACTAAAAATAGGGCCGAGCTTTCTGTGTAGTGATTTTCGTTCAGCACATTAATTTTTAATCAAAAACGTTTGCAAGTGGATTTCTCTTAATGTTTTACACCTGACAGCTTATAGGAGACATCACAAATACAACTAATTAGGACTAAAAATAACTAAGGTGCAGTGATGTTAATAAGTTATTGGTTATAGCCAAAGGTGTTTCCAGCCCGGAAAGAAAAATAAAGGCCTTGAAGAAATATCAATCATGCATTGAGACCAGAGTTGCTATGTTTAAAACCTGCTGTACAACTGCACGTGTAAAGGTAAAATAGAAAGAAATATTTAAATAAAAGTAAATAAAAGGCATATAAATCGTAATAGGATGAACATCTTATTGGCCAAAACATTAGAAACACCTTTTAATAAAATGCACTCCAGTACAACTCCACCAATGTGACCTCAATAATACACATACAGTACGATTATCACATTTCTGACATTTTCAACAAAAAACTGAGTAATTATAATTTTGTAAAGAATTGATGGCAGAGCTGCTGTACATTACAGTACATTAGATTGTACATGTGTACCTAACACGTTGGTTTTGTGAGTGTTAGGTTTGCAGCCTGTTATAACTGACGGTATCAAATCACATGCACCCACATAAACACACTAAAACTTTCTCTCTTTAAACGCCTACAGCCACTGAACGCCTCCATTAGTGTCACAGTAACTTTATCCACAGCCCCACGTTTCCGGCCCGGGACGTAGTAATAACCGAGTGTCTGATGCTCTGAAGAGGCTGAACATTGATGGATCTCTACGCAGAGTTAGTGGTGTGTTCGGATTTTCCCATCAACACAAAACGAAGTTGAATGGGAGACTTTAATGTGGTCTATGCCTTCTGTCCGCCCGGATAGACGGCACAGGTTTAGCCGGCGGGCAGACAAGGGGGGGAAACACCGAGAACTAGGCCATCCCAGTCTGCAAGAAGGACCCGACCTTTACACGGTGCAGAGGCATTAAGATACAATTATTAGCCTGCTGTTTTTTTTAGGAATAACTATAGGCTATTGTTTAACAATATATAACCTGTATTTGTGGTTGTAAAGATCTATCAGTTGATTTAGCCCTCACGACGATAACAAGGTTAGATTAATAACCACAATCAATCAATCACGAGGAAGCTGACCAGTCAGCTGATGTATAAATATATACAACATTATAAACAAACACTTTATGATGATGATTTATTAGTTTACATTTTGGGTTTGTGGTCAACTCCGTTTAGATTTGGTCAGTAACTCTGATACGAACCATTTGTTGTCCGCAAATTTGTAGCGATGATCGTCAGCGGGAACAATGTCCATGAGCAGGATGTATTTGGTTTTTGGGTTGAGGCCTGTGACCTTCACCTTGTAACTGGGGAACATCCTCCTGTAGTAAACACATTTGGGAAAATATGAAAATTGACCTCCCAACATTAGAAGATTTAGATTATAAAAATGTATAAAGTCAGGTAATAAAACATGGTCATCGTAGAATCTGAGACAACACGTTCCCTGGGGCTTCGTGACATGCGCATTGCGCCTTTTGTCCCAGAAGTATAGCTAAGCAGAACTGGCTACTGTTTTAATTCAATTTAATTTAATGTATTTATTGTTTGGTTTGGTTTTGCACTGTGATATCTTCATGTACATCCCATCGACAACATTCCACAAAGAACACAAACATGCGTTTTAAAGGAAAATGGAAATAATCCATTAATCCTAGGAGAACCCAAACAGAAATATAATCCCATACCCACATAGCAACAGGGAACCTCTCATAAGAAATGTTCTCGTTTATTCAGCCTAATACAGTTTTAGAGAGGCCACAAGACACGGCTCCATAAAACATCATAAATCAAGTAAAATCTTTTTTATCTCCTCGATGTTTAATTTCTTCCTCCTCCTACCTTCCAGCTTTGGTGATGATCATTTCAGTTCCTACTTCATCAAACTTAGTCCAGAGTTCCCTGTCATGAAGGAAAACTTTGATTCCTTCCATACCCTGCGGGAAAATACAAACAGTGCTCACTACAACTGATAGAAAAGAGAATTAAAGCAGGACACAGACTTCCACATCACTCTCACTTTGAACTTACGGATATACATGGCATATATTAGCAAAGTGATTTGTATATTTGAAAAACATTTTAGTGGTTATGACATAAACCTTATTCTCCAAATACGATGCAAAAAATACTGAGGTGAATGTTTTGTCTGTAGTTCGTACATGAGTACGATATTTGTGCCATTTATTATGTTAAACAAAACCGCAATGATGACGCATGGAGTTAGTTGAATTCAATAATCAGGAATCAATATTTACATTCTGTTCCACGGTACAGCCCGGTACCTGCTGGCTGGACGCTGTCTGCGGTGAAGCTGGTGAGTTTAAGGGGTAGCTATGGTTTTCCTGTTTGGTCTCTTTCGGGGAATCCATGCAGTCCGAGTCCGGACGCTCTGCAAGGCCGAACTGATCCCCTCCGTTTGCCATGTCCCACTGACGCACACACAAAGGTCAGGATTATGGTCTGTGCATTTGGCTTTGGGAAGATTTTCGTTTGTGTGGGTCCCACACACACAAAACACACGATCGATGCTTTTACTAGTGTAAAACAAAAATAAATTGTTCTATGACGAGTTATTTCACAGACTGTGAGATCATTACTGAACATCTTATATAAGAATATTCATGTTTTAGTTAATGGCCTACAGGGACAATAATTTGAAATATATCCGCTTTGACACGCCATTCTCAACAACAGATCTATAAACTAATATTTAATATTCAGTTCTTGCAGTGGATAGGACTAAAAAAATAACCCCAATGAGTACAATCTGCGCCTTTTATTGCTTCTAGAGATGTTTTGTGAGAAACTATATTAGTTAAAGGATGCACAAAGAGGCTGTTACTACTTTGTACGCATGTTCAGTGATATTGTGGTGAAAAAACGGCATAAGGATAATGTCAAGCTTACATACAAGACTTCCAGAGACTTAGACTAACTGATCCAATAACCTAATTAGAAGCTTCCACCTAAAATGAGATTAAATGTGCATGTACTTGAAGTTCAACAGTGTTTTCAAAAAGAGCTACAGCATATAACTTGATATTGATCATGCATATTTAACCTTATATAATAATCAAAAGGTCAGACTCTTATGGCTACAGTGGTCATTAACTGTATGTTTAAATATTCTCATTACAATGCAACCTATGAACATTCAAAATAAAGTGTGAGTGAAATTACAAACAACATGCTGCTTGTTAATGGCAGCAGCGCCTAAAGTGCATATCGCTGATATCAAACAACCAAACCGCAGTCTGTGTCTGGTTTGTGTGCATGGTTTCTCTGAGGGCCTTTACCTCAAACGCACTGTTCTGCTCTCCCGGCAGAAAACACGCACATCCTACACATATGCACTCTGCAGGCGGCTCGCTTTTAGTGGCTTGCTTTGATTTTCTCCAAATTATTTTTTAAAAATCCAACTGTCCAAATGTTGCGCTGCCGGTTCTCAAAAAACCACTGTGCTCCCCGTGCAGCTTTAATATATCATCGGGTTGTTCTTCCCTCCGCTGTCCGTCTCCCAGCGCGCAGATCGCGGCTCGTCCGCTCCGCTGCCTCCTGTCACCGCCAGCTACAGTCGAGGCTGAGATCCATTCAAAGCGTCTGAAATTTCTTCCTCATTTATCTCGCTCCTCTCCTCAGTGCCCTCGCGGACCCAGCGGCAACCCTGTTCTGAACCCCGTTCATCAGATCCTTCATTACAAATGGAGTCAAGTCTGACTCCATTCTGCCCTCCCCTTTCTGCCCTCCCTGCGCTCCCATAGGTCTGCACGGTGCATCGGTATCTGCAGCCCAAATTATCTGTGACACTGGCCAATCACACGCACACGCACGCGCGCGCGAGCGCTATGCGTATTTTATTACTTCTCCCAGTGTTTATTTGTCCCACAGTGTGAAAACATCTTATTATAATTGTGTCACCCACTTTAAGAGGTCTGTTGTCTTCCTTACGGTCTGAATTGTTCATCTGGTCTGACTGATCAGATACTGTTGTTAAGTCACAGAAAGTAGGAAAACTGATGGGAGGAGAGGACGAATATGGGAACATTTAATGTTAAAGCGAAAATGAGAAAAACGTAATTTTAAATCAGTTAATTAATCTCCCCAAAGAATATTTTCCCAAAGTAAATGGCTGAAAATATGAAATGAGATTACTTTTACTGACCAAAATGGTGCTGCACTCCAGGTTATTAATTCATGCCAGTGCCACGTGGCGAATAAAACACAAACGTAACATGTTCTCAGCGCACCCAAATGTAGTGTGGATTGGGTTTGTGCATTTTCTTTTCTCACATCAGGGATGCTCTCCTAATAGTTTATAGATTCAGGCCTAGATCATAGATTCAGAGCAGCAGTTGCAGCAGGTTGACGCGAGCTCGCATCACTTTGACTGGATTACTATACATCCTGATAACAGGTGACATCCAGTGATGAAGTTGAAGGGGTCGCCTTGAGGTCAGCATCCCTCCATTACCGTTTCTACCGATTTACAGCCACTCTCTCGTTTCCACGTCACTCCACTCATGCTTACAACGACGGCTACTTCGCTGAATTTCACTACATGTCCAAGATGTTGACTGTATTTCCATTGTAACAATGATTGATAGATACATAGTAGGTCTGAAATAACTTGTTGTAGAGATTAATTATTATTAATAAACCATATAATGAGTTTGAGTAGAAATACAATACATGAGAAGGCATTTTAATACGTCATCAAACTGAAATAAAATAACATCACCTGAATTCGTGTGCGTAAAATGCGTCCCTTTACGCGCGAGGATTTCTCGTTTTTTAAGCACCTGCACGTTCCTATATTTTGTTTAAAAAATATTCATAACTGGAGCTCTAACCATGTTTTAATATCACACTCATCGGTGAAATAACTCTGGTTATACCTGCTCGGTTTTAACAGGAGGTGCAGCGTTTTGCCAGTGAGACAGACATGACCTGTGTGTGTGTGTGTGTGTGTGTGTGTGTGTGTGTGTGTGTGTGTGTGTGTCTGTGTGTGTCTGTGTGTGTGTGTGTGTGTGTGTGTGTGAAAATGCAACTTTCCGATATGCTTTGTTACCTTACCAATAAACCTATCCACTTATACACAGACGTTCTGTGCTCTTTCTGAGCTAAAGGTGGTTGGACACATCAAGTGTGTGTAAGACTAAACGATTATCCTTCTATTGTTTATCAAGCAGATTTAAATTTGTGATAATAAACTTGTCTATACAGAAAAGTTCGAGCAAAAAGAATCAACATCAATGAATGATGAACATGTATCTTAATGCTAAAGATGTTTCAGTAATTTTGAAACGCAGTTATGAAAACACTGGATTATTTCGACAGCGCTGACCACACAATTGTCAGGATATATTAGCGTTATGCTTCAATCTAGCCAGGATTACCCTGTAATAAATTATCGCATGTATTTATAGAGAGGTTTTGTTAAAGGTCTTGATCCATTGTACAGTCCGTAGGTCAGTGAAGTGACTTTCATCTACATATAAAAAAAACGGTATAAGTTTTATATGATAAAGATAAATTTTCATTTTTCTGAAAAAGCCTCTGGTGCCGCCTCCACCTTATATTAACTAGTAGTCTGTAGGTTTTTAATCTCTTATTCAGAATTATAGTCGATGTTCACCTATCAGAGTAGCAGCTCTAAAATAATAAGAAATAGCCTAGAAATTAAATTATCTGGATCTCACTGATATAGTATTGTAAGAGAGAATATTGAAAAAGTCATGTCTCTACAGTCAATATTAGCAATACGTTCTCTGTTTAAGAAACCTTTCGAGCACAGCAGAGAAAGAAAGGTCGATGCAATCCGTTATTTTATTTTGAAAAACTAAATGATTTTGTGTGTTTTTTTTAATTCCCGAAATCAGTAAATGTAAGTTAGATACACAGTTGAACCTCTGTTTGTAAAACGTTTGATGTGGGAATCTAAAACGCTGACTTTAAAACTTTTCCATTCACAGTTGTTGCCTCTTTGATGATTTATCCAGATGTAACTATCATCTCTTCTTTATAAAATAATAATAAAATAGTGTTGTAAACAACTAAAACAGCCTTAGTTCTCATTCAGATACAAGTCCTTGAGATACAATGTGATCAAATACATTTATAATAATTAATAGCTCATCAAATATTAACTGAAGTTAAAATAATTATCAAAATAGCATCAAATGACTGTTTTATGTATAAGAAACCTGTACTTTACAAACCTTTTGTACTTGACTTTCATTGTCCTTAAGCTATATGAGAATCATTTTTTTCAAAATGAAATAGGCTATTTACTATCTAAAAACTCCATACTTTTATAACCTAAGCTTCAACGGTGCACAATGTGCTTTAAGGTTGTTGTTTATATTAGTCATTGTGAAATCATAAAACGTTTGATCACTAACAATGTTAAGTAAGGAATCTTATTTTCAACCTTTTGTAAAATAATGTCTTCAGAGATGTGAAAGGTTTCAATAATACCTGAAATGAGGTGGCAGTTGCTGGAAGGCTCATTATTGTCCCATCCTGGCTTCAGCTGATTGGATCCTCTGTTCTCTGTCTGGAGGAAGTGGTGAAGGGGTCCCAGACCTCCTGCACTCAGCAGGTCTGTCTCACACACCTCAAGAGCGAGTGTGTGCATGTGTGTGTGGCATTACAGGGCAAGGTCAACCCATTTCTCTGCAAACAATCACATCACACAGGGCATAATACATTCCAACGCCCCCCTGCCCCCAGTTTGTAAGGTGGTCTGATGTGGGAAACAGCGAGAGGTGGGGGTTTGGCAGTGGTCCAGACTGGGCTTCTGAGTCCAGATGAAGGAAAACCTGTTCCACATTAATATAACTTCATATTACACATGTTAGAGAGGCTTTGTTTCTGCACAGGCTTAGTTAAATGTTATGCTCTTCTTTAAAGCCAGGCGGACTTGTTATGAACATGCCTTCAGAGCAAATCACTAAGTGGTTTAGTGGTTAAATGATACCAGACATTAAATGTCATTTTTGCTCAATGGTAAGAAACCTCTAAAAACTTAACACACAAAATAATATAAGTTGATCCTTGCTATTTACTCCTGTCAGTTTAATACTTAAATCAGTGCATATTACTGTAACATTATGATTTAACATATGAGCTTACACTAATCCAGACATTCACAACACTAATCAAACTGATGATCTAATTTAATGGTATCTTATGGGTGAGACCTTGAGAAACTCTTGAATATGATTAATGCTTCATTCACAATGTTTCTTCTGATGGAAAATCCTACAGAGCAACCAAAGTAAACTTACATGAAATGTCCTACAGTTAGGACAATATACAGTATATTTGGAATGCAACACAAATGCATCACTATATTTTGTGTGTATGCCACCGCAATGGATTAAAAATGCAACAATCAAGATGTGTTAAAATGCAGAAGCTATGAAACTGGAGGTCTGTAAGTTAAATATGGCTATGATCTCTCCATTGCTCATTGAAATATCTTCATCTTCAAACCCTTATATTAAAACCAACAGTCAATACTTTAATCATATCATGTTTGTTCTATTTTAAATCTCCTGTGGTGGCATATAGAGCCAACATAACAGAAATCGTGTCACTGTTCTAATATATACAAGGCAACTGAATAAACTGGAACTGGAAACAATTACACTAATTAGCTAACATGATGAAACCTGACTATATTTTTTGTTTTTGTCGAGTAAGCCAGTGTCTTATTGGTCTAATGTAGATAACAACGTTTTTCCTAATGTAATAAAATTTACCAATATTTACTGATTCTAAACTTTATCCAATGAGGCTATGTTATGATTTGACTCCTCAATTGTCTTTCAGTTGAGGCTTTTGTTTTGAAGGTGGTAGAAGTAGAAGGACCTAGATGCTCAAAATAACTGTGTCAAGCATAAGCAATAAGCAATATTGTACTTTTTTTTCTTGTTTGGTATCTGGCATTTCACCTACTAACTTTAATTTTGATTCTACTTAAGTATTGTGATTGATATTGAATGATGTTAAAACATCTGTGTAAAAATCTGACAGTGAATATTTGTAATATTCAGAGAAAGTCTGCTTCATAAGCTCATTGAACACGCAGTCTTCCATCACTGTCCTGACACTGAAACTAGACACTGTGGCGAATAAAGCGTGGTGTCTTGCAGCCCCATCTAGTGGTTTTCTTTAGCAAACAGGAAAACAACGATTTAGAGCAAATATATCATAGTGAGTCCAGAACAAACATACATAACAAACCACCGTCTATCTTCATCATATACATGTTCCTTATGCCAGTATAAAAGCAGGAAAGAAATGTCCATGCAGCTCCAAAGTACTGGGAGCACTGACTGTGCTTTGTAACATTTAAAATCACTAGCATGTGAGGACATCAGATAGGCAGAGGGAGCCGACTGGTGCAGATTCATCCATGTGGGAACATTAACATTTAGAGGAGCAGTGTGTCTGTCTGCCCTCAGAGCTGCCTGTCACTCACAGGCGTCAAACTGAGGTGTTGTGTGACCTTTACATTACGTTTCTGCTGACAAGAACAAGAAATTAAGCCTTGAAGGCTTCTAGTGGGTTTCCATACTTACAGAAATTTATCTCTTTATTGTTACTCAGATTATGTCTAGATGCTGATATAAAGAGAAATCGGAGCTTGATTTTACTTGTTTACCTGTTTTAGACCATAAAGTGTTTTAAAGTGTCTGAAGTGATAAATGTGGAGTTTATTTAACATAGATATATGATCTTCCTCACAAACTCATCCTCTATCAACTTCTCTATATTGTTTTATGTGCACATTTTTCTGCTGGGGTTTTTCTCAGCACCTAGAGGAGCCCCGTCTTTAACGGACTGAAAACTCATTTCAACACAGCTGACATTTCAGAGACTCTCAGGGCCTTTTTACCTACTGTCACAATTTAAAATGTTCAGTGCAGACATTTTACCCTTGTCACTCCTGCAGCCACACAGCTGCACTGTGAGACAGAGAGGGAAGCGGTCGGAGGTCAGGACAGAGTTTTAGGCATTTTAACTAATGGACCTGTGCACTGGACGTGTGAAACACTTCACTTAACATAGCCTCTGGGCACTAGATTGACATGCCCGTGAATGCACTTGAGCCTACATGACATTCATTGTTAAAGTTAACAGTGTTAAAGGGCAAATGTGTTTCTCCTGACCCTTTCCAATCCTGGCATTTGGACATTAAAAGTTGAAAGTTTTAATGCCATCACTATACCATCTATCAAAAGGCAATCTCTTCAAAGTTACTTTGTGCTGGCATTGGTGTAAGATGTGGATTGACACACAGTCAAGAATGTCACAGTGTCAAAGGCCAAACTGCAACAACCTATAAACTTTGGAGTTGACCAAACACAGCTGAAACAACACAAATAAAAAGCATTCATTTATTGTACAAGAGAGAAAATGAACATTATATGCAGGCAGAAGAGTACACGATGCATCAGAAAACGGAAACAAGTACGAACATGATACCACATCAATAAAGCCTTGAGGTGAACCTGTGAAGGGTTGTGAGTAATGGTGTAACAACACAAAGTAACAGAGGCATCATCTCACAGGGAACTGTAATATCTGTTGTAGCTGACAAAACTTAAAAAAAACAACAAGTAAAAATGAGAAAAGGAGAGTGTGGAATTACAATTAAATTACCAAACGTAGTGGCCCATTTTTCCACATAATCTTACAATAAGAAAAAAAACAAACATCACATTTACAAAGCTGTCAACCAGCTGATCAGCTGTACTTTGATGTTGGCAGTACATTCTACAACAGGTACCATGAAACACTACTGCATTTTTAAAGTACCATATTAAAAGCTAATAGAAGTCACAGTTTAGGAAAAATTTATCTTTAAGCCAAGCCAAGTACTAAAAGCTCTTGTTTAAATTTAGTGTGCACACATAAATGCTGCTACTGACTACATCGTGTAACAACAGAGTGTGTGTACCTTTTTATGAGACCTACAGGATGCTTTCCCCAGACAGCTGATTCAATCTTAGTAATAAATTCCTGTTAATTTTTAATGAGGGTAAACTCACATAGTGTCTCAGAAGAAAAAAACACCACTGGGCCTAATAGAAATGACTGTTATTAAATATAAGCTTATAATAAGCTTAAATGAAAAATTGGATACTTATAAAATACCTTTAAACACTTCTTTGTGAATACTTCTAGCAGAGGTGAAAACACGATGATGATGGTGACAGTGTTACATGTCAGGTGGAAGTGCAACAGATTGAAAGCATGTGCCATACATTTATACGTCTGCAAGAACAATTAAAAACAAGATTATTCAAGTTTTCAGAGGAAGTTGCGCTAAAAACACTCCATCATACCTTTTCACAGTTCTGTGAACAAACCAAACCTGTTCCTCTTGTCTCCTACCATCTGGGTACATTCTTTGTCTACAATACAGACACAACACCAGCAGGGGGCTCCATCTCCACATCATGGAAGTGAGGCAGAAGGTCACAGTGCCACTTCATTAGTAGGGAATGCTATTATTACGAGTCACATTCATTGTAAAGCAGGTAAAACACTTTAATCCACACAGAAGTCTGGACAGACTCAGACTAGACGTCTGTGGTGCGGAGGCTGTCGTCATCCAGGCTGAACGGGAAGCTGCATTCAGTTTGAGACTGAGGCTGAGATCGGTGCCTCCGGCGTACAAAAGCCACATCTCCTGATGCCGTGAGAAGTCCCAGTCCACTGGTCGAAGATCCAGGAGGTGCTGTAGGGCAAGGGGTGGGGTTGGAGAGAGAGTTGGAGGAGGAGGAGGTGGAGGAAGAGGTGGAAGAGGAGGACAGAGAAGGCAAGTGGGGTAAGGAGCTGAAAGCGCTGTCGTCATCCTCTGTATCTAGGATTGAGGGCTCACACGGTGGCACAGGGGTCCAGGGCTGCCAGCCTGGTGCCACAGAGCAAGACTTGACCAACTGATGTCTTCGCCCCTCATTCTGTTGACCACGAGATGCATTGTGACTTCGATAAAGAGAAGATGCACGTTTAAACGGCAAATTCTGCAATGAAAGAGAGAAAAAAACACCCCGTGTTGTCAAGAGTTTGTATTTTTCCTTTAATAACAAATAGTACAAAAAGTATTTACTTGTTTTTGGTGTACTGCCCCAGAGGAAAGCAGAGAGGCAAGAGTTACCTTAGGGGGACCTCGGAAGTCCTGGATCTTCATCTCAATATCCCTGATCCAACCATGCATTTCCTCTGGAGAGTCTGTCTATAAAGTTACCAGAACATAAAACTTTGCATGTTGGCATCACCAGGTTATGAAATCAGCTTACTCAAGACAACCAACTGTAGCCTTGTTATTTAAGTGCATGTAAACGTGCTGATGGTTTTACTATTGTTTTGTTGTGTTATATCATATGTTCCTACAGCTATTCATCTTATTTTAAAGGTCTGTAACAGTAGTCAAAGATTAAAAACAAATTAATGAGCCACATTTTTGCTCTAAGCAGCATACTCCTTTTTAATGACAAATTTGTGCACTGTGTATTATTTTGCCCTTAAAGGATACTGTCCTTCTGTTGTTAATACTCTGTATTCAACACATTTGTAATAATCTGCCACTAAAAGTAGACAACAAAATACAGCATACTCTTTTTTTTACAGCCTGAGTAATGTTAGCCAAGACCTACAGTGCCAGCTGTTTAGAGAATTTTTTCCAGCCTCTTAAGTGTGAATATTTGCTTCTAAGATAATGGGAAAAAAAAATCAGTTGCAGCCCTAGTTTATATTATCTGTTTATTTGTATGAAAAAAAGGGAACATAAGCAGATGGTCTGCTTTTGAAGTTTTCAGACATTTTAGTTTGTAATATATTTGCATTTGTAAATTTCAATCTGCAATTGCAATTTACATTTTCTTCACTTCCACTTTGATGATGACCTGTTTAATCTATTTTTGTTTATGTGTTGTTATTTTTCAGTTTAAACGTTTGCCACGCTTCCTTTTTTTCTTGCACAGACAAAAATAAAAATGCTCATGCTTGCAGCCTCTCTCTCTCTCTCTCCCTCTCTCTGAGAGTGTCTCCCAGCACTTCCCATCTGATCCGACCCCCGCCGTCTCAGTCAGCTGTTCTCCCAAGGGGTGGAACAGGATGTTATTGTTGTTATGGTAACAGATGGCTGTGCCCGTTTCACAAAAACAAACTTTTCATGCTCCTAAAAAAAAAGAGTCTGTGCCACACATCAGCAGCAGAGCATTTAAAGAAAACAACTAAAAACCTCCGGACAGATACACCTGGGAATAGAGAGCTTCTCTGCTCATGTATCTAAAATAGTAGTGGGAGATTCCTTTCATTACTTCTGCATTACATTAATACAGGCCTTAAAATGTTGTTGTGCTTGTTGTGATAAAGATTTTTACCTGAATGTAGAAAGTTCGGCAGTTGGTGATGATCTCAAACAGGTTGTCTCTCAACAGGAGATCACTGACGGACACACAAAATGAGAAATGATTCTGATGAAACATACAGTTGCTGAAAAGAGGACTAAATAGTAGAATAGTAGAGGTGTAACACAAAGCTACTACCTGTATCTGTATCTGTACCTGTATCCACAAAAATATTTACCATACCAGAGGTAGCTGAGTCTACACCAGAAACTGCATACGATTGACTGTGTTCACTTATTTTGTACTGTGATTTATTTTATTACAAATAAAGTGGTTAAACCTTGGCTGTTGACAAAATTTAAAGAAAAATTTCACCTTTTAACAGTTTACTTAAATTAAGCAACAAACAAACAAAACTTTATTTTTTAGCTGAAGCCCACCTTCAGAGAAAGAGTGTGTGTAAACTGAGTCTAAATAGAAGGTGTGATTAGTGCAAAGTTGGTCTGTAGATAAAAAGATTAGTTGATTAATTGGATCGGTTTCTTAAAAGGAGACTGTGCATGTAATAGGAGGAGTCTCAACTGGAAATATTGTTTAATTGAAGCGTCACAAAATAAGTTTAAGAGCTATTAGAAATATTGCCCATTTGCCGTGGTCATTAACTTCCTCAATTTCCTTCCACTTTCAAATCATCCACATGGCCAAGCTTCAGTTTCTGATCATGAGGTTAAAATAACACGTGTAGAACTTCATGTGTTTATATGAATATATTTATTTATTTCCACACTGGATAGTGGAAACACAGTAAAATGGTGGAATTTGACTCACACGTTTGACTCACCCTGACTTGACGAGACATTCATGGACTTTCTGAATGTCCCTCAGTGGAACAGCTCGGAGAGGCTCCTTATCCTGTGACAAACATAAGGAAAATTCAGATACGGGCAGACAAAGAGCATAGTTACTCCTAAACATCAACTAGAGACAGGAAAGCAGAAAATAAGTCCCACCGTCTCAGACTTGTAGTAACTGACTGCGTTGTCATCCAGGGTGAAAAAACGCCTCTTCCAGCTCTTTCTCTGAAAACAAAAAAAAACAACACACACCACATTATAGTTTCCACATGCTGCTTTTTATTCAAACACAGAGTTAATCAGTTATAAGTAGCTGGGCACTCACCACATTTCCCTGTTTCACACAGTAACCGCATCTCAGCACGCCCGGCCTGTTGCCCTTCCTCTCTCTCCCTTCTGTTTCTTCACTGTCATTCTGAAACATTTCAACATAATCTTCATATCACAGTAACAATTGTGAACACGGTAATAACGAACGCCAGATATCTCAGCCTACACGCTGTGTTTAGGGAGGAATGCTGTGCTATTCTTCGCTTTAGAAGTGACAAACAAAGATATCTACATCAGGTAAAACCCTGTGTGCTAGTTAATCAATATTGTGGCTTTTTGCATCATCATGGTCACTTCTGACATTTTCATTAAGGTAACCAGGTTGGTTTTAGCTTCCTCTGATTTACCTGGATCGGAGTGTGCACCACCACACCACCAATAATCTCAGCCTTGTATGCCTGCTGTCTCTTCCCTCCCTGAGTGTCATTGATCACAGGAGTCACATCAGACTTCGGAGGTGCAGGACTAGACTTAGGAACCTGTCAACAGACGGGACAGCATTAACCAATAAATGATATTAGCAAGTAAGATTTTGGGGGTAAAGACTGCAATTAACAGTCAGGAGTTGGTGGTTTAATTCCCCCTGCGTGTCAAGCTGCAGTAATATAACTGTGACAGCAAAACATTTAGTTTGTGTGGTTAGTAGAGCGGTTCCCTTTGACATGCACCTCAACGCAGTGAAAACGTAACTGCTGAGTTAACAGAAAAACAGCTGGAAATCGCTTTGTCATCATGTCACTCGTATGAACGAGGAACACTAACACAGATACAAACAAACTGAGTTATGTAGTAACTACATGGGGAATATCTAAATTAAAAGAAAGGCCACAAATACTGTTTGTCATATTATTTATTATTTCTTCATCTATTAGTAACCAAGGAACCAAAAAGGAATAATTTGTGGAATAATTTAGGTCGTTTGCTAGCCACATAATAGTGAGAGTATTACAAAATATAAATACAAAAACATTATATCACAAACAAAGAACGTTTGATCCATTTGTCCTTTGTCCAAATAAACGCAAAATAATAGCAAGAGCTAAAAGTCAGCAACTGCGTCGCAGCATGTTTCATATACCATGCTGCAGAGTAAGTGGATATTATATGATTATGAAGAAGGTTAATACAATTCAAATGAACACAAACCCCCACAAAACTTCAGACTCCTTAATGATGATAAAAGTTGAATCAACACTTTTCATTTAGGAGGTTTTTTGCAGGTCTGTTGTATAAAAATACACTAGTGAACCTAATAAGCCTTTTTATCTTTTTAAAATCCATTGATCAGATTTTATTCCAGTATTTACATCATATCTATTCTGCTTTAGAAAGTATTTTCACACAGGGTGTCCTTGAGGCCAAGGAAGCTCAGAAAGGGCGGCAGAGCAGCCCTTCCTTCGAAGGGGAAGTGAAAGAGAGAGTGAGCAGAGCTGCTTCCTGTGTCAGTGTGCAGGTGAGAGAAAAGAGAAACACTCTTCTGTCATCTGCCATCATGAGGCATCTGGATGCCACCGGTCACAAAGGCCGCGTTTGTTTCTGAACACACACAAATATTATGCAAATGCACATGTCATTCTCACTGACACATACATACAGTGGTGTTTTGACACCTCTGCCAAAGTGACGTGAGTGTGTTTTCACTCATATTTACGTACATTCACAATTTCCCCATTCATCAAGTGTGTGACACGGTATTTGTGGGCAATGTGCTGGCTTCTGTACCCACTCAGGCCAAACAAATTTCTGTCACACCACCACATTGCAGTTTCCTGTGCTGAAATGGAAACAAATCTCTTACCAATAACTGCTAAGCCATTTTCTAGCTGCACATCAAACATCTGTTTCGAATGTAACGTGTGTTTGCAGGTGTGAGTTACACTTACAGTGATCTTGCTGGCCCTGTTCAGAGCATCTACCCAGTTCTTCATGTCACTCACATCGTTGGCTTGGAGGAAGTACCTTCGAGAAACCGCATTGATGACTGCAGAAATGGACACCAACTGCATTATTATCAACAGCAATAACCTTATACAACTTTATCACATTTCATGACATTGTGCACCACTGCATAAGCATGACTCAGTGTTTACCCAAAAAACTTACCAAAGCAGAACTCTGTCTTGGGCTTTTGCTTTGCTGTAGCTTCACTCACCTGAAAGGAAGAGGTGAGACGAAAGGAGAGAAAGAAGACAAAACAAAAGGAGAGGACACAAAAGAGCAGAGGAGACAAAATCAAGGGAGAAAAAGAGAACAAAAGGAGAGGAGACAAGGAAATTAGAGAGAAGAGAAGAGAAGAGAAGAGAAGAGAAGAGAAGAGAAGAGAAGAGAAGAGAAGAGAAGAGAAGAGAAGAGAAGAGAAATTTCGTATCTTCGATGATTATTTGAGTCAGAGTGTCCAGGGAGGAGCTGTCAGCACTACAGTGCACTGAAGCCAGATGTCATTATCTCTGCTTAGCCCAGCGAGCACACTGACATCTGGAAAACTTCACTAAGTCTGCTTCAGCTCTGGGCTGTGTAACTAGAAGTACAGATAACTCTTGTGAATCTTTAAACCAAGTTTGCATCCTTCTATTTGTGTGCATGTACATTCCAGTGTCCACACCACTGAAACATCTCTTTTGGATGTATATTGTTTAGGGGACCCACAGTGGAGGAGAATGACAGGCAGTTGACAGAGCGGCTTACCTTAGAGATGTAGGTTAGTTTCAGGCTGCCAACAAAGCTGGCTCCACTGGGCAGGTTCTGCATGCAAACACAAACACACACATTGGCTCAGAGTCCAAGGTTACACTGCTTCTATTGGTCAATTTCACTTCCTCTTGTTGTTTGTGCAAGCATGTGTCATGCAAGTATGTGTGGAGCACCTGAGGGTTGTCCATATACCACAGTAGAGCATTTCCCTGTGTATCGAGGATGAAGTATCGCCTCTGAAAGCGGCAGCTGTTCTCCTTCTCTTCGATGTCCAGGAAGCCACACACACGGTTCAACCGGTCCAAGTACGGCATGCTGCTCCTATCACATATCACTGAGACAGACGGACACATAGAAAGACAGACACAAGTGATGTTGAAAATGAGAGGGAAAATGTAAAGGGAGCAACTGAAGGACTCATACAACAGAAAGGCAGAGACCCGCAGATGTGGAGGATGAACCATCTTTCATTTAGTGTTCAAATACCAAACACACACACACACACACACACAGGAAGAAAGAGACCCGCACGCACTCAGCAGTTTTTCATGTGACGTGATTGAGGCTGAGCAGCAAACCTTGAAGCCTGAGGCTGAGCTGAGGCCCTCCACCACAGCCAAAAATTACAGACTGCACTCAAGATTTGCACACACGCACATTTCCACTGGCCAGAGACGACAGAGGGGAGAACAGAGGGAGGCAGGAGAGGGGAAAAAAGAGGAGTGCAGGGGAGGAGAGAGCTGGTGAGATGTGTTTATTAAGATGATGCCACGCATGTGAATCACTGAGCTGCTGACTGACAGCAAAATAAGGACTCACGCAGCTCAGGCACTCAGGTATACTGAAGATATTTCAATAGCATTTCAAGAGAATTTCGTCCATGGTAGACACCTGACAATAAATTTATATTTTTTCTTTCTTTGGGGGAGTTGAAAGGCTTCTGGCATCTATTTCGTAATCTTGTCCTCCCTAAGCTGCAGGAAAAACTTTTTTCGGTCTGTCCTGTGCTGAAGAATTCACTATACATGACTTAGTAAAGCAAGTTTTGAGCTAATTTTCTTTTTTTGGTCTTTATTTCTCCAGATATTTTAATTTACTGAAAGGACTTGATATAGGTAATATAATAGCTAACTAGGTCGCATCTGTGACTGATTTCTTTTTTTAAATTCAGAAAAAAACGCAGTGAAAGTCATATAAAATTTATAATCAGGACTGAGTCGCTGTCCCCTCTGCCAGTACAATACTGCCGGGTCAAAACTTTTCATGACATTACTATTTCCATGAGACCATTCACCCCCTCCACACAAACCCACACAAACCCACGCACACACACGCACACGTCAGTTAATAAAATAAAGCACAGACAAACATCTCCACTGCTGCTGGTTAAACTTCTGTGTAACAATTTTTTTAAACCAATTGTTATGAAAATACTTAATTTTGAAAAAGCCTTGTGGGAGTAAGCCATGCAACATATTTTACTTTTGCCACCAAAATAGGTCAAAAAACAAAACAGTTTCTATTGAAGACAATCAGTTGTAATGGAAAAAATGAAAATGATGCTGCAGAGGTCACACAGATAGCATCCCTGAGACTGGTACACCCTACACACACACACACACACACTCGTACAAACACACACAAACTGGGTAACTGGCTTAACCATTACAGGGTGAGGTTGTGTCATTCTGTCAAAACTATACCAATAAAGATGATCGAGAAAGAAGCTAACAAACTGTGTGAGATTTAAAGTACTCAAGCTCGACATAAATCGTTCAACTACTGTAAATAGAGTTAGTGAGTATAAGAAGAAGAACGTGTATTGATCATACCACTGATATCAGAGATACTTTTACCACATTCAGGGTTGTGAAGTGAAACCAACCTACACTCTGTATCCACATGTGCTTTATTTGTGGACAAGTTCAGTCTGCTTTCAGAGCCACTGTAACTGTAAAATATGTTACACAGTATATTCAAATTCACTGTAAAGTGAATGAAATGTTCTCAAATGTTCTTATTCAAAGGATATTTCTTAAAATGAGGGTGAAACTTACCCCCATAGTTGCAAAATCTAGATTAGGAAAAGTAACTATAGCTGTAAATTTACTGCAATATGTGTTGGAGCTGCAATAAAGAATTATAAAATAACCCAAAATTAAACATCATCAACATCAAGTCTTTGGGTTCTGCTGGTTGCACAAATCAGGCTATTTGAAAATGTCACCTTGAGCAGTTGTGACAAACACTGTTCAATGTTGCCTGATAGTTGATGGAACAAAGGCTGAGAATAAAACTAACTGTATTTGCTTTTTAATGCTAGCTGATGAAGGTTTACAGTAGTCACTGTGCAGCAGCAGCAGCATCTGTGCAGACAGGAGCATCACGCCACTGTGTGACGCGTTCAGTGCGTGTAAAAGCGTGATTATGAGAATGCGATGAAAAGTTTAAATGTGATCAAGCAGAATTACTCAGCAACACCTGACAGACAATACATTAGTTCAGCTCAGATGACCTGCACTGACTCACCAGATCCAACGACTCAACGGCCTGCCACACCTACTGTACTGTGCCATCCGCGACAGACACACAGGCATGAGACAACACACACACACACACACATAGAGCCAAAATGTGCCACTGTCGACTGACTACTTACCCGCTGTGGAGTCTGTGTCAGTGTGCGCCACAGCCAGCGCCCCGTGCGGCTACGAAGCACAGAGAAGAGACGCGAGTTTGGTAAATACGAGCATGTTAGACAAAGTTTTCAACAACTTTTACAAGCAGCAGACAGTTACAAAGCCGGCGCGCATCAGGTTGCTTCACCCTCGTCTGTTTGTTTGCGTGATCGGATTACAGTAGACTTGTCGTCTTTCCGGGTTGGACGTTTCGTTATTAGAATAAACCAGCCCCGGATGTGATCTATGCGCTCGTCCTCTGTGCTGCTGCTCCGCTCGTATATGGGGAAACTAAACTAAGTTCAGCACAGTTAACAGTCCCTTCTAACCTTTTAATTTTTAAAATTAAAATTTAATCAACATTAGATGCAACTCATGCCTCTTGAAGACGGTTTCTCCAGAACGCAAAAAGCCTAAACGGTTTGCAGCATCTTCTCTTCCTGCAAGCGCAAGCGATATGTTACCTTTCCTTTCTTCAGATTGCAACTTGAGAACTAGGTGAAACACACAGACGCGCACACACAGCCAGCTGGTTCATATAAATGAACAGCTATAAAGGAAGGGAGTGTAAACCTAGATAAACAGGAACATGAGGAAGAATAGTGTCATTCATACACCTGTCATGGGAGATGAGTGTGTGTAACAGGTGCAACATAATGTGCCAAAAGCAGATGGTGACAAAATATTACTTCCTGCACTTCAGGAAGCAAAAAAAAAAAATCAGTGATATGACTACCAGAATATAAAACCACTCCTCTAAGAGCAGGGTAGAAGGAGTTAAGAAATACTGAGGTATGAGCCCACTTTCCCCCCAAAACATACCTAAATAACTTACAAAATGTTGACTATCGTCACCAAACAGGAAGGTCAGATTATATTATACTGTGGATTATTTATTTTCTCCAACACACAATTCAGAAATGTCTTTTCATTGTGCAAATATCATACACTTTATGCAAATCTGCTTCTGAAAAAATATTCCACAAAAAAGATTTATGGTAGACAACACTAACACTCCAACTGTTAATAATTACAGTGTTATAAATGAATAACTTTATTGAAGTTGCTCAGTGTTGTTTTAACTAAATCACATTTACCCGTTAGTGACTTCTTTGTTTTAGTTAAATGGATGCTGGGAGCTGCCTGGTTCAGTTTGAAGATACAAAATGGAACAAGTGACCTCACAGATAACTCAACAAGGCTAACCACTGCTTAAATATATATATCAGTTTCAATTTACCATCAGGCAGAATAAACATATGAGAAACGCTGAAGATTAAGGATCAAACCTCATAAACAGACTTCTTAGTGTCAGCATGAAGGAGCCAGAGCACCACCACTCGAAGGTGTTGGAGCAATTTCTTTTCAGAGAGTTACATGCCTGAGATTCAGGTGGAATAAAAGGTATTTCATTTTGGTTAGTTCACCTTGTGTTGCAAACTAGCAACACAACATTATATTCTCGATTCGCCTCTGAAAGTGTCCTGCTTCGGTATTGCTTCATTATTTCTTCACCTTTAGACAAAGGTGATCGCAGTTTGAGTCCCGTTATGAAACTGTGACACTAGACGCTTCACGTCTAGTCAAGAATCTGGCTTTAGACTTTTCATGTGAGCCTGTCATCACTGTGAGTGTTGAAATGACAAACACCTGCATTTCCAGGTGGTATTCTACATTATATTTTCTTTCTTATGGCAAAAATTTGTGTCCTCTTGTTAAGAGGAAGTGGTTGCATGTCATATGACCTGCCTGAGGACGGAGACTACCTCACTGATTTCATATCCTGTGGCGACTGCACAGGATTGAAGTTACACAGTTGCAGAAGGAAGTCTTGAAGTTTCCACAGACCCCTGTGTTTCTGCTGAAAATCATTGCTCTACTTTACCTGTGCATCTGCAAGCATGGTTTTACATCAGGGACATTAACATAAACGCAGATGTTACTTGTCTGGCTTTTAAATGTCAAGTGTGGCGTATAAAATGCCAAACCAAGGTGAGATTACCCACGCACAAACACACTGAATTCACACTTAAATAAGGGTGTGATTTTATCTTTATTCAGACAGGCTTGCATGCACAAAAATGAACAATTCAAGCACTACAGACATCCTTATAAACATTGTAAATATTTTAAAATTGTTGTTAGTTGCATTTCAGGTTCTATGGCAATAGCATTCATGTGCTATTGTGGTTCTATGGTGTCAAGCAAACTGTGCACTAGCTACCCACTGAGGCACCTACCAAACCACACTGTCCCACCAGCCAGTCCAGAGCAGTAAGTAGGTGTGTTCTACTTTGTACAAATGTATATTCAATGTTTTTGCAACTTAAATTCTTTTTTTTTTTTTACTTGGATCACAAAAGGTGGTTAGAAAGTTGGATGGATACCATGGCAATAAAACAGATAAGGAAGAGGTGACAAATCCCTGCAGGAATAAACAAGAGGCGTTTACAGCTGACTAAAGGCCATGCGCAACACCAGGGCTGTGATCAGCAGGATGGGGCTGGAGGACAGAACCGCTGCACTATTGCGGTGGTGTTGCCCTTGGCTGTGGCTCTTGTGGGGTCCATTACAGTTGTCGCCGAAGCAACACTCCATCTTTGCTCCAGAGCTGCTGCTGTGCGCCTTGTCGCAGAAAGCCTTGTACGTGCACGACTTTATCACAGTGTCTGAAAGAGAGCGAGACAGCCAGAGATGCATGAGGCTAGCAGACATTCACAGATAAATTGCTTTGAAGTGATTGACAACTAACTGCTTGTGTTAATTTGATATGAAGCTGTGAACCCCCTGAGCCCTTTTCAAAAACCTTCTCAAACACACATACAAGCATAGAGAGGTTGGCGGTTGTCTATAAACTCCTGGGATAACACCCAGTAACCTCAAACAACACAGGCAAGGATGCAGAGACACAGACATACAGAATTACAAATATGTTATGTGTGAAGTATTCAAATATGCCTAAATCTTTTGTACTGCGTCCTGCTGCATCATGGGATTTTAATATTATACAATATTATATATTATATTTAATACTGACTTTGAAGTCAGTGGAAAGAACATGGGGACTATTTTAACAGCTGCTAACTTCCTTAAACCACTTCTTCTTCTGAGTGAGTTGTCAGTCTTCCACTGACCTCTAGTGAGATTTTTACACTACTATACACAATCAAATAATACGAGTGATGCATTTTCTTTCTGACTGTGAATTTATACTATGTGTGTTTACTCACTAGGTCCTGTGATGGTGGAGCAGGCGTCTGCGTACTGAGGACATGAGGTGACTCCCTGTCGGTTGCAGTCGTCCTCATTGGAAGCCATGCATGTGTGACACTTGAGAGCGTGGCCTTCACAGACAGAACAGAAGAGAGCGGCTGACTTGAGACTAAGCATGTAGCCTTACAGGTGGGCATGCACACACACACACAGCCATTTGTTCTTATTAGTCCGTTCACCAAAATACACTACGCACCCACAGACACACATTCACTCGTACGATGGAGTAGAGGTCCATGAAAATGTCAGTCCTTCTCTCAAATTTATGACTCAGACACATTTGTACACCATCAAAGCTGATAGATGTCACAAGAACTTGTTAGGCTGGATTAGTGTACAGATTTTCCCATCATGCATGTCTGGTAAGTGTGTTGGTAATACTGAAACTAGACATACATAGCAATCAAGCGTAACACATTTAAACAAAATTGTGCTTTCTAAAACATAAAACTGCTCTGCTACTGAAGAAAAGGACAAACTTCAAGTTTGAGGTTTGAATCCTATGTATCAAAGTGCACTCAAATCAGTGTTTCTATCAGTGTTATAAAAACTTACAGTGGCAGCCAAGAGAGATGAAAACCAGCAAGGCGAGAGTAGTCTTCATTGCAGCTGGTTGATGGATCACTGTCTTCAAGAGTCTAGAGAAAGAATGGATGAGCTGAGGGGAGTATCTGACAGAGGGGACACTGGGGGTTGAGGTAGAGCAGGAGGGGGTTTAGGCATAGGAAGGTGTCTGAGGGCATTAAGGTCTTATCTCTGTAATCTCTATCTCTGCTGCACAGGCAGCACCAGGAAATAATAGACTTAACTGAGCAAGCTTTAACTGGGAGACACAGTTACAGCTCACTGTCATAAGGTGTCATAGGGTGTGAGACCAGTACTGTGTCTGCACACTGCACACACATGCTGACAAACATAAAATGCGCATACTGTACATGTGTGTGCAACCGTAAAAACACCAAAACCAGAAAAGCTTATTGTATAACAAATTATATTTATGTTTATTTAGACAAATTCACTGTCTTTAATGTGTCAATACAAGTGTGAGATTGCCATTTCTAATTTACAAACCAAACATTATGTAAAGAAAGACACTCAAGTGACAAAACAAAATTTTACAAAACAAATACAAATGAGCTGAGTAACAAGAGGGTACGTGACATTTGAATGGCACAAATATAACTGATGGCCAGTTTTAAAGCCGAGATTACACTGTGGTAAAGCTGCTGGTCTTCACAGGACTGTGCTGTCCTGACGGTAAAGTAACAAAAATGAAAACTGTTTCAGTTTCTTTGTCCAACTATTGTCTGATTTAAATCATAGATGTTTTACTGTTTGATTTTGACACAAACTGTATTTTATGTTAAACGTTGATAAACACTGATGCTGTGCAGATGTCTGGCTTATTTTGTTAAAAGTAAAGTATTTTTGTACAAAACTGTAAGTATTAAAAAAAAGTACATATAGATTTTAAAACCAGAACTAATGCTCATATATTTTTACTGATACCCAGTTTCTAAATCACCTACTAAGTAATTACTAAAGCTTTGTGCCAAACACAACTATTTTACCAGTGTGTTAAGGAAACAATCAGAATCAAACCAAACATGCACAGCAACTAATTTACCTGCTGAATAACTAGTGCGGTGCTGTAAATGTAGACGTAATAGCTCACACGTTCATCACACAATATGGTAAGATAAAGTCAAAACCTCTTGTGAAACTTACTTTCTTTTTCGTTGTTCAAGGTAAGTGGACAATCTGTGATAGAGCAATCGTTTAAAAAAACTGCATTACTTGTTAATCTTATCATAGTTTTCTCCATCTAAAACATAGTATATACATATTAATTTGAATTTCTCGCTGTTTGTGTGATTGTCATGTTATTATACTTCTCTGTGACTGATAAACACCCTGCAGCTACTTGAAGTGTTCAGAATCACACCTGTATCATAGTGACAAACAGGTAAAGCAGTTTTTGTGAATTCTTTGAAGCTGTAATTTCTTAAACATGTGGTCCAGACCCACTCTTAAAACTTTTAGTGTCATGAGCTCCAAGACCTCCAAGAACTACTGCAGGTCCTCAAACAATCCAAAATCCTCCAGTTGTTGTGAAGCTTGACTTTAACCCTGACCCCGTTCTGCCCCACATATTACCCCTGAGCTTCTCTGTTTCAGAGTAAAATCCATGCGTTCATTGTAGAAAAATACATTTAATGGATTGTTGTTTTAACATAAATCAATATCTGTCAACACCACGTGAAAACACAAGCCCAAATGTACCTCCAAAACATCCTTATCCCGAGTTAAATCTGATCCCACTGGAGGCGTTGCTGGGAATTCTGCTGTTAAGCTGCTGGGAATTTAAGTTGAGTCACAAGCAGGCTGTTTTCACTGGCATGATGGAGGAACATACAAGAGGTCTACATGACCTCACAATGGGCAAGAAATGCAAAGGAAACAAAGTGATGGCAAATGCTAGATCACCCCAAAAATGTACAGAATCTTGTTTGATTCTGGTCACAAGTAGTGCAAATATAGGACGTTACTTCAGACATCTGTACATAAGCAGTCTCTGAGATGCAGGGCCGGCACAGGGTATAAGAGCTGCTTCTTGGCTGGGAGCATGCACAGGACATCACTGTAAGCAGGTTCTGAAGGGACGGTAGTGGCTGATTCACAGGAAGTGCCTCTCAGTCTATTTTTCCCATTTTGGCAATCAGCTCATCACAGATCTTGGTGAGTTCCTCGATTTCTTGATTCTGTGGCAATGCAACAAGAAGGTTTTAATACAACATACACTAAAGAAAGTACACGTGTTGTCATGTATTGTTGTTGTGCAAGCTAAAAGATTCTTGTAGAATAAGCCTGCAGAAAGATGAGGATGCCTCTGACCTTCTGCTGCAGAGCTTGTTCTAGAGACTCATTCCTCATCTGCTCCTTCCTCAGGCCGGCCGTCAATGCCACGCTCTCAGAGCTTGCCTTTGCACGCACCTGAGCAATCTCCTCATTGGCCCTGGGAAAGACATGAAAAAATGGAGATTAACATATGTTTTATATTAAAGCATCTCAAACCTGTAAGTAACTTTCTACACACTTGTCTAGTTTCTCTTCAGCATGGAGTTTAAGCGTCTGGTATCTCTGCTCCTCCTGCTTCACTCTGGCCAGATACTCCTGCGCACACTTCTTCAGCACCTCCTCATTCTGTTTGTGGAAACAGGACAACCCCAGTGTTACTTTCAATCAGCCTTACATAGCAAGAAATCTGATGCAAGGGTATGTGTCCTTACATTATTCTAATTCTAAATAATCAAGAGCCTGCTCTTCTTCTGAACCACTGCAGTTCCGCACATTAACTCCTGGAAGTTGCCTAAACCACCACAGCTGTCTGTTTGCCCAAAAGCAGCTGCGCTGAAACAGTTGTGAATCAAGTGGAGGCCAAGATTCGAGCATAAACTGTTTTGATCAAGTGGTTTTGTGTTTAAGGGTTAGATGTGTGCGACTTTCAATTCACCCTCATGTCTAGGAGACCACTGCTCCTAATAACAGGATACCTTCCCATTTTATTCTGGTGTCTCTTACACAACTTGTGCTACTATCAGTTGATAATTTCAGCACTTGTAATACACACTTAGCTATGAACTTGTCCTATGATCCCTTACTTTCTTAAAGCCCTCCAGAGTGTTCTTCATCGTTTCATAACGTCGAAACACATCAGACAGAGAGCGCTCCACAGAGTTCAGGTCTGTAAGGGCAGCTTCCTTCTCCATCGTCATTGCATGCAGAGCCTTCTGGTGGCTCAGGTTGTTGCGCTGCTCATCCTCTGAGAACAGACAGAAGAAGACATTATTGTAGTGCTAAATAACTTATTATTTGTATTCTGCCTGTTAGACTTCAGTGATGTCCATCCAATGTCTTTTCTAAAAATCTGTTCTGCACACAGTTTAATATTTTAATAAACTGTATCTATGAACCCATCTACTCACCAATCATTTGAGCGATTGTCTTCTCATATTCTGCAACAATCTTCCTGTAATAACACAAAACACACAATGGGTGTTATTAAACATATAGAAAGTGGTAAATTACTGACTTTTGGATACAAAAATGTGTCACTAACTACATTGACTGAAACCCCACATGACCCTTGCCAATCAGTGAAGGTCCATGATAGCAGGGTAAAAAGCACATAACAACATGTTTTCTAACCTCATTTCACTGACTTCTTGTCTGCACTCCTCATACTTTCTCTTCCAGTCGTCGACCTCCACCTCTTTAGTGATGATCTGCAAGAGGAAGCTGACTGTTAGTGGAGCTGTGTATACAAATAAAAACATTCTGACGCACTTGTCTCAGATGAAAACAATGTCTTTCAACATATTTCTTGGATCACATTGAGTGTGATAAAAGTGTGTACCTCCTCCCTAATGAGGGTGAGAACGGCTTGCTTTTCCGCCTCACTGATGCAGATGGAATCCAGAACCTGACTTCCTGATTTTTGCATCTCACTTCCCACAGACTTGTTCTTCAGTTTGGACGTGTCCTCGTACTGAGGGCAGAAGAAAATCAGTCACGAACTCTACCACCTTTTTTGTACATCCAATTGTATAATGGGGTTAAAGTCACCAAGTAAGTTAAAGTATTCAAGAAGTTGTAAGGCATTCATGAAAAAACACAGTTCCATTGCAGTAAGTATCATTCCACAGTACTGTCATAAAATTATTAATTTTACTCTAGAAAATATTTTTTTTTCCAGTTTTTCTAATTACTCTTCCTCACTCACTCTTAATTAATGGTTTTCTAATATTTTGTTTCTACAATCTGATATTCAAAATAATTTCATAGTGTTGTTTCTTTATGAGGAAAATCAATAGAAGAAAATCACCTATGTATGCTTTATTTTGTTCTGATAGTTCAGTTCCTCCATATCTCCTCGACTTTCTCTCTCCTGTTTCATTTTGTCCTTCCCTGGATTATGACACTCACATCGTAATCTCCTGAATGATAATCTAAATCCCTCTGTCATCTGAGTACTGTAAGTGAACATGGTGTCAGACAATAAGAACCTTCTGCACAAGTGGAGTCAGACACACATTTTACTAATGTTTCATTTACTGTGTTAATGTCACAAGTTATATTTCACATTTAATGAAAGAGTGTATGTGACACTGATGTCATTACAGCGGCGTGTAAAGCTGGGGCATGTCTGGCCTTATCAGTGTATTGTGTCTTCAGGGTCAGACTGACCAACAAAATAAAGCTCTAGCTCCACCTAGTGGTCACTGGTGATGCATCTGGAAGATTTAAGGAAAACGTTCAAATATAATCATTCCTCACCACAGAGCAGCAGTCTGACTCCTCAGGTTTGGATGTCACATGACAGTCTTTGACTGAAAGAGAGCAACACACTTATTAAGAAGAAGGAACATAAAACGTTCATAAACAAGCAAGTGGCCATATGAGTGGTGAATGTTAGGACTCACAAACTGGTATTATTTGTTTTCAACATGATACAATTGATATATTGTGATGATTTCCGCATGTACTAAACAGTATATTGGAGATATTGGAATGGTGAATAAAATACAATATCTTCATTGCACCATCTCTAACCATCTGCACTCAATAAATATAAGCTCCTTTCTGTGTACTGTTTATACAGATTATTCATATTTTTTATACCCATCATATATCACAGCTCTACCAACCTGTACATATGTAAATATCTTGAACTGCTATTAATGCACTTCTGGTTAGACGCTAAATGTATTTTGTTGCCTTGTACTGTAACATGTGCAATAACAATAAAGTTAAATCTAATTTAATCAAATCCAATCTAAAAATGTCAGCACTTATGGAAAACGTCTTTTAGTCTTATATGTCCTTAAGTCTTTAATCTTTTGTCTTGAATCATTTTGACTTTATGTTATTCTTGAAAATTAACATACTTCAGGTATTTGTTGCATAATTATTTTAAAAAGCAGTGTATGTTTAAATTTTTATATATTACATAAATAGCAACTCAGTAAAGCCCAAAACATTTTTGGCACTATCTTGGTGCTCATGGGTCACAGAGCTTCAATGTAACACAAAATGATATGGAAAGTTAATGATTAATGTTGTGTGTGTCTGTAACAGAAAGGGAAAGAAGACTTTCCTACTGTCTGGTATTTACTGACCCTGTTTCATTGTTTGCCCATGGAGAATCTAAAGTATGCTGACTAAACTTTAACATCAACTTGACTGATCTCTGTACAGTAGAGCCCCTCATATGTCAGTGTGTACTGTAACTAGGTGGCTCTGACATGTAGATGCTATGAGCACAACAATATGATCAATCTTCATTGATCGACTGACACTCACTGCATTGGTCCTTGTCTGGTTTGAGACCTGTGCTACTCGCCAATTTCTCCTCGTCTGTGGCGTGGCCTCCATGATGATCATCCTTCAGCAGTAACAAACATAATTAACCACACTGAGAAGTATATAACATCTAACACACAGGTCAGACGTTGCTAAAAAACTGAAGAGCTGAAAACATTAATCCTTACCTTTCCGATAAAGTCCTTCTGTGCCGCCTGGTTTTGCTTCACTTTACAGGAGTTCCTGAGTATGAAGGTCAACAACATCAGCATTAAAGCAAACCAGATCATATTTCTGTGTGTGCACACATGTGGACATGTGTAACGATGAAAACAGAAAGCAGCAGAGGAAGAAAGCCTTACTGCCAGGCCTCATTGCTTTGCTCTGATTGTATGTGTGTTGAGCTTACATGATCAGCTAAATGGGCTGAATTACGCAGAAGAAAAAGCCGATTAATGATGAGGGCATTTGCCAAATTGAAATAAGAGCGATAAGAACAGTTGCACAGAGAATTACTGGGATTTACAAGGTTTTGACTAACACCATTTGGCTCTCATGTTCTAAATCTGTTTCTCACAATTTTTCTACACCTTCACTGAAGGGAAATGTAGGTAGAGTGGACACATCAGGCTGTTGAGTGAGAACTTTGACTTGTATACAGCACAGACTGCAGTTACAAACACACACGTCTATACAGTAGTCTAGTACTTACAACAGAACACAGAGGAAATGGACTTGCTCAGCAGTCCTGATGCCACACAGAGAAGGGAAACAGAATGATAGGTTTGGACAGAAAAGGAAGGAAAGACACAGGAGAGGATGAGGGGTTAGGTTAAACAGAAGGTGACTGCAGGGTTATTATAGTTTAGTAAATAGAAAACCAAGACTAAAAACAGACAGATGAGATCATTCAGCTGAACTGAAAAGTAAAACCCTTATGAAAAATAATACTGAAACTAAAGTGAAATTTGAATTCTCCAAAACCCACTAAACTAATTTTTTTACTTGCATCATAAAATAATGTGGTGCTTTTACTTAAAATACTTGTAATAAAAGTTGTAACAAACATATAAAGAACAGCAGGACTACAGTTAATAACATTATTGTATAGAGAGGTTGATCTTTATCTTAAGACTATGACGTGGAAAATGTAAAATAAATATTAAACTTTTAGGGCCACAACAGAAACAAACCACAAGAGGCACTGTTTGATGCTTTATCGTTGCCTTACCAACATTTTGTTCTTACAAATATTAAATCTAACCAGAAACACATCTGTCACACGTAAAAAAAAAAAAACCTCTCTTGAAGATAAAAATGTAAGTAATTTAATGTCAGTCAAAAATAATAATAAATAATGAACAAAAACAATAAAAATCATTAAAAACTATAATAACACAGATGAAGAGTGAATAGATGCAGGAGAGAAACAACAGCTGACAGACTATGATCATGAATACTTTGATCATGTCAGATTCATTGAGCACTATAGAGAGCATTCACTACTGTTCCCTACAGACATAAAAGACAGTGGAGTTGTTCAGCTTGAAAGTTGGTGAGTCATACTAGTTCAGTAAATGGAGTCACTGACTGGAAAGAGGATTATGACTGATGGCTGGAGACACTGGTCATTTACATGGGTGTCTATAGTGTTTTACTCACGTGATAATAGTGTTGTTGGTCTCAAAGGTCAGTTGTGAACTCATGTTGCCATTGAGCAAATCAGGGTCCACACAAATGTCCTGACTGGTGATCAAGTTGGAGTCTGGGCTGGACTCAGATGGTACTGGAGCTTCATCATCCACATCTGTAGGATCGGGTGTGTTCAGGTGGGAGAGGACGGACAGTGACGGGGGCCGAAGAGGTTGAGGCTGGGGCAGAGGTGTAGATGGGGAGAGGCCCTCTCCTGCACTGAGTTTGGTGCTTAAGGTCAAATTTAGATTCTGATCCAAACCAAAGCTCCTGTTGTTGGGCGAGGAGCCGATGAGGTTGTTTAGGGGATCAACCTCTTGTGATGAACCTGTGTCAGCATCCTGGTTGGAGTTATTGTCCACAAGATGGTTTGTAACATCAGGAAGAACTGTGAAAAGACACAAGAAGTAAATTATGTTTATATATTGTAGCATCATATAAAAGGAAAACGTCACCAAGAGCTTGTAAGTAAAAATGAAGAATAAATGAGTAAACTAAATAAAAATGATACAAAAGCAGGTCTAAATAGGGGATCCATGAGCTGCCATCTGATCCAGATTCACAACATCAGAAGCCGGAGTGAGATACAATCAACTCTTACACATATCTTTGTAGTCTACAGGTGACATAGGGCAGTCGTTCTCTAACGTTTGCACATGTCCAACCTTGAATAGCTAAAGTGATTCTGAACGTGATGCAAGTGTAGAGAAACAGATGCCAGATAACCTTCTGGAGAACTTGTCTAACATAGCTTAGCACCAGTATTTAGTTTTTTGGACTAGTTATAAACAATCCTGGTAGATTGGTTAAGGCAGGTAAAGAGAGAGTTACAATAAAGAAGACAGTGTGAAAAAAAGTGTGAATTTCACAAAGTTCACAAAGTTTCACAGCTAGAAAATCAAATACGTAGCATGCTGGTATGTGTGTGCAAATCTACTTTTGAGATGGTAAAAGAACTGAAGAGGAAAAAGAAACAAGAGCCCTCATTAACATAAAGTAAGGCTTTAGGTGAGGATCAGTACAGCAGCAGGAACTCTTATGAAGAAGTGTATCGAGAGAATCACTCCAGGGCTGACCCAAGGAAAATCTAATCTTAGTCCCTCTTCTAATGTCTCTGTCCTCACACAATATAAAGATAACATCCCCATCCCACGGCTACCTAGTGATTTTACAGGTTTAGGGATTTAATCTTGATGTGACGTGACTCTTTCTCCTGTTAGAACACTTAAAATGGCTGCTGGCTTCCTCTCTTTACATCCTGTGTCCTCACGCATCTCGTTAACATCTACAGCTAATGAGCGCAGCAGCGGGCTGGTCTCTTTTGAGTCACAGTGCTGCTGAAACACAGGATGCGTCTGTTACTGAAAATTTCACCCACCCACACTGTAAAACTTACTCAATAATAAACCAACAAAAACCTTCCCTGTATTCCCCTGATTCTTCTTAGTATTTACAAAACATAAATTACTAGTTTCACTAAAGCTGCGGAACAATTTCTCATATAGTTTTTGACCAAAAGCTAATGTGTGACTTATTACATCATACAATAAATTAATGTAAGTTCAGCTAAGCATCTGCTCAAAATCTGGGTACTTTTGAGCACGGTCTCTCACACACCCTTTGGAGATGAGGAACAGATGTAGTGGAGCCACACCCAGTCATACAGAGTACACACCACCACGTGGCCTAGCAACAAAAACAACATCAGGCTTTATTACAGTTTCAGAAATGAACCAAAAAGAGGAAAACGAGACCAAGGGGAAGAGAGCAAGTGGAAGAGAAAAAAAATATAGGCAGGCACATTATTGTCTACAGTTTCCACCTCATTCAACAGCACATACAGTTAGACTCTGATGTGTGGTTGGTTGTTCCCATGAACAAGCTGTGATTCCCCCCTGAGCAGTTTGAGTGTAATTATAGGGAGCCAGACTATCAGTTTCTCCACAGTCTATCTTTTATTTATGAAGCCAACCCAGATTTTGAACTGAGCAATTGACTGTTTTAGCATTAAAAGGAGACTGTTATTGTCTGCACACTAGTTTCAACAATAAACACATTAATCTCTGTTAATATCTGGGACAATGTCCCATATGTTGTGATCAAAACATGCCTAATTTCAAGTAGCTGAGACATCCAAACCCAATAAACATGCAATACAAGTTAAAATCTAATAACTTTAATGAACTTCAAAGGAGATGGAGAGTTTGCAAACAGCGTTGTAATTGGATTTGCTTCAACACAGAGGATGCTCTCCAGATTAACTATTACCATGGCAATGTGCAGTACTTTCATCTATGTGGGTGGAAATAGGGCAGCAGAAGAGAATGGTGGGACAGAGGGGGGCCTGGACACCAGTGGGCCTCTTTGGCAGCTTCAAACAGGCAGGACTCAACACACAGCATTTGATTTACAAGTCTGTGTCTAACAGGGAAGGACTCATTTACATTTCTAATAACCTTTCACACACACAGCTCAGATAGATGACACTGATCCAGCATCTGAACACTACGTTTGTGTGGTGTGGATCACACATGTGCCGGGCTGTGTATCAGGCTGGGTATTGTTTGAAGATGCACAAACAAGAACTACACTACTTGATCTTCAGTACCAGTACCAATGCTGAAACTTCAGGACTTCCTAAACCTTGCTAAAAGAAAAACACACCTTGATGCAGTGATGTGCAGGTGAAACAAGGCACACTCACCCAACCACCATTCAAGTACTTCAATAAACTGCCTCGTTTTTCAACTGAAATGTACAGGTAACAGCTTGACATCCAGCTCTACCTGAGAATATCCAAACAGTACACCTCACCTGTGTGTTTGGCGTTGTCCAGTTGGGTCAGTAGCTTCACGACGCCTGGTGACTCAGCCTCTGGAGTCTCAAAGGTCCCCTCTGAGTCAGAGCTGTGGAGAGAAAAACAGTGGAAGACCTTAACAAAACATGATTCACAAAAGGGAAAGGAGAGGCACATAAACAAATAAACAGATTAAGATATGGAAATAAAGAGGTCTGAGACCTTTTTTCATATTATCTGAAACTACAAGATAAAATCTCCACTTTGACATTGTAAACGTGACAACTGTTGATTTAGAGCATGTGATAAAAACAAATCACGTTGCCTGTTTTGCTTCTCAAACACCAGTCTACTGTCTCGGGGAACAAAGAGGTACTGAAAATGCCAATGAGTCTAAATACAGAAAGTACATATGAATTCTACAAACATCTAGTACATGGTGTTCATTCAACAACGAAAAGCTCTAGCTGTCACATTCATCTATTAAATATGCACTTGCTTTCTAATATCAATCTTCTGTTTTCTTAAGGTGACATGAAAACAGTAGATTTCAAAGTTTAGAAGAGCTAAAAATAAGCATTGACTTTTATTTTAGAGGAAGCCAGAGGAAGGGAGAGGAGAGGAAGCAAAGCTCTACAAGGCCACCTGCATCCTTTGTCCCTCAATAAGGACACACTGTGGCCCAGTACACAAACACAAACACACAGTCTTTTGGTCTGCTGTGTCAGCTGCCTAGACACTCAGCCCAAATTTATTTCCAAACTGTGGAGAGACATAAAGAAAGGGAGAGGCAGAGAGAGGGAGAGTTTGAGTGTGTACTCATTCCCTGCCACTTGAACACACATCAAAACGTCCACAGTAAGAAAACCAGCACAAGAAGTAACAAAGCTCATTGTGCCAATACCCAACCACACGCCATCTTTGATACCAGTTCACACAAACATATTCACACACTCCGGAGCCCCATACAACACCAGCATCCAGAGCTAATTCTAATATACATAACCACCCCCAACTCTGCACACACAAACACACGCTGAATCATGTCCCAGCGATGGCCCCAACGGCTGCGATCTTTGTTGGTCAATTAGAAACTAGAAACGGACAGAAAAAAAACTGTGGCTTTCTTTCCTTCTATCAACTTTCAGCAACTGTTCGACCACAGGCCAATAGACTACACACACACATACACATCTCTACACATCAAGATCCTCTATGTTTGATCTCTCATAAAGAAACAGGATGGTGCACACAAAGCACAGACTCAGTGTGTCTATATTTTGACTAACAATCTCTTTTTAGCTAGTGACAGCAGTCTGACCCAAACACAGGGATCCACAGTGCAGAGCAAAATCTGAGTCTGTGTATGTGTTGTTCTCTATCTGTATATATCCACCACCTGTCAGTATGACTCAGGGAAATCTGCAGTGATCATAAATACTCACACACACATGCTTCAAAACTGAACAGTACCAAACAACAATTCTTTCTGATTGAATGTCTTATACATATGCACATGTAAACCAGCCACACACATAAACATCTGTCTCCAAGCCTTCTTACTTGTCCTCTCTGTCATCTTTCGCTCTGGGCTGCCCATCATCCCCTGCACCCCCAGTCACTGCCGACCATGTCCATTTGGCCCACTGGACTGGAGACAACCAGGACATCCCTGCAGCACGTCGAGTCTTAGATCTGCTGCCACCTCAAATGTTTAACAACAAACCTCCTCCTTTTCTGGATTGATTTAAACCAATCTGTTAATCAAATTAAGAATTCAGTGATCTTCCACAGTCCTTCTTTCAACTGCACAAAGGAGGCTGTTAAAAAGAAGCCGTCGATCTCTCTTCTTACTTCTCTTCCTCCCCTCTTGCTAACTGTATGGCTGTCTCACTTCCTCCTCTCGCTTAGCCACTCTGCCTTCCCATCCTGCTCTTCTGCGTTGTTGACGCTCGTGAGAGAGTGGTGTCTCACGCTGCTGCTGTTTCTGTCGCCACTGTGCTCTCCCTAGCACTGACTCATTCACAGTGCAGATTACTGGAGCATCAGTAGTCAGTCCTCTCGCTGCTCCCTCTCCCCTCTCTGTCTGGGCGGACGATCAGCTGGTTAACAGATATCGTCTTGCTCTGCTACTGCATGTTTGCCAACTAGCTTGTTTGCTCTCAGGAGTTTCCCTCTTCCCTCCGCAAAGAGAGGGGGGTGAGAGGTGAGGCAAAGCTTCCTGTTTTAATATGCATAGAGGAGTCTGGTTTTAGGGACAGACAGACTACCAGACATTTGTGTCTCCATGGAACAGGAGATCAAAAGAGATCAGGGAAAGAAAGGGAGGAAACACACTCAATTTTGGTTTTGATTCTTAAATAAACCTCTTCATGTATCCTGAATTCACGTATGGCAGTATGGTAGATTTCTGAAACTATCCTAATAAGCACAATAAAATTAAATTACAAACTCCCTAATTCCTCACATGCAATGTGTGTAATACTGTGAATCCCTCACTATCAACAGCTTTTGATATATTACATCCTTTGAACCATGTTTGCTTCAACCCAATCACAATCATTTTCTCTGTCTTTCTTACATTAAACTAGGTGGAAGGACATTTCTTGCAAATTAAACTATTACATTGCTGATTATACTATATCTGACATGGCTGGGCAACCCACTGTGAGTTTAAAAGGTAATTTGTGTTGTTTACAGTTTGTTTACTTGGCAGTTTCTGGTAGAGATAGTGGGAAACTGTAATTACACTTATATTCTTATTTTCCCTTGACAAACAAGAGAATACAAGTAATAACAATGCACCCTCTATATGTATAACATATCAAATTCAAACTCTAAATTTGGCTGTTGCCATTATGCGTGATCTACTGTTTACTGAAAATATCCAGGACAAATAAATCAATACAGAAAATCTAGATTCACCAGTACTGATGTATTAGTGTGAAAGCTCACTGCACACACCCACATACACACTCACATGGGGCTCTGAGGCTGCTCATGGATGGCTTATGTAACATTAACTCAAAGCCTACACAGACACACACACATGGTATCTAGGCCAGATGAGATGTATTCTTTGAAATGACATGAACCATGCCTAACTTAATAACAGGAGGAAGGCTCATCCACTGTGGAAAAAAGTGAACAGGTAAATAAAAAAGAAGGAGCAGAGAGTCTTTTTATTTCCTGCTGTTTACTGCTCACACACGAATCACATGAAAGGAAAGACAGAAGCTCTAAAACTGGTCACACTGTGCTGGTTCACAGAGACACGCAGGCGGATAAATGAGAAAACATGCACGCACAAACTCACAAATACTGTCACACACGGGTGAACACAGAGAAAGAGGCTCTATTCAATATGTGGTAGATGGACAGAAGAATGGAGCAAATTAGAAAGGTCACAGATGAAAAATAGTATTAATTAAAAAGGGGTTGAGACAGTCAAGAAGAAGAGAATATTTTGACAATTAAAGGCCAAAATGGAGGAAGAGTGAGTTTTGGGCATGACTGGAATCTTAAACATTTGTTTGTGTTTTTCTTCATCACATTTCATCACGTTCCTTTCTTTGTTACCTTATCCATCAATCAGGGCAGCTGAGAGCACAAATGTACCTGTGTTACAGTGGACAAGATTTGCCTGGAGCTAACTGAGCCCCTCAAATACCATGCTCACATGCAATAACGAACATCCTATTTACCAAGTTTACACCTTGGAGCTGTAAACTTGCCCCTGGACACATATGAACTGGGAAAACACGTCTTTTCGCACACTGTGAGCTAGGAATCACACACTGAGAAGGAGAAGGAAAAAATAAAGAGGGAGAAGAATCAGCTCTTATGTAATACCCAGAAACCACAAATAGCACATGCTGTACTGTACGTACACCCATATGTGATCTAGAGCCGCCATCTTAGCAGAGACTGTTAATGGAGATAAATATTCACCACACACACATTATGTGAGTTTGCTGTTAGTTAATCCTCCAAGAACGCACATCCTTAATCATCAATTACATTTTGACTGATGGCAGCATGTGTGGTTTTGGGCTAAGAATAAATCACCAATGACAAACATGTTAGTGAGCCACAACAGAGGGGATGTGATACTGGATGAGATAATTGTGTGTGCACAGAATGAGGAATTAGAAAAGCATCTCAACTATCATGGACTGTTTATCTCTGCAGTCAATCTCCAGCATGATGACAGCCAGGCTGACATTTCATACAGCATCTTATAAATTAATGGGTGGACTTCCATTCAATTTACTGTGATTATTTTTAGATGTCTGTGGCTCTTTGTAGGACAATGTTGACCTGGCAGTTGCTTTGTGCACCACTGATCCAGATCATGGATGAAGTGCTATGAAATCTGAAGGACAGATCCTAATGTTTTTTCCTCGTGCACCACCATCTGGTCAAAATCTTTGTTAGTCCAGTACCTGTAAAACTAGTGACATTCCCTCAGCCTCAGTTGTATTTTGTGTTCAATGAATAAAACATATTAGCATGCTAACATGCTATATTAAGATGGTGTACATGGACATACACAGCTCAGAATGACAGCGTCCTTATTATATTCTCTGTTCAACAGCATTATACTGCAGACAGTAATAACAGCTTTGATTCTTTCAATTTTAGACTTGGGCTCTATGTTTTTTATAATTAAAAGTTACATTTAAAGAAATGTACAAAGTGCTGACTTTTCAAAATGTTTTTCGTGTAACTTACGTTTGCACAGTTCAAATGTCAAACAACAAACTTGTAATATATGATAAACATGTCAGCATCAGAATTTAGAGCACTGCTCCCGGGTCATGTGTCCAAAGTCATATATGCAGATAGTATATTCCAGTTGCTCAGGTTTTCAAAAGACAGTTGAAAACGTGCACTGACATTCTTTGTCTCATGGAAGTGAAACATTTCTTCTCATTTGTTTTGAATGTTTTCTCACTGACTTAGTTTTGTTTTTTGCGTTATAACTCACTTTTAAATCCGACTGAATAAAAGTTCAATAAATTAATAAATTAATGATTTGATTCTATTTTTTTAAGCATCTCTCCTAATAAAAGACAAATTTTTTAGCACTCATATGTCAGCAAACAGTAACAAACAACTTACTTGATTGTGGCTTCTTATATTTCATTCTTCCATTTATCTCAAACAAAGTACTGTTTCTTTACACGCAAGCATGAAATTCAAACATGATATAAACATCTCCTACTTGAATGTCTGCATCACTAAAGGTAAAAGATATGAACTAATTAATTAGTATCTTTATTCAATAGAGATATTACTAATATGAGGAAGTGGTAGATAATATTTATAAACATCTGATGTTCACTGAATAATAGTGCTGGGTCACATTTTTTGGCTTCTTCTGTCATATGGCTCCATCTAGTGGTCATTATTGGAGTCACCAAGACTCAAACATTAATAAATTGGAAATTAAATTTTTTTAACAATCAGCATTAGATTAGCATCACTGTTAGCTGACCCGTAAAACACAGCAGACACTGGAACTTAAGGAAAGGAGGTAAGGGAAGAATATTTGAAACTAGGAGTGAGGAAGATATACTGTATAACAGGTCCAACGTCAAGTCTGATAGCTTAAAGATTGATCTCTACGTTCACCATGACAACCATTTGGTGAGGTCACAAGGGTGTTACACTATGTAAACATAAATGTAGACACCACACACAAACCCAGATAGAAACGAACACAGCACTTTGATGATTTCTATACTGTCATGTATCTAGGCTCTATCCAGGCCACAGAAACCTCACAGAGATAAAATATACAAGTATTTACATCCCTGCAGTATGAATGCAAGAGAGAATCAGCTGCAGTCAGAGCAGAGTGAATTAAGTTAGACCGGGAGCTCATGCTACGCTACACTATAATAACTTAACCGACAATGACAAGATGAAACTAAATGAAAAAGAATTACAAAACAAAGAGAGAAAGAAAGGAGGGGTTTGCTCTAGAGGAGTCATGTATAGACAATGACCGGGCTATTGTGTCTACAACAGGGACACAAGAGTACACGATTACCAGACAATAGTGCATGTACATTGTACACACATGCATGCACAGAGGAGAAGAATGACACACCCACCACTGCTCCACTTTCCTTTGTTTCCATTCATTTACTTTGCCTTCAGAATACAGTTTTACATGATTTCATGTACTCCTAAATACCATATAGCTACATTATTTTCACTGAACTATAATACAAATATAGATGTATCTATATCTTTCATATTAATAATGTGGGAGACAAGTGAAAGTTTTTAGCCATTAACTTCAGCAGTATTCAGCAGTGAGTTTCGCTTTCATGACGGCACGCCTTGTCAGTGTTGGATTATACATAATTAAAATGTTAAAATGTCTTTAAAGATGAAAGCGTTTCAGCCCACACTGGCCTGAATTCATACCACTGTAGTAGGAAGAACACAGCTCCAAATGCAGGTCAGACTCAGACAAATGAGGCACTGTTTGGACATTCAGGGATATAGAAGAACAGGAAGTCCACTCTACATCCAAGACTGCTCCAGTTAAAACAAAATGGATGATTAAGCCAACTAAAATTAGATCAGAAGATGAAAGCTGTGATCCCACGACACCGGTTGGGTTCCCACAGGGAAGACCCCAACCCCAACACGCCCTAATACAAACACAGATGTATGCAGAAGACTGCAGTAGGATGTTGTGGATGACTTTTTTAAAGCATCCAAATAACAATGAACAGTGCTTCGGTTACATCGGTTTTGTCTCTGCGGTGCTCCTCCTGAGCTCTTCAGATCCTCTCTGAAGTGTGCAGCCTGTGTCACTCACTACATCTCCAAAACAAATCACTGAGTTAACACTGTGATATTTAAGGCATATCTTGCTGAATATGGATTATGGGAGAAAGCCAGTCGCTGCAAGAGGCTTACAGAAGCTTTTAGAAATGGAGATAAAAGGCCTCACTGGGAGGACAAAATGATAGGACTTACTCTCTGTTACAAAGGATTAGAGAAAAAAAAAGAAGAGTGCAGCGGTTAAGTTCTTTAGAGCACTGATGAATACCTCAGTAACATCTTTATTCCTTCTCCCTTCATTTTGTTGAGGAGAGAGCTCCACACAGCTGTGGCTCATACATCACACGGTACTTTTAAGAATGTCACACTGTAAGAACAGCACATGAAGCCTTAGTGCCAGCTCAGAAATAACCACACAGCTTGTAAGATTAAAAGACCATTTTAGAATTAGGGGCACAGCTGCATAATTAATAGCCAGCAGCAGCATTATCTCTTCTACTGTCATAACTACAAAAGCTGCTGCTAAAATGTCCAAACCAGTTAAATGAAGGCTTGGACCTTAATTTGAGGAGCATGACCTCTTCAGCTCATTACATTAGCCTCTCTGCTAATGTCATCGTCTGTACCACACCACTCTCTGACTCTTCCAGTTCTCCTCAGATTTGAATACCTAAATAGTATTCAAACTAGCACAGCAGCAGTGGCTGTGTGCTGTGCCATCTGATGCGCTGGTTAGTTTTAAGTCCAACAGGGAAAGAAAGCAGCAAGGTCCCAGCACTGCTCTCTACTTCATTCATTTCCTACTCCTCTTTCTCTCACTCATAGAGAAACACTGAGTTCATACACGATAGACACAATCTCACAAAAGTGCCAAAAATGCCTAAAGGATCGCCTGCACTTACTTGGCTTTGGAGTGTCTCTGTCTATGCACGGTACCTATTCTCATCATCCTTGCACACACACAAACACATACAATGAAGACATGCAATGAAGAATCTCATCTTACATGCTGCTCTTCTTCCGAGGAGAGATGACAGAGCCCTTCCTGTGCTGGCTGAGGGAGCCCCCCATGGCAACAGAGAGTCTGTATTTGTGTTAGGTGTATCCCCAGATGCTCTGTATGTTCTTTTCCCCTCCTGAGGTTCACCTCTGTTTCTCCTCCAAACAGCCTGGCTCAGTGTAAAAGCCCCATGAGGCACTGCTTCTCATGACTGACTCGTTAACCAACCAGCCTCTCCTGGCCTCGTCTTTTCTTTATCGCTCTCTGTTGATGCTACAGTGCAAACACTCAGGAGTACTGCTGATCACACATGACTAGCCGTGCTGACAGTCCCGCCCCCTCGCTCTACTCCTCACCCTTCATCATCATCTCTCTCTCTCTCTCAAACACACACACCAGAGGGAGGTCACATTCACTTGTTAGGCTGTCCACAGCTTTTAGAAGAAGAAAGATACAGAGGAGAAGAGAGTGCGTGTGTGTGAGGAGGGTTAAAGGGATTGGAAGGGGGTAAATGGAAAGTGTGTGTGTGTGTCAGACTGTCATGGGGGTATGTGGCAGGGATGAGAGTATTGTTCAAGACAGAAAGAGTCTCTTCTATTGTTAGTCAGCTGAATACCAGATCTGAGATCCAGGGGGAGGGAGAGATGATGGAGGGAGAGTTGGTGGCGGGAAACACAGCCCCACTTGTTGTACCACATTCCCACTACCTGCTGTGACCCAAAACCCACCCCTCTAGACTCCCACAGCCTTAGCATGACAATATACACCCATCCACACACTGTAAGAGCTCTCAGTTTGTGTGCATACATCCTTTTTATAAACTCAGCTACTGCATTTTGCCCCCTTAACCTGAAACCAAATTGGCTTCAAAATCAGATGAAACACCACAATCAGTAAAAAAAAAAAAATCAGATTACTTTAAACATGTGAAACACTGCAGCCTATAGTAGTCACTGAGAGCATTCATCCTGCTGAGTGTCAGCACAGCAGAGACGTGTAATGATTAAAGAAGAAAACCCTACCTTCTGAATCAAGCCTGTTGCATCCTGTTAGTCTCTTTTGATAGAATAAAGGCTGGCTAAAGCCCTCAGAGTACTGCAGGGTCAGGCAGCGGTGGCCTGGGGAGGCCCGCCTTTGAGAATAACTGAGAGGCTTTAGCGCATAACTTCCTCCCACTGAAGTGAATCATATGAGGCTCACAGTTGAGCTCCCAAATAATGAATAACTAGCACATTTCATACACAAAAGGCACAACCACTGAGTAAAAACAGACATTTGGTTACATCCATTTAATTTCCCATTAATGACTCAATAGCTAACTAACTTTCTACAGTCAGTGCAGCTGGTAGCTTTTAATTTAAACCGTAAATTACGAATAACTCTATGAATGTCACAAAACAAGCAAATAGCTTTGACAAACGGCTTAACAGTTAATGCCTAAAAAACACTAACACGCAAAAAGTGTGACTTACCTCATGATTGTTGTTGAAGGTTGCTATGAGTGAATTAACCCGCAGCGTGATGCTACGTTCACCAGCTACTGCGCATGCGTCAGCTTTTAAATTGTAAAACTTTAGTTTAACACTTTACTGTAATAATGTTTAAGTCACTTTGGTAAATGTGTCTTTTTTACCCTTAAATTGTGAATTAAGAGCATCCTTCAGAATAAAAGAATATTAAACTACTGAGTGTGATTTGCTTAAATTCACAGTTTTTTCAAATTCAGAATAAGCATGTTTCATTGAACACAACATATGTAGCCTAATATTTTATTCTGGCACATACAACCATAGAGTATGTATTTAGAAAGGAGAACATTAGTTTTTTGGTATGTATCAACACATTACTATCAAATGCCAAAACAGTAGTTCTAGTCCTGTTTTTAATGTTAGACACACAAATGTCCAGAGAAACAGAGGAAATGATAAAATTCAAAGAAAATGCTCCAACGTGATACTTTAGAGTTCAGTGCATTTCAGAGACATACAAATCATTCAGAGCGTTGGTGGTGCTGTGATGCCCTGATAGTGCATAACATAAGAGCCATTTTAAATGGCGAGTTAAATCAATCTAACAGAGTTTATATACTTTTCTGATACAGTGATGCTTTAAAGTTAGTAAACCCTACACATTTTCTCTTTCTGTATAATATAAATAAGTATTTATGGCAAGCCACGTGGTTCAAAAAAGGCCACAAAAAATTCTACAGAAAAAAGTTAAGTATCCCTTAGTGAACTGAAGCTCAATAGAAAGTGAATCATTGCAGCAAGACAATGACACTAAGCATATGAGCCATTCTACCAAATAATGGTTAAAGCAGAAGAAATGTTATGGAGAGGCCGAGTTAAAGTTCTGACCTTAAGGGAAGGACCTGAAAGAAAGTTCATGCAAGGAAGCTGCACAACATCCCTGAGTTGAAGCTTTTCTGTAAAGTGGAATGGATCAAAATCAAATCAAATGGGCAAAGATGAACGTGTCACACTAGTTACATGATGATATTACTCACACATAAAAAAATTAATATATGTAATTGGGTTCCCTCTATTTAGTTTTAGGACTTTTAGGACTAGGTGTGAATATCTGGTAATTTACTCAGAAATAGAGAAAAAGGTGAAGGGTTCACAAACCTTCAAGCACCACTGTAACTTGATGTTTACTGCACATAATATAAAAAATCATGTGATTTTAATTTAATGAGACAACTCTTTTAGTGTCCATGAGTAGTTTGGGACCAAAATTTGGGCTGGGACCAGAAAGTGCTGAGAAACTAACAAAAAAGGAAGTGCATGCATTAAAGTTTCAAAAGGTGTCGTTACAATACACAATAGAAATAAACAAATGAGGAGAAACGTGATTTGGCCCTTAGCTCTAGCAAAAGTTAGAGCTGTGTACTTAAGGTGCCTTGTATTAACCATAACCCAGTGTGTCTTGGAATTAACTATACTTTACAACACATATGACACTGCTGTTATGGAGTTGGAGAAATAAATCATCTCAGTCAGCTGCTAAGTAGTAGTAAAGGTGGAATGGCACACGTGGAGAAGAGACAATGAAACTGGATTTGCTTTACAGTCAGAACGCTGCTGTAGCATAAATAATCTGCTCACACACACATGCAGTACATACAAACAAACCATGAAGAGACAACCAACTTATTCATCCAATCACCTTAATTTCTGACATAACACTTCATAAGGATTACTTCTTTTAGACAAGTGTAGCTATTTGTAAATATACTGTATATTTTAAATGAAATAAATGTGATTAGAAAGCAAAATTAACTTCACTTTGAATCAATATGAAACACAAAATAAACAAGGAGTGACTGACATTATTGTTAAATTGCACAAATGTAGGAGTAGCAGCTTTGGGTTTCCAGTGGCCTTGATGCTGGCAGAGAGAACACAGCCACCAGAAAACTTGTAACAGACAAAATATAAACATCCATTTCTCCTAAGCACAAACTAAACTTCTTAAGGCTAACCAACTGAACTAGTTGTGGTTATTTGTAAAAGGAAGGTCTGACGTTATTCTATGTGACAGTTTTCTTCGTCAAGAGAAGTTTAAAAGGTCAGACACAGACATCTTGTTGAACACACATATTAGGAATTATAATTATTTGAAATTACAGTTATGTTTTTTGATGACTGTACATTAGGAAATATTAATTATAATCTATTTAAATTATATTCAGGGATTTATATATTTTGTTGTTAACTACATTGAAATACGAGATAATGTTACAGAACCATACTTAAACAGGTACTTTGTGTCTTCTGGTTCTAATAATAATGTGTTTTTCATTGTTTTCAGGTGCAGCTGTAAGCATGACACTTCAACAGTTGTTGGTAAGTGAAAGTGCAAAGTGGAGTAAGATAAACAACAGCTCAAAAGAACAAACAAGTCTGAACATGGATCAGACAACAAACCCAGCCCAGCAGTGGGTGTTTATGTGAGACTAAGGAACAACTGTTCTCTTAAATTAAAGTTGACCTGACATATCTGAACCAACATCACCAGACTACAGCCAAACAGTCTCCACTGTAGGAGGAGGAGAGGGCAGAGCTGTCAGGTAACAACAGGGCAGTAAGGCATTCTGGTCAAGTCTACATTCAGAAAATGTTTATTACTGTTGTGGCTGTTCAAAGGCCACACCCAGCTTGTCATAGATCTCCTTCAACAGCAAGAGAGCTGTATCCTCAGATTCCCTGACAAACAGACAAAGAGAAAGAGAAAGAGAGGGGAAGACGTCATTTATTTGAAGAAAGAAAAAAGGATGTAAATTGTGATACAACAAAGAGAAAATCATCCTGTGTACAGAAATGCATGACTCACCAGTAACACAGATGAGACTGAATGGCAAACAGGTATTCATTGAAACTCTCAATGGGTTTTTCTTGAAGTACATAGTCAATCCTTCGTCCTCCATTCAACATCCCAACTTTAATTTCTGGGTGTTCTGTCTGATCTGCTGATACAGAGTTCTCTGTGTCTACACACACATCTGCAAATACAGAAATCAAAAAAGATAAGGTTGTATAGACAGGCAACAGAAAAAACCTATGTTAATTAAAGCAGCAACTATCTTACTCATACTTTTAGTAAAACTACAACAGATCAGATACTGAAACAAAACACCCTCCTGTCTTATCTGATCTGGTTATCATCTCCTCCAAAGCACAACAGGCATAGTTTGCTCTCATATAGCCCTAGATGTGCTGAACAATTACAGTTTTCATTTTGGAAAAAACATGTTCTTAAAATACTACAGGCTTTGGTTGAATTTTAGCAACCGTTACTAGAATTAGCCATTGTTAGTGGTTATACAATGAGAATATTTCAGGAGATGATTTAAAGAAATTGTGACTGCTTTAAATAAAGTGCAATTGTTTTTAGTTAAGCATTTGGTTATTGTATCTGTGATTTAAATTGTTCTTGAACAATGCGGATCTGGTTTCATGTTTTGCCCGGGCGCTGTTATCTTACAGATAAATTTAGTAATTAGCTATACTGTATTTTATTTAACTAGAAGTTTTTTTTTTTCATGAAATCGAGCTCAAGCATTAGCTCTGTGACTCTAATGGGACCGTGGCTACAACAGCACCTCAGAGAGTCATACGAGAATGATCTCACAAGGATCCTTTAGATTAGATTAGATTAGATTCAACTTTATTGTCATTACACATGTACAAGTACAGGGCAACGAAATGCAGTTTAGGTCTAACCAGAAGTGCGATACGCAGCAAGTGCGGGATAAAGGTACAAGTTATAAGTTATGAGTTATAAGTTATGAGTATAAAGAAACTGAATCATATTTACAGATGGATGTAGAGTAGTATGAAAATAATATACAGTTTGTATTAACTATAATTAGTTTGTTTTACAAATGTGTATGTCTAATGGATATATACAATAACAAGTGGATATGTACAATGTAGAGCAATGATTATGTGCAAAAATGTGCAAGATTACCAAATGAACTCTAACTTCCTGGCTGCTAACTTCTCATACATTGTGATTTTCTAAAGAAAAGTAGGCACACTCACTCATTATGCTCATAATTATGACAATGAGTAGTAAAATTTTTACTCTTTAGTTTCCTTCCACTACACCATTAAGAGTCCCATTTTGAGATATTGCAGCCCTATTCAAGAATGTGAGGGAAACGCATGGACATTTTAAAGGCTGTAAAAGAAAATGAGTCCTGTGCAAGGGATTAAGGTATTTGGAGCCCTTTATCAAACTGACAAATTACCTACTCAAGGTGGTGTAGGAAAAGGCAGGAATTGTATGCATGCAACTACTGTACCCTGCTGTAAGGGAGCCTGTGGTGCCTGCTGCTGATGAATGATGTTACTTGCTGGCTCACTTCCAGCCAATTACACAGTGATTACTACTATATCACTAGTGTTAGTTATTCAGCTCATACAAGAGAAGTCCCTGGGACAGTTACTCAAGTGGTTTCTGATGTTGACAGTTGTTGAAGCAGTCAAAGAATTCAGCCAATGAGAAATTGCCATAGGAGAGGGAGGGAAAGGCCTGAAGGGGGTGTCAGTAAATTAAACTTTGGAGTGAAGATTATATAAAGCAGTAGTACTGCACTCAGGCATGAGGGATAGGGGAGCAGTCAGAGCCTGCAGCAATAATGGCATACATTACATAAAATTTGCTCTTTGTGAAGGAGCTAATGTGCCAAAGTAAACTAGGTCATATGAACAGGAGACTGTTCTATTGATAGCAAGGAGTAGTATTTTTTGTATGAATTATAAACTTTTTCCAACATAAGGTCAGAAAGAATTGAACATAACAGCCTGTTTAGGAGACAGTCCATCATAGGTTCATAGGCTTTCACTGAATCCTGGAAGTTCTCATAGAAAAATCTGGTGATCATCAACTAGATCAAATAACGTGGTTGGAAATAAGCTAGAAAGAGTTAATGTACTTGTTTTCTGCCTTTATTCTAGCCAAGTGACTATCCTGGCTTACCTTTGAAGTAAAGCTTATGAAGGGCCCTGGGCCACTCCAGTATTTTAGTCCAAAAATCAGCACTTTTCTCTTCCCTCTTAGCAGAAGCAGAGACTGCCGCTGAGGCTGAGGTTCAAGGTAAAATGATAAGGGGTGAAGGAAGTAGAAGCAATCACCAGGTATTGTAGAAGAGGTAAAGGAAGGGTAGCAACATGCAGAAAGGGGTGAGAGGAGTATGAGGAGACAGGGTTAGACACACTTTTGGGCACACTCGTACACTCTCACAACACCCACAAATACACAAAGGCAAATAAAATAACTTCTCTTACCCTGTGTGTCTTGGACGTTTCTCTCTGTTGTAGATTCTCCTTCCACCACTGGGGGCAGTGCAGCAACAGGTAATCTGGCAAAGGACTGCCATGCTGTCCTTAATGATCCTAGTACATTGTTCTTCAAATCCATGCTCATACGGGTCAAGCTGTCCTTTAGTTCTATGAGACAAAGAGAAAGAGAGAATATCATTTAACAAAAGCTGATACCGAAATATTGTTCACCATAGATGAGGAAAGACAAACAGTCATACCCAGGTGCATCCTTTTACGGCCTTTATGGTGAGGGATTAGCATGGGCTCCAGATCCACCTCTGAGACAATCATGGGCTCTATGCGATAGGCCACAGGGTCATACTACACAGCAATAATGGAGAAGAGATGAGAATAAATTTTAACAGATGATTTCCTTCCCTGTGTAAAAATATTAATGATTACAATAAGTGCTGTGGTTATAAAAACAACTCACTTTGATAACACAGGTTGGATTAGTATAAAGTCAGATATGTGAGTGCATTAATAGGCAGTTGCAGTAAACATGTACTGTAATTACTCACTGGGTGGTAGATGTTGTAAAAGCTCTTGCAGGAGGGGAAGCTGTAGTTCGGATCAATGCGTTTGAGACCACGAACAGTCAGGAACATTCCAATGGGAGAGCCAAAAGCAAAAAATGTCTGAGGGTGGAATGCCAGCTGTGGGTAATCAATGGATACCTGGGGAGGGCCAGTAGGGTTGGAAAAATATGTGCTATTAAAATTCTAAAATATTGTTCTAAAAAGACACATAGAGCATATACACATCCACTGAGACAGATGGATTATATATATGTGATAGTACTCTTCTTATGCACTGTGATATTTCAGAACCCTTGAAACAAGCATTCGTGGCATTAAGACACCCAATGAGAGAAATTAAAGGAGGAGACCAGGGAGCTGACCACTCAAGCAGGACTGGATGAGCACAAACAAGTGTGATATTAGGTTGTACGACTCAGTGGTGACAAACATGTTTGCCTCAATCACAGCATAATGTGACTTAGCCACAGAAACCCTGTGACTCACACTGGGAAATAGTAACTATAAATCAGTGACCTTGAATTTTTCCTGACCAGACTGGACTCTGTGTATAGAGAAACTCAAGGCACAGTGAGGTCAAGCAGAGCTAAAAGGCAAAGCCTGGGAACATGGGGACACCACGTGAGACACACCTGCCCCTTGGCTATGCCTCCATTGATCTGTCCAGGCAAGCAGGGGGAGGAGAGAAGCAGCAAGGTGATGCATCAAAGCTTTCAGCTACTGGTACTCCCAAACAAAATACAAAAGTGTATTTGTGTGTATGTGTGCTACCTGTCCAATGCCCACGTCAAAGTATTCATAGTCTACAGCACTGGTGACAGACTGAGCCCTGTGGAACTGAGACTGCTGTGTTGTTGATCCTGAACACTGGTTACCATCCCAGTCACTGGCCAAAGGATCCTGAGGTGGAACTTGCAACCCAGGTACGAGATGCACTGCCCCTGTCTTACAATCCTATTTAGATGAAGAAATAAAAAAAATATTTTAAATTATATATAAAATGCAGATACTTTTTGACAAGAACGGGGCTCCCAGTCACAAATTTATAAATCACAACAATTTAACAACATGACTGAAATCATCCAGCAGTGAAATGATACACTTCAATGTTTGTTTGCGTATGTTCACATCTTTCAGCTTTATCTGACCTCTGGAAGCCATTTCCTCCTGACATAGTTCAAGATCTTTTTCCGAGGTCCAAGAGGAATTCCTAAATCTTTGAGATCGCTGTCATGACAAAGCGCCTAAATAGACAGAAAGCAGAAACACAAGTTTATAACTTCAAACTACATTTGAATTTGTATGTCCATTGTATTTGTGTGTGCCTGTGTGTGTTACCAGTGATTCCAGGTCGAGGTTTTCTGCCTGTAGTGTATTGAGATATTGCTGTAGACCCAGTCTGGTCAAGGTCTGCTCCAGTGTTTCACAGTTCAGGTGCCTAGGCTCACCAAAGGACACCTTAAAACATAGGAAGGGACAGATTGGGAAAATTATATTTATTCATCTTTTATCTTTATATGAGTATACTGATGTTATCCTGGATTGTAAATGCTATCGTACTCCATCTTTGGCCTTTGATCCAGTCCTCTGATTGGTCAGCAGATCAAATAGGATTAGTGAACCTGAGAAAAGAGAGACAGAGTGTGACAGAGTGAGTATAAACGCAGCATTTTATGTTTCACTTTTTGTGACTGGACATATGTTTCTGTCTTTGTGCATCTTTGTGCATCCCTTACCCAAGCTATGTCCTACTACTGAAATTGCCCCGCTGAATTCTGGATGTCTCTGTTTGAAGAGGGTGTGCAGCCTGTTGATCTCTGAGGCCACTGTATCCACTATGGTCTGGCAGTAGGTGGGGCTGTTATAGAAAAACAGGTCCAGCAGTGTGTCATTTGTGAAATGTCTCAGCCTGCTGATACTGGGAAGCGTGATCCTCTGGATGTCCCTGGAGGGAAAAAAAAGCAAACAGCCAAAGTTGAACAGTTTTCTGTATGTAATATAGACATACTGTACGTAGTTATGTACAACAAGGGAATCTTGTGTTGTCCACTCTCTACTTACTCATCCACACCAGTGGCATCACCATGTAGAGCACTGTGCCAGTTTACTGGGAGGAACTCCACTCTGCCCACCTGGCCATCCTGCTGAGCACGCTTATAATGAGAGGCCAGGAGGGACAGGGAAGCATTCCTGAAGTCATTTACTAGAGAGCAGAAAAAAATTACAAGCAGCCATAAATATAATCCTCTAGTCTATTCAGTATATATAAACATACACTCACAAACACACACATACTTACCACACTGTATAATAGATCTGAAGCGTAAATCACAAGCAGGACCGATGCCATGCACCATAAAGACAAGGTGGTCCACCTTTTCTGGTTCACCTGGGAACACAGAAATGTAAAGTGTCAGTTGTTAGTAATACTTTATGAAATTGACTTATAGTATATCCTAGCATAACTCTTTAAGTAAACCCACACACATACCATCAGGGATTTCCACAGAAATATTGTCTACTCCCCTCTTGACTGTTCGAGGGCGGGTATGCTCTGAGGGAGAGGACACCCACTCATCTTGCAGTCCTATTGGCTGATATTGCATTATCAGCTGAGTGAGCAAGGAAATAGCAAAGAAGGCAACTTGTTAGTCAGAAACAATCAACCTAATAAAATAAAACATAGTTGTCATGCATTTAATTATTCTGTACATAGTGATATCTTAACAGCAGGCATTACTTTAGGATTGTGTAAGATGACCGTCTCTCCACTGGGAAACTCCAGTTTCCTTTTCCATTCATCCAAGGTCACTGCTATCATGTAAGCCTCCTGAAAAATTAGAGGGTGTGTGGAGGGAGCATCATCATCAACAGATATGAAAAGAGTAAGTGAAGAACAGCCAAAGTTAAGAAGTGATTAATTTCAGAAGCAGCAGGAATGAGTGGTGTGTCAGATTACCTCCAAATTTCTGCTAAAGTCCTCAGGATAAGGCATGAACCTGGTGTCTTTATCTCCTTTGTAGAACCAGGTACAGCGGCGAACTTCAGTGGGGGCTTGCTCCCAGTACACAGCATAGCGCGTCCTCTCCTTGACATGTACATCATACCGCTCTCCATCCACAGCTACCACCACTTCCTCCTTCTTTTCTCGTACTACAAAGTAAACAGACACTCGAGCTCTGGCAACAGACTTGTAACAGACTATATTCCCGAGTGTTTTAGATATTTTGTGTGAGTTGGGGAAAAAAGCACCTGAACGCGTTGTTTATGTGGATGTCCAAAGCTACAGTAATTCTACAAGAAGGTGGTAAAATGGCAAAGAAACAGGCTAAAGTGCAGTGACCCTGACTTTAGCCTTTACCAGCAACAGCAGGAAGTTAAGGGAAAGACAAGAACCTTGCTCTTTTATGAAGCCATTACACAGTGTGAGTGTAAGAAGCCAAATTAATGTTTAAATAATTTTGAAATCATTCACTGCTTTTATATTTTTATTTAGGTGGAAAATGTATATTTATGTGTGTGCTGTCAAAAAGTTTATTTTTGTATTTGTCAAAGATTCAGATCATCAAACAAATTTGAATATTACACAAAGATAAACTGAGTAAACACAAAATGCAATTTTGTGTAGTCATTCTGAGGGTGATTAGCTGATGCGTTCTGGATCATTGTCCTTTGTATAACCCAAGCGCACTTGAGCTTGGGGTCATGGCCAGACACTCTCCGTCAGGATTTTCCTCGTAGTGTCTGTGCTGTTATAACATGCTAATTCTCCTTGGAGATCATGCCAAATTAACCAGTGGCTTTCGCTTCATATTTACCTAATAGGTATTAATAATGGTGAACATGTCCTGTCAGGATAGTCAAATGTCCCTCTAGGCATCATGCCAGTGTTGTAGACAATGATATTTTATCTTTCTGACAACTGTAGCATTCACTCTTTTCCTACTTATCACACACTTACACAAGTACTGTATAGTATATAAAGTCTTGTACACCATAAAAGCCACATGCAGTTCTTACCAGTGTTGCAGGCATGTTCTAGTTTGTCAGAGTCTTCTCTGCTGAAAGGAAGCCAAGCTGTGTTGTCATCAGCACGTCGACAGAAGAACCAATGAGGCTGCACTTCTTGGTAAGGAGTTGGGACACACTCTGTGTCAAGCATCTCAAAGGAGGACGTGGAAGAAGGAGAGGCTTCCTCCACCACAGACAACACCTGGAGAAAAAAGATGCCGTAAGATATAAAAGCAACGTTTCTTCTTCATCTCAGCTGTTTCTCTCAGTTAATAATTAACTCCAGTGTTTTCCTTCTATAGAACAGTCAAGCACTCCACACTGTAGTTTCCAGAATAACCAAATATAGACGTCTGAGCTAAGTCTGTGCCCTTACATTAAGCTCCTATCAAGGAACCTGAGACCATCAGACAAAGCAGAGGGCTGTCAAACAGGAAGGGATCAGATCTCCTGCTGACTAGACACACAAAGCTCTGCTTTATTCTTTCTTGCTCCACAAGCTGTCTTTTGTCTCTCTATGAGTGACACCGCTTGTAAACAACCTATTTCCACAGAACACTGTTTGGTAAACAATAACTTCAGTAAAACATTTGGTAATTTACTGCTCATTTTTCAGTGTATTAAAAGAGAGCCTGTCACTACTTGACAACACTAAACACTGATAATAACAGACAGCTGCCAAACCAGCAATCTGATTTTAATTTCAATGTGCAAGTTTGAGAACAAACCGGAATTTGAATGTCGCACCCTTCCTAAGAATAAAATGTTTGTCTCCATGCAGGTGAAACCTCTCTTTGTGTGCATTGCTCACCGTGCTCACAATTAAAGACTACGGTATCTATGGTACACTTGGCATTGGCCTGGAAATTCTGCACGGCCTTGTAGCTTGTTGTTTTGCAATGCTACTTCGATCTAATTTTCACTGCCTTGTTAAATTTAAAGTGCAGTTAGACCAAAATTTGCTTCCTATTCATACCTACAATACAGGGTGAGACATATTTGTTTCTGTTTGTGAACTGACCAGCTTCCTCCACTTAGTGGAGTGTTCAATCTGACTGAACTTTGACCTATGAAATCACAAGGTTCTTTTATGTCCAGCTGGTTTAAGAAAATAAATGAAACTGACCTCTCAATCAATGAATCTTTGTTTGTATTCTTGTTTTAGAAATGCACACAGAAATAAGGCAAACAAGTCTCTTGTTAAGGTATAATATTTTATTATTTTAGGTTTTAGGTAAAGCAGTTTTGTTATATTTTTGTGTTGTGTTTTTAATACTGTGTACATATATTTTATATTTTCTAGTTGTATTCTAATACAGAGACTAAGAAACATATATATATATATATGGTCATATTAGTACTGCCAAAACAACAAATATAATGGTGGCCTAAGACTTTTTCAAAGTGCTGTATGTCATACCTACCCTTAAGTATGATAATCAATGCTACAAGAAAGGTACTTTGACAAACAACACTGTTACATCCATATACAAAATCACACATGCACCCTCACCTGATCCTCAGAGGTGTTCCCTGTTGTCACAGTCTGAGTGGGATTGTCAAACAGGTCTTGCGTGTTGACGTTTGGGGCATCTTGAGTAAGACCCCCCTCTTCACCAGGAGTGAATGACATTAGCCCAAAACCTGATTCCAATCCTCAGCTCTTGAGATGAAAGTAAACAAGGCGCTGAAAGATAATCACAACACCACAGCTTTTGCATATCAGGTTATACCCTGTCCGACTTGTGATACCTGCTGCAGTGATCCCAACCAAACTATTTTGACATTAACTACACCGAGCATAGTAAGTGATGGGATCAAAAACCAGATCAGCTTAGCTAACTCCTAATTAGCAGCTTAACGTTAACTAACTTCAGTTACTCATCCCATCTCGGAGGAACCACAGGCAGCTAGCTCATTATCAGCCGCTGGTCGGGAACGTATCCCCTGCTAAATGTAAACTGTAAACACTGTTAATGTGTAAGCTAGCCAACCGTTAAGTCACATTGTTCATGTGTTCATTTCTTGACATTAACGTTATTTTCAACAAAACCAGCCAGTGCTGACAGGTTAAATACCAGGTTGTCTGTGTATTTTAAATAATGCAACAAACACATTCTAGTTTTACGTTTAAGATTAACATTGATTGAGGTTCATGCTAGCTGAGTTACGATGGCTGCACAGTAGGACACCGGTGTTACGTTCTCTGTTTTCACTTCATGTTGGTGTTTTGGACATCATAACACTAGTAACGCATAGTCATTAACTTAGACTTACCGGCAGCTTCACATATAGTTTATGTAGCGGATTTGTATTCGTTGTCTGACGCTTACGTTATCTCACTCTAGCTAGCACAGCTAGCTAAAGACAGCCCCCTGTCAAATGGTGACTAGTTAGGGTGTTCTGGGGAGTCCGACGATTATCGGATAAATCTTCACGGATGGACACAACCACATCCAAATAAAAGTTAAAACAACCATATAAACACATTGTATGTATTCTGTAATGCCTGGGTTTCAAAAGTGTGGGGATTATAATATGTAATACATTAAAACAGCCTCAATTTCAAATTATAAAACATTCTAACAAAATTTGCTTTTCTTTAGGTCCATATTACTCTCAACATTAAAAAATCACTAGGCGACTAAATTCTGAATGATGTGTTCTCTGAAACATCACATATAGCGCAAAATAACGACACTTTATGCATTAAGTTCAAATTTACGAGAAGCACTTTAAGGCAACATGAAGCGCCACAACAATCACCAGGCCTGACGTCACGAACTTGCAACACTGAGTTTGGCCCCAGAGGTAGAGTCGAATAGAGATATAGTTATATCGAATACATATTAATCCACTGCGAGTTTGTCTGTTACACTTTTCAGGAATGCGTAAGGTAATCATATACTTACTTGACAGTTGCAAATTGCTTTGCATACAATCATTTTTAAACTGTAATTATAAATAGGTTGGGTGTTTAAGAAAAGATGTAAAAAAAATCGTATGAAATGGGAAGTAAAGGACACCTGAGCTCTGCCAGAAGCAGCCAAGTTTCAAATAGGCACAGTGAGTGATTCATAAAGTCTCATTCTAAATCCCTGCTATGAATTATTTTTAATTGAGCCGATGTGTCCTGTTCTGCAGCGGTCAGGTGGAATGCCTTACCATAAACCCAAATTAATACTAAAGGCCTGGTATTTATTTCACGGCATTCTAGTAATACCAATCAAGCAGCATGGTTGGATCAAACCACTGCCAAACACGCTGAATTTCCCACCTTTCCCCGAGGGCTTATGGAAGGAGGGAGGTGGATGGGAGGAGTGAAACATGAAGGGGAAGGAAGAGTGACTAGAGCTATAACACAAAGGCACACCCAGTCCAACAAAGTATGAGAGACACTCACAGTAATGAGCCTGTGTGGAGCAATAAGAGGGTGTGGTTTTTGTACACAGGGAGAACAGATAAGCTGAGTTTGCCTTGTAGAAAGGGACAGGAGTCATAGACTGTACTTACTTCACTCCTCTGAACTCACATAGAATCCAGCTGCACATTTCCACACACCCTCTCCCTCTCTTCTGCATTCTTAGAGCAGTTGGAAGCAAAAGTTTGAGGGGTAGCAGCTTTTAGCACAGAGAAGTGAAAACACAGCAGGACTGCTCAAGGAAAACGTCAACACGCAGCCATGAAGGACAAAATAAGGAGAGGAGGAGGACGAAATCAGGCCAAGACTGGTGAGAAATCCCTGCAATGTTTTTTACTTCTCTCCTTCTCTCTCTTCCTTCTTTTTTTTTGTATTGTGCTTCTCTGCCGAAGAATGTGAGGAGGGTGGGAGATCCAGCACTGCACTGCTGCTCTGAACAAGGCCGATGCCATTCTGTGCTTTTACCAACTTTTTGACTGCTTGCAGGATTTACACCACACTTTAAACTTTCATGGTTAAAGTTAAACATAAAGTTATTCTGTAAATGAAAATGTAGGAAGGACAACGAGTAGATTTTATGTAAGTCTTTGGATAACTTCTCTTTCAGTAAAGTATGTCATTATTATTATTATCATTCTGTTGATCCAAAATCCAAGTCTTTCCAACCACCTTGTCTGCTTTATATCTGCTTTTCATTTTGCCACATTCATGGGGCCTCTCACCTCCTTTTAACCTTTGCCATTCTCCTGCCACAAGACAGATTGATTAAGGTAGAGTATATGTTGGCCTGTCTCCAGATGAGATTCCCCTGAGGCATTTTTACCCACACCGAGAAGATATAAGCGTTGTGATTGACAGGTTATGTGATGTATGAAAAGTCATTTTTACTATCACTCTATGGCATGCGGGCAAGGAATTCTGCATGCTTGTGTAGTTTATGGTACAAAGCTACTTCAGGAATCAGTGCCAAAGTAAACTTGTCATGGCTGAAAAAATTTCTGTTTTCTGTAGTAGTAAGTCAACAGCTCCAATAAAAAAAGAGGCTGATGGTTCCAAGTTTCCAGAGAGGAGGGACTTTCTTCCAGCCAATCGCAATCACAGAGAAGCTATTTTTTGGGTGCTTTTCTGTGGTATAGTCCCAGAATAATAGCAAGAGCTAGAATTTAGATGGTTGGTAGTGAATTTTCTGCTTTTCTGTGTACATGTCAAAGGTGTTATATATGCTATATATGCTTACAGTGCATGCATCACTGTAAGCAAGCACATGTTACTGCTAAGCTACAGCTTTGTTAGTTTATGTGTTTTAACATTCTGCTGTCTAAACATGCCAGCACTGGGTGTGGTTGTCCCTTCACCCTGAGATGACATGAAGGCCAGTAGGCAAATTCAACAGGTTTAGTCACACTGCAGGTTGAGAAACACGCTGGATCCTGCTTTCCCTCTGGTTCTGCGAGTGTGTGTAAAAAGGCAGACACACCCCACTTTCCATGTCACTTTTTTTGTTGGATAAATTCTCTCTCACCCTCAGGCAGACTCTCTCATACTCACTCTCTCTCACACAGACACACACACACATACACAAACGCACGCAGACTCTCCAGTCAACTGCATGATCATTTTAGAGGCGATTTCTGTGGATGGAACATAATAAGTCATGATTATAACTCATTCATTGAGGTATTTATACATCTTTTGTAAAAGCTTAAGTCATTTCAGGGTCACAGTGAGCTGGAATCTATCCCAGCATGAAATGAATGGAAGGCAGGAAAGCAACCCAAATTATATGCTTTTCTATTGGAGGGCCAAGTGATTATCCTCAGTTAGCTTTGTTTTCTCCTTCCTCCAAACAGATGTGATCAGCCACACTGGAGGTAAGGACGCCGTAGGTATTAAGCAAAATGAAGACACATCTTTTCCTGTGAAGATCCAGGGAGCAGGAGTAGAGCCATTTGAGTTGCAGGTACAAAACTGAACAGTTTGATTCAAAAGTATTAATGATGATATCAACAGTATATATGTTTACAATATTGTATTTTCTGTTGTGAATGTTTAATGTACTTTTGTTAACTAGGGACTATCCTTCAATAGTAGATGTCTGAATTTTCCTTATGTCTGAATATGTTTGCATTGGTGTGTTAAAACAATACGTCTTTGTGGTTCATAGGTCCACGGATTTTGGCTTGTTCAAGATGCTGTAATGACTCTGCTTGCAAGGGAGGAGGTGTGTCCACGCTCCAACTTGTCACTGGCACTAGCTGGTACAACTCTGGATCCCCTTGCAGAACTACAAAGCCTCAAGGGCCTTAAACCAGGAGCCATTGTTCGCCTGGTAGAAGGTAGCCTGTCTCTTTTAATTATGCATTTTTAGAATGGTTTCATAATCAACTCGTTTAAATTGGGGTTTTCTTCAAGACTTTTTAGGACCTTTTTTTGTTGTAATTTCCAGAGTATGTAATTAATTATATTTTTATTTATTCTGTGTGATGGTATATTGAAATTGTGCACTCCAGTTGTGTTCAGTCCCTGACAAATTATTATCTCAGATTTTATGAAAGTTGCATTTTTAGCAACTTACTCCTCTTTAATATTTTTATTTGTATCTGATGTGTAAACTACATTATTATTTCCAGGGATTACACTCATTTGGGTAGTCTTATCTGTATCATACTGTCATTCTTTCCCTTACATACAGACTTAAGTCTCTGTCAGCTCTGTGTAAATAGCTGACTCACCTTTACTGAGTCATCATAACAGGATTTATTGTCACACTGATTTATAGTAGCAGTGGTTACAAGTGTGTGCCAAACAATTAGTCTGTCTCTCACCCTCCAACTCCCAAAATCCTGAAATAAACTATCCCATAGCCTTGTTAGTATGCACCCTGTCAGATATGTATTTAAGAAATATGCATGATTAATTGTTTGATACTCAGTGTACCATTAGAATATAACATAGATGTAAACTCTCTAGTCCAATTTAAAAATATCAAAATTATTTGAAGTAAGGTATTTGTCCTGTGCATTATATGAAAACATAGCTGTTGCTACTCCTCAGACTTTTGGCATATTGCTGCCACTAAAGAGGATCAGCCTAAATGTTTTGTTAACCATTACATGTCTTTCCAGAACCATATACTGTGCACTCAGCCAGGCTCCATCTGGCTCGTGTTCTGGAGCTGCTGAGAGCATCTGGACCTCAGGATGCACTCCGAGAAGGACGCTCACCAAGCATACTAGAGACACTCACACATACACAAACACCAGGTACACACAGAAACTTGCATAGAAGGAAAAACTCGAAGACACAAAATAACAGTTTAACTCATAGTGAAATGTCTTTTTCTTATTGGTGCAGACTCTGGCTTAACAAATGGAAAGAATCTGAAACGCACCTTAAGCAGCACAAAAACAGAATCGACCAACCAGGATGGGGCTCCCCCAGAGTACCTCCTTCCTGGTTCCTCAGAAAGACCAATTATGGCCCTGCTACCACATAGTTCCCAACCAGAGGTAAGTAAATACCTCTAATCTGTTGAGTTAGTTGCACTAAAACACACACACTGACTCTGATACTGTCCCATCAGGCACCCAGTTACCTGAGAGACTTGTCTCACAGCTGCTGGAACCCACCTCCAGGACACAGGAAGCTGCAGGGAGACTTCATGTACATTACTGCAGTGACAATGGAGGGACGGCGTTATGACATCACATCCTCTCCAAAAGGTTTCTTTCTCAACAGGTAAGGAATCATATTCATTCATCATCATATTTGATCAAACTATCTTCTGTTGTGTTTGTTGCAGAAAAACATAGTAGGCTAATAATGCATCTGTTTGTGTCTTTCCTGTCTGAGTCTGTGTATACTGCTTTAACAAAAATAACAAATAATTAATAACTCTACTTTAACTTTATATACACACCTGTTCAATCTAATGTAATCCAGTTTTCTCCTTACACAAGGTTATAGCTTCTCAGTTTTGTTGAAACTGTCAGATAATTCTACTGTACGCTTATTGTTGTTGTTATTTAATATTAGGAGGTGTGTCTAATATTTTGGACTCCTCATTTATGAAAATAGAGTGGCCAGTACATTGGAAACACCTGTTAGAATTGATGGCAGAGCTGCTGTATTGGATTGCATTAGATTGTACAGATGTACATAATAAAATGGCAATTTATTCTGAATGATCTCTTCTCGTCATTGTCTCAGGTCTACAGAAGATGTGTTTGATCCTCGTCCCGCATCGTCTTCTCCAGTTTTTCACTGTTTCACTGACCTTCTCTGTCACATCAGCTCTGCCTTCAAGCAAACTTTTACCACTCTTAAAAACAGGTATCCCTATTACCTTCGTGTAAAAAAAAATTCCAATCTAATAAACTTTTGAAACTTAAGTGTGTATAGTGTCATTACAGTTCATTCTCTTTCTGCCTTTAGACCTCAGTTGCCACCAGTAGAGGTGACGCCCACTCCTTACCATACGCTGAGCTGGCTTGGGCCTCCCTGTGCATCTCGCACTCACAAAAACACTTTCAGCAGGCTGGGAATAGATGAACAGACAGTATCACAGGTTATTTACAGCAGAGAGAAATTGATTGTTGAAACTCACTGAGTCTCCTAGTTATTTAGTTATATTGACTGTTACTAAGGGGTCAGTCATTTGTGTTTGTAACATGTAGGTTCCAGACTGGAATGAGGAGTTTCAGGCAGCCCGAGATCTTCCACAAGCAAGTCTGGAAGAGAGGCTGCAGAGAGACAGAACTTTGCTCCAGGTAACCATGAAAAATTTAGCTCTCAACAGCAATTAAGGACCTTTATCATTTATACACTCATTTGCTTCTCATCTCACCTTCATTTATAATTGTCTTACCAGGTAAATAGTGCATTTGTGAGGGCTGTCATGCAGGGAGCAGAGACCATTATAGATGGCTTTGCTGAACCAGTAAATGGAAACAAGGAAGATCCAGCTTTTCTGTGGGGTGGCTTATTTATGAGCCAGGGCGCAGCGAGTACGGTGTTTGGTGGGGAGAGGGGTCGCAGGTAGGAGCAAACCACAAAGACATACTATGGATGTAAACTCATTCGCTCCAAATTGTATATATGTACATGTATGTAGAGTTTTTGTTTCACTTTAAGCTTGGTGCTGGATATTTTACCTTCTACTTGCAGGGCTGCTCAAAGGCTGGAGCTTAAGGGTGTACAAGCCTACAATGACCTAGAGGGGATGGAGGGGCTGCACACTCTACCTACAGCCATAGTAGACTACAGAGGAGTGCGCATGTCTGCCCAGGGCCTGGCACCTGGTCTGGAAGGCTCAGAACAAGACCAGGATGATACTCCTGCCTCAAGGTACACCCTGTAGTCTTTGGGCAATGTCAGTGTGATGCCAACTCTGAGACTGAGCTGTGTTTGACATTTTTGTGCTTTTCAGAGGCTTGCTGTACGGGGTAAATGCAGGACCACAAGAGTCCCCGCACCGCAGACAGCTACTAGCACTTTTGGCTCGTGCTGCCAAATCTCTTTTTATCCAGAGGCATGTTGTAGTGGCACCCAAAGGTCACCAAGTGCCACTGTTTACCTCAGTAGATGCTCAAGGACTGCTGGGGGCAGACGGGAGGTTATACGTACTGGATCTAGTCAGAACTTTCCCAGCTGATGCCAACTTCTGCCCAGAGGTAGAGACAGAAAGTCAGTCAGTCACTGGAAAAGTGGACAGTGATAAAACCAGTGAAGAGGACAGGGAGAAGAAGGGTTGTGTTAAGGAAGGTTGGCCAGAGAATTATCATGCAGACACTGGGCTTCCAAAAAGCTTTTCTCGTGGCCTCTGTAGACTGAGGCCAGAGTTGGTGCAGGCCTTCATTCAGCACAAGTGAGTTCTACACGAAATAAAATACTCTAAAACTACGTTTAAGTATTTTTTGTGACATTAATGGTTTGTCTTGCATCTGGTAGACACTACCAGTTCACTCAGCTTGTCAGGGAGACATTGGATGAGAACGGAGGCTTTGAGGAATGTGCAACAGCTTGTAAGAACATTTTTAGCCGGTCTAACTGAACATCATCAAAAATACAGTTAACACATACATTATTTTCACATGACAAATGTTTTCAATTTTTTAGGTGACTCACGAGCCACTGATGCAGTACGAGCTGCTTGTAAAAATGTGGGATCAATTAGTGACACCATCTTTGAGATGCGCTTCAATCCAAATGTCTTTTCACCAGGTACCATTAGAAACTACACACACACACATATATACAGTGAAATTTATTTTTTTTATAAGTCGTATTTGGTATAAAATGTGACATAGTTTTTCTGCTTTGTGTTTAGGAGTATTATTCCCTCCTAGTGAAAGTGCGTTGACAAAGCTACAGGAGAGGTTACTGAGGGAAGCTGCAGCTTTCATCATAACACACCAGATACCAGCCTTTGTAAGGGGATTCATTGTTTACATGTTACATATACTTATAAACCCCACACGTGCAACCAGCTCACCATATGTATGTATGTGTGTTTATGTGCAGATTGAGTATTGCTTGCATAGCAATGAGGCACCAATGGATGGAGCTTCTCTAAAACAGGCTCTACATCAGAGAGGCATCAACCTGCGGTATCTGGGTCACGTGATCAAGGCCATAATCCAGTCAGAAGACAAAGAGCGCCTGAGGCATATCACGGTGTGTTTTGTTTACAAACTAGCCAAACGTCAACTAGTCATGATGATTTATCTACTCTCCTAACTTCTATCATCCCTCTTTCTGTCTATATCAGAGATCGGGCATTGGGGAAATTTTTATCCGCTCAACAAGAAGAGTGTTCAACAGTTTCCTCCAGGTACTTTAGAGTTTTCTGTCATATGCAGAATTGTTGATTTCTGTTATTGCACATCTCACCTTTGGGTGGGGAAATAGCAGCAAGTGTATTCACATCAATGATGTCTTTGCAGGGAGTGGATGTGCCTAGTCTTTCTGCAGCTGTTAGTCACTTTCTCTGCTGCCTATTGGTTCCCCACTTTACGCCCACGCCTGTGGGGGAGGAGACTAAGAAGAAGTCAAGGCGGCGTGGACGAGGGGCTGGTGCCTCTGAAAGCACACCCTGGAGCACACTCACAGGGGATGAGCTGTGGAACCTGGTGTGTCAGGATGCTGTTGAAACATATAACATCTCTGACAGCCTTGGGTAAGGACAAAACCTTTGTTTGATCTGTGTCAGTTATGCAATGGTTTAGTGTCAACGCAAGAATAACTGTCACTTTCCTCTGTGACAGCTCTGGTCCCAACCACCTGGTGGAGCAATACGGTCTTCAGAAGCTCTCTCTGCTCAGAGAGTTTTGTTTAAAGACTGGAGTACAGGTAAAAAATATGGGGGCGGCTTATTCATGAGCCAGGGTGCTGCAAGTAATTATTTATATGGACTACACTGAAAGAGATAAAATATGCTTATTAATCTTGTGTCTATACCAGCTGAGACTGAGAGACTACTTTTTTGACAACCAAAACAAAGCTCCTATTGGTCCAGACGACATCATCAATATGTTCCCCATTGTTAAGCACATTAACATGCCAACTGTGGATGCTTCTAAAGCATACTGTGCTGCACAGAACTCCCTTCGAAAAGGTAGGTAACCCTAACCCTCTTTATGTTAAATTAATGTTTTTTTAATTGAATTTTCATTAAATCCCAGTGCTAAAAACCTCCTGTGTGAAATTATTGTGTTTTCCCCAAATGCAGGTGTGCTGGATCAGGCTCACGAGCACCTGAAAGAAGCAGCCTACCTGTTTGCTAGAGTGTGTGATGACTTACACCCTGAGGCCTGTTATTGTCACAGCCTGTTGGCCAGGGTGGCCTTCCTGCAGGGGAAGGCAGCTGAGGTTGGCTCAGCTACACTGTTTATCTAAAACATAATTTATTTCATTACTCTAACCAACACATTCTGTATACATATACATATCAATTTAGGATCAGTTACTCAACAAAATCAAAGTCCTGTATGTACATGTATGTGAAACTGTCTCTGAATTTATTTTCATCACTGGGGCTTCATTTGTTTTCAAGGCTCGCAGTGTCCAGCTAAAGGCAGTGGTTGTCAGTGAGCGGGTGCTTGGATTTGATCATCCAAATACAATCCAGCAATATGTGAGTGTAACTACAGATTTGCATCACAGATTATGTACATTGTCTTGTGGCTACTATGTGAGTATTATAATTGTTATGTTTTATGTAGGCCTTCTTGGGTGTGTATATGTATGCCGGAGGGGAGATTGCCCTGGCTCAAAAGTGTTTCCTGAGAGCTCGTCTGCTAATGCTAACCGTCCACGGAGAAGACCATCCCTACACTGCAACGCTGGATGTAGGTTCCAGCGTCTTAATAATCTGTTTATTCTTCATGTCTTCATGCAACGCCCTTTCCAAATATCTTACAATATCTACCTTTTGACAATGACAAAGTTTTCATTGTTTCCATACAGAGTTGTCTTGGATTGGTGCTAACAGGAGATCAGGCAGGACAGTTCTCAAAGAACGCCCTCAAACTCAACACTTCCTTCTTTGGCTCCACAGCCCTGCATACTGCTCTTACGTAAGTTTTCTTGAAAACTTACTTGAACTGATGTATTTTAGACAACATCTACAGAGATCTGCCAGTTCTTCCAACATCATCACTGTTGCTCTCTGGTTTCTTCTGTGTGCAGTCAGCACCTGTTGGCCCAGTGGATGTGCAGTAAGGGTGACTATCGAAGTGCTATGACCAATGAGAAAGAGGCCTTCACCACTTTTACCGCCTTGGTCAGTATTTTGTTGTTTTGTTTGCGAGAGCAGGAAATGTGTATTAATTTTGTGCCTTACCTTCTGCTTTTCTTTCTCAGTTTGGTGATGATCACCCACAGACACGCTGCAGCAAAGACTTTCTGAGCACTATTACTAAACAAGCAGTGCAGGTTGAACGCCTTCTCAGACAGGCAGGAGCTGACTGCACAGACCAAACAGTGGAGGTACGTCCAGGAACACAGTTTGGCTTGACCTTTACCTTAAACCTTGTTGAATCATTAGGAGAAGAGAAAGGAAAAAGAAAAAAGTTTGTTTTGTCTCCTTTGTCCCTAGTGTCTGACTCCCACAACTGATACAATTTTGGAGCAGATGGTTCTGGTGACAGGGATCAGGAGGATTACAAATAGGTAAATATCAGTGGTACAGTATATGATATGACTTGCTGAAGCAATGTGCTAGTTCTGAAAATTGGTAATCTGATCAACTGCTTTTTATATCCAGTTGGTTGCAGCTTGATTTGTTCTAAACACTAATGAATTTATTGTGTTTTCTTAGTGACAAATTCCAGGAGTATAAGCAGAAACACTTGGAAAGAAAGGCAGCAGTGGTAAAGGAACTAGGACTCAAACTACCTAATGAGCTTCTTGACTCAGAGACTGTGAAGGGACAGAAAAGCTCAGCTAAAGAAACAGGATGCGGGAAGGAAGCTGAGGATGGGGGAAGCCCAGCAGTGGAGAGGAAGAGCCAACAAGAGCAGCCACTGGAAGAGGTGTCAGTGGAGAGACTTGAAGTAGTTTCAGCCAGTGATCATGTGTTGCAGCCAGTTGAACCAATCCAGCATGAGGAGACAGAGGTAGACAGGCAACACAGTGAGGACAGTGAAAAAGGAACTTCAGATGCTGAGATGAAGGTAAAGAATGGAGAGTCTCAGGTGAGAGCTGCAGGACAAGAAACTGAGACCAGTGTTCAAAATGTAGTAAAGAGCAGCACAGCCAATGGGGAGATGAAATCTGAAGCTAAATGTGATGAGATGAAGTCAGATGAGACAAATTGTGAAATAAATAGAACAGGAGTCCTCACTGCTAACGCATCAGTTCTTAAGAGCAAAGGGACCTGGGCAGATGTTGTTGTTTCAAAAGCGTTCATAGCCAATGGAACAGCTCATAAAGAACCAGCAGTCAATGGAGTCGCACACATCAGTGCCAATGGAACAGCTGAAGAGTGAACATGTGTGAAACAAGAAAACAGTGTTATAGTCAAGTTTCACTGCTGTAAAATACAACTCTTCTCAGATCCAAGGTGTAATTTGACTCAGTGAACATTAAGCACAGATAAAAAATATGCTGAAAGATGAATGAGATTACAGTACTTTGTGTTGAAGTTGTTACTACTGATACTGGAAGAGGGTCGTACTGTTGAATGCCCCCCCCAACAATAAACTTTTTACTCTGATGTATTAAACATGTGAAATCTTGTTTTTGGCACATACTTTACACACCTGATGTGAGAAATATCTTTATATATCTATATAGATCTATATCTATATAGATCTATATCTATATAGATCTATATAGACTTCTAACTCGAGGCCACTCTCCACCTCATCATTCGACTCGGCAGTTTAGTTGGAGTGACAAAGGCAGGGCACTGGCCAACGCTTGTCAATCAGGTTCCCCATAACCTTAGGTCACTACCTCCTAGGGCTAAGGGAGAGATCCACATCTACGCTGATTAATTCGGCCGCTTATCTAGCTACCGTCAGGGAGACCCAGCACAGCCTTTAGGCTTGAAGGACAGCCCACAGGGAACCCCAAGCTCGCAACCCCCACCAAGGGAAGGCCGGGACAGTCCAGAGATCTGAGGACAGCCCAGCAAGGGACCCAGGATCGCCACACCTTACCAGGAGGCCCAGGAGCGGTCGAGACCTAAAGACCTATATCTATATAGATCTATATATATATAGATATCCATCCATCCATCCATTATCTACCGCTTAATCCATTTCGGGTCGCGGGGGGTGCTGGAGCCTATCCCAGCTATCTTCGGGCGAGGGACAGGGTACAGCCTGGACAGATCGCCAGTCTATATAGATATCTATAGATAGATATCTATCTATAGATATCTATCTATAGATAGATAGATAGATATCTATAGATAGATAGATAGATATAGATATTTCCCACATCAGGAATAAAAAGACACATTTCTAAAATTGTACTGCCCAGAAAAAATACTTTTACTAAAATGTAATTCAAATGTAAAATTAATATACTAGAGTTTTGTTCCGATGTATAGGCACTAGAAATTCTGGATGAAATCAACCCTCAACTTAGTGCATGGTTCGTTTATTTAAAAATGGCAACAATAAAAATGTACTGTCCAGTATTATCCATCTCCTGTGTCAATTCTGTGTTTCCCTCAATATAATTTCCAAATCAGGGCAATCTTGGTACAGTGGTTCAGGTGGCTCTGCCCAGATGGAGTGTGGGAGTCTGCTGAGGCTACTGGTAGGAAAGGTGATGAGTGCTGTGTCACTGAAGACATCAATCAGATGGGACGGACAAGGCAGCTGTCTCTCTTCACATACAGACACAGCCTGGCTAATGTAGGTGTAGTCCCGCTTGAACTCTCTCTCGATCGTCCTGTTGGTACGACACAGAAAATATCACCTAATCGCTAGTCCACTTACTTAAACATCATCTCCATCATAATTGTCTTACACAAACCTGTCCCACATGCCGCTGAAGCTATTTCCAATGACGGTCATCAAAGGAAGACATTGTGTACTCCAGTTCTTCCATAGAAGGTTGTTGTACAGAGCTTTCCCACAATGCATCAGGTAAAACAGTGTGGGCTTTGTCGTCAGGTGCTTTCCCTCCTGCAGAAATCAGTGACACTAAATTCTGTTGTTTCCTTCTTTACTGACAGTAAGTCAACCTGCAGAGACCTGAAACTTGCTCAAGCTGCAGTGCACATCTCCAAAACACTGACCTCATTTTCTGTGAGTACAGTCAGACCAAGCTCTCTCAAGACGTCCCTCTCTCCAGAGGAGAATGCTGGGTCATAAACAGAGCAGTTCTCCAGTGGAATCTAAAGAGAGGACGTCAAGGAGACACAGTTTAAAATGGACGGTCCATGTGTGTTTGTTACTTACTAATCTTACTAATAGAAGCATTTCAGACCTGTCCTGCATCCAACAGTAGCAGCAACATCGCAAGCTGATAGCGAGCTGAGACACAGGAAGAAAAAGTGCCCAGGCCATAACACACACACTCAAGGTGTTGATACCATCTGCCTTTGTCCTGCTGGCCAGTAAGATCCTCCGTGTCCTTATTCTTCAGATGTACTGAGAAGGATACTGATCCTGCCACCAGCAGCTGACCTGTAGAGTAATCCTGAAAGTTGAAACTAAACCACTAAATCATGGAAACAAAATCATTGTCTGGTGACAACTCAACTTGACAAACATACTCACTTTTCCACTTGTGCCAAAACTCCTCACATTTTAGATCAGACCTACAATGGAAGAGAACAAAGGTTGCCATGAAAATATGTATTCACCTAATATGCGAATGTTAAAGGAGTTACTCCTTGACAGAAGTCGCATGTCTTACACGGTGTCCCTGACTCGTTCAACAGTTTTCTTGATGTCCAACTCTCCCTGGTAGCATGCTGACGCTGAGGACACTTTAAGTGACTTCGATTTCCTTGCTGCTCCCTTTCGTCTCCTAGCCACCTGCCACTCCTCCCCTGTATTAGACATATATGCTAATTTATCGGTTCCCCAAGTACACAGACACACAATATAAGTATTTGTTTTGTTGTTGTTTAAGTTCTGTTTGGGGTTTATGACTCCGCATCAAGCAGGAATATTTTGAGTGTGACACATGCATTTCCTTCCGGTGTTATGTCCAATTTTGTATTCCATAAAACACAATGTTTATGTCACAGTCATTTATACTAATTACTAATTGTATGTGTTATACCACTATGTAATAGATCGGTCATCTTTTAGATTCAGCGATCATAATAATGTAACAATCTGTCAAACACCGTGTCGCAAAATTGTTCAAGTGATTGCATAAGATGCGTTGAATAATTCTGCCCTCCTACCTGTCAAGAATAGAAAACAAAAAATTCAGTTATTTTTTATGGATCTGAATTTTCTTTTTTGTTGTTTATTTGAGACACACACCTGGGCGTAGTGGCTAACAGTGAAAACGTTTTCGCGGTACAACAATTAGCCGAACACATGCAGTTACTTACCGGAAGTACTTCACGTAATAAGTTTTCACGGAATACGCTAATTGACGATAGCTGGTTTTCATTATTGTCACCGAAGAAAGTATGCGAAACTGACATTTAAGCTGTGGAATAACTAACATTTCAAGTGAGTTGAAAATAACAGAGTTTTCATTATTTTCTAAGATTCAACTTTTTGCCTCTAAAGCGAGCAGTAACGTGAAGCTAACGTTTGTTAGCTTTTGCTAACAAACGTTAGCTTCACGTTGTAGTTTATCAACAGGAGCATATATCTGTGAGGATTCTCAGTCACCCAGGTCATGGTTACTAAAAAAGGTTTTTCGATGGCAACTGGACTAATGTCAAACGAATGAATGTACAGATCTTTACATAGTGGAAACCAAACAGCAGCTCCATAAACGTGTGGCTGTGCGGTTTTGCTCATCCGTGGTGGAGATTGCTCTGGATGTAATGTTACCAGTTGTAGTTTTTACACTACTATAACGCTAATTGTGTTAGTATTGTATTGTTTTGTTGTGATATCTAGAGATGTCAATGTCCCATCTGTATGGGCGGAGAGAGGAGGAGGACGAGGAAGGTGTGGAGATTGAGAGCTTTGAGGTGACAGATTGGGACCTGGCCAATGAGTTCAACCCAGACCGCCGCAGACACAGACAGACCAAGGAGCAGGCCACCTATGGTATCTGGGCTGACAGAGACTCAGATGAGGATGAAAGACCCAGTTTTGGAGGAAAGAGGTAGGTCATGGGTGTTTTTTTGTTGTCGTTTTAGTCATTCTAAAAGTTTATATTAATATATAAATAAAGTATATGAAAATACCACCAACTGAACTTTTTAATGGTTATTAACAAAATAAATCAATTGTTTGGGTTCTTGTAGATCCAAAGACTACAGTGCCCCAGTCAACTTTGTGAGTGCTGGTCTGCGTAAGACTGCAGCTGAGGAGAAACAGCAGCAACAAAAAGTAGAAGGAGGGTCTGATGACTCTGATGATGCTACTTCTGCACCTCCTGTTACTCGTGGCACTGCACCCAAAAAACTCCAGATGGTAAAGTTTGCTGTTTGTGCATTTTTACTTATTGTAGTGTAATCTGCAACTGAAATTTCTATGAACAGTAATATAATTTGATGAAAATGTATTGTATATGTTAGGGTAAATTCCGTGGGAACCAGTCACAGAGGTTTGCAGGAGGCGTACACTCCGACCAATCCATTGGTAGCTGGGAGAAGCACACAAAGGGAATTGGACAGAAACTTCTACAGAAAATGGGCTACCAACCAGGCAAAGGCCTGGGAAAAAATGCTCAAGGTGAGTAAAACTCAGTTGGCTATAATATTGATATATTTAGCGTTATTGTGTTTTCCTAGGAGCATCAAACTAGAGTAGACATACTTTGATTTGTCACTCTCTAATTACAGGCATTGTAAACCCAATTGAGGCAAAAGTTCGTAAAGGGAAAGGAGCAGTGGGTGCTTATGGCAATGAGCGAACCAAGCAGAGTCTTCAGGATTTTCCTGTGGTCGATTCAGATGAAGAGGAGGAAAAGGTGCAGCCATAACAAAAATTCTTATTGCATTTGCATTAGTTTCCACTGTTTTTGTATTGTAGATGCAGATGTGATATTGTAGAGTCAGTCAACATCATTTTAGTATTATCCAATTTTTATCTGTGAAGGAGTTTCAGAAGGAGCTAGGCCAGTGGCGTAAGGATTCTGCAGGGCCTGGAGGAAAGAAGAAACCCAAGTACTCCTACAGAACTGTAGATGAACTGAAGGCTAAAGGAAAACTGGCTGGGCGAAGCACACCAGCATCCGCTGGAGAGCTGGCACAGGTCAAGGTATGTTAGCAGAGACTTGGATAAACACCCTTTTACTTCTATCATATAAATTATCAAGCCCCTATCACCTGGATCTTGATACTTTTGACTAAATTTAAATAATATAAGCACATGTTTCACTGTCATTTTTGTTTCATGGTCTCATTTGCCATATATCTCTCTATCTCTAGGTAATAGATATGACCGGCAGAGAGCAAAAGGTATATTACAGTTACAGTCAAATGACCAACAAACACAGTGTTCCAGATGAAGGCCCCCCTAGTATGTCCACTCGTGATCAGAAGGGATCTGGCTTTGCTCTCCCTGAGCTTGAACACAACCTGCAGTTACTGATAGACCTTACAGAACAGGACATATTGCAGGTATGATGTATATCATTGACCCAAGACTTGTTCTATGTTGCAGATTCTACATTCTTCTTTGTACCAGTGTACTTCTTTTACTTCTCTGACTCACTTTACCTTTTGCTACTGTAATGTCTGCTCCGGCAGTCTGCCAGACGTCTGCAGCATGATAAAGATGTAGTTGTGTCTCTGAGCCATGAGTCACGAGCGCTTCAGAGCAGATTGGATGCAGAGCAAGGTGCAATTCAGAGAATGGAGGCCGTTCTTGCACTAGTGGAGCGTTTTCCTTCTGGGGAAACGGCACCAGGAGAGGGGCCCACCCTGCAGGTGCATATTCAGTGAACACACAGCCTAACAGCTTTGTGTATTATTAATAATGTGCTATTAGCTCCTGCTCTGTATACAAATCCATAAATTATTTTGCATGCTTTTCTTTCACTTTGTTTAGGAGTGTGCCCGGATCTTTGAGACCTTACAAACAGATTATTATGAAGAATACAAGACAATGGGATTGGCAGACCTGGCTGTAGCTGTTATTCATCCATTACTGAAAGAGAAAATTCATTCCTGGGACCCACTTAAGGTATGCTTTTGCATAGTCATCTTCTTTACAGCGAATGCAGATGACTACATACTCTCATTATTTGCATTAATCATTAAGACTTAAACTGCCAATTCTGAGAATTCTGTTTTTCTATTCTGTTTTTCAGGACAGCTCTTATTGTCTAGAGGACATTGGTCAATGGAGAGCTATACTTGAGTCTAGAGATCTACACTCCAGTGTTCCAGACTCAAATATGGACCCTTACCACAGGTCATTAAACATACTAAACATACTAACCATGTTTAGTTGTACTTAGATATTTGTATGAAGTTATGCCCTGTTTTTTACTGTATTTGTTTGTGACATGTGTTTTTTTCTTGCCTTTTCCAGAGTGTTGTGGGAAGTGTGGATTCCAGTGATGCGTTTGTGTGTGTCAGGCTGGCAGCCTCGTTTTGTGGGGCCAATGGTGGACTGTGTAGAAGTATGGGCTCCACTCCTCCCCTTGTGGATCCTGGATCACCTGTTGGAGCAGCTCATCTTACCCCGGCTACAGCAAGAGGTATGACTTCAATTAACTTATTTAAATGCTAAGAAAATCCCACGATTTTGAGCGTTTCATATAATTTTCTTGTGCATTAATGCTTTTTACATCTTGCAATATATTTTTATTCTCTTTTTTTCTGTTTGATAGGTGGATAACTGGAACCCTTTAACTGACACGGTTCCTATTCACTCCTGGATCCACCCTTGGCTTCCTATGCTCCAAACACGTTTAGAGCCTCTGTATCCACCAATTAGGAGCAAACTGTCAAATGCTTTGCAGCGGTGGCATCCCAGTGATGCCTCGGCCCGTCTCATCTTGCAGCCGTGGAAAGATGTTTTTACACCAGGGGCATGGGAGGCGTTCATGGTGAAAAACATCATTCCTAAACTAGGTATGTCTTGATCAGTGACAGACTTACATATGATTGCATAAAGCAACAAAAATGTATCATTCTCATTATTACATTCCAACATTTTCTTGTCTTCATATGGTGTTTTTTGTTTCCCTCCACAGCTTTGTGTCTGGAAGAGTTGGTTATCAACCCTCACCAGCAGCAGATGGAGCCGTTTCACTGGGTGATGGATTGGGAGGGCATGCTGTCCCCCTCCAGTCTTGTGTCCCTGCTGGACAAAAACTTCTTTCCAAAGTGGTTGCAAGTCAGTAAATATGATTGTGTAGTATATTGTCTACAGAGAGATATTAGGATGTATTGTGCCACATTATTAATATTATTATTATTGTATTAATATTTTATGTATTTAATTTATTCTTCATCGTGTTGTCTTTTGTTGATCATAGGTCCTGTGTTCATGGTTGAGCAACAGTCCTAACTATGAGGAAATCACTAAATGGTACCTTGGTTGGAAAAGCGTGTTCAGTGACGTCTTGTTGGCACAACCACTCATAAAAGACAAATTTAATGAAGCTTTGGACATCATGAACCGTGCTGTGTCTTCAGGCATAGGTGAGTTCTGCATGCAGTCCCTACAAGTATAGGACATCATTCCTATTCCAAAAAAATGATGATACTAAAACAATGACTCGCTTTTTTCTATACTGTGTTAAAACATAGTACAACAATTGTTCTTTTACCTATCCACAGGTGGATACATGCAGCCTGGTGCAAGGGAGAACATTGCATATCTCACGCAGACAGAAAGACGAAAGGACTTCCAGTATGAAGCAATGCAAGAGCGTAGGGATGCTGAGAGTGTGGCTCACAGAGGCATCAGCGCTGGTGTGCCAACTAACTTTAAAGATCTTATCCAGACCAAGGCAGAGGAGAACAACATTGTCTTTATGCCCTTAGTGGCCAAGCGGCATGAGGGCAAACAGCTGTACACATTTGGGCGTATCGTCATCTACATAGACAGAGGGGTTGTGTTTGTGCAAGGAGAGAAGACTTGGGTGCCCACTTCTCTGCAGAGTCTGATAGATATGGCCAAGTGAAGTTGGGTTGACCGATTCCCTGGTCTGTGAAGTGTAAAAAGACAAAACAAGTGGAGCATGTTTACTTTTTATCTAAAGTCAGCATACTGACTTGTATCATATTTGTGTTTGTAAATTTTTTAGAGATGTGAACTGAATAAATCATTTTGAATGTATGTGTTATGTGGTCTTCCTTGTTGCTGTTTTAGTCTGGGATAAAATGTAAATACACGTTTTGTAATTATTAATTGTAAGTAAAACTTGCATAATGCATATGGTAGTTGGTTTTCAGAAAGTTTTGCATTCAACATGGGCAAGACCATTTTCTCTAGCAGCTGTTTTTTGTCTGCTGCTTACATGTACATAAATATTACTTGATTTTCATTACGTAGATTTTTTTTATATATATTATTTCTCCCTATTTGTTAACTTTTAAGTACATTTCACCATTGATACTGTTTGTATAGGATACCTAACGGATAACTATCAATTGAGATAAAAAGAGAGAGTTACAATACAGATCAGACGTAAAGTAAAATGAACGTTTATTTAGTGTAGTGCGGTCTTTTATCATTACCATACAATGTAGTTTTCTTTTGGTGACGGTGCAGCTGCTGGATCCCCTAGTTTTCCGGTCTGTGATTTTTGGCACTGCAGGGCTCCCGTCCTACTCTGGTGCTTTGCGGTAGACCAAAGTCTGTTGTGTACTTATGCGTTTGCTCACGATTTAACAATTTTAAAAGAACATTTACATCCCAGGGGTATGTTAATGTTAGTATAATATCTCATCAGTTTGGAATCTATGCTTGGAATCTGTCTTTATGTAGCAAGAAGCTAATAGTTATTAGCCAATGAGCTAGCTTGCATTTGCTACGAGAGTTAGCTAAAACAGTGCTAACATTAGCTTTTAGCTAGTTAGCTAAATATTGACGCATACATTGCTGTAACGTATAGATCATTATGCCTTCTTATTGTTATTTTAATGTATTAAGTATTGTTGTTTCCATCTTTTATCCAGTCACCAATGTCTTCGGACCCATTAAAGAAGCGAAAGTCGAAGGTTCTCCGCAGTGAAGGAGAAACCCCCGAAATGAAGCGAGGTCGCGGAGATGGAGATCAGCAGGTAACGTAATGTTAGCTCTCCGTAACGGAGGAGCAAAGACGTGCCATGGTCTGTGTTAAGTGCTTGAAAAGCCGCATCCTATCTAGTCTAGCAGTCTGCAGAGTTAAATATTTTGTAACTGGGACAAAGGTCCCCAAGTAAGTGAAATATGAATGACTTTTTGAAACATTTAAAACAAGAGCATGTACTACATTGGTTGTGCGTCCTCTGTGTGTATCCACTATATTATTACAAATCAAATAACCAAGTACCAACTTGGAATAATGAAAGTATGAGTAAAGAGTCTTTGGGACATGAACTAACTTTGGAACTTGCCATTGTCTTAATCCCAAGTCCTTGGCCTTGGCACCAAGTTAAACCAGGACAAGGATATACTGTATAGACTAATGTAGAATTATTACTTTTACTTAGGATTTGCGTGTGTATAGTGAGGAGGTGGAGCTCGATGGAAGGGACCCTGAGCAAGACTACCTGCAATACAAAGAGTCTTGTGAGAGTTTGGCCACACTCATGAGTGAAATCCAGGAGCTTAAAGCCAGTGGAGCCAAGGAAGGGGTAAGAATCATACTTTGAAGATACACGTCAAAACTGTTTCATCTTTAAATACTGATTTCATTGTCATCTCCCCTTCTGTATGTAACAATGTTGTCATATTCACAGCACATTTCCCTGCAGCAGAAGTTTTATTGTAGTTTGTAGTGCTGATAAATCTAATACATCACAACTTCTCAAACAAAGTGTATTTTATGTCTTCACCACAATAATGGCGTTTAACTACCTCTGTCTGTTGTCAGTGTGCTGAGATTGAGCAAAGGCGCTTGCAGAGCTGCATCCACTTCATGAATCTGAAAAAACTCAATCGCCTGGCACATATGCGTCTAAAGAGAGGCAGAGACCAGACACATGAGGTAACTCCCCACACTCAAATCTATGTTTAAGAAAAGAAAAGCTTAGGTCAAATATGGTCTGTTCTATTCATTTGCTGAGAAAGTGCTGCCTCAACTCCATTTTGTGATGACGAGGAAAGGAAAGTTGAACACAGCACTTGTTTCTCCTATAACACCTAACTGCAGTAGTTTCCACAGTCAGCAAGAACAGTTTTTACAGCCTGTGGATTTGTTGTCGTTTAGAGTCTATTGATTCAGAAGCCAATTTTGCTTATTGATCCTTAACTCTTATTGAATCATTATTTTGATCAGGAACATATTGTTTCTTGTGTATTTATCCAGAGCCACCTGGGTAATGGTGCAAAGAAGTATTAATCACTGTCTTTTTTTCTCTTCTCAGGCTAAACAGAGAGTAGACGTGCTGCACCTTCAATTACAGAACTTGCTCTATGAAGTTATGCACCTTCAGAAGGAGATCAGCAAGTGTCTGGAGTTCAAGTTAGTATAAAATTTCCTTACGATAAAACAGCTTTTTCTTCACTAAATGTACCTAAACCAAAGTGGTATTACTCAAGGCGAACTTAATTTAAACATTATAATAGGAATAGTGTAGTAAGTTAAAATAAACAGATTTACATAGCATTTACATAGCAAGTTAATACTTTATCAACTTTCCAAAAGAGGCAGTGATAACAGTACCCACTGTCTAAAAGAGAGATTTATAATGTAATGTGTTGTGCATTAGATTGGTTAATAAAAAAAACCCTAGTAATATGTGACACACTTTGATGATAGCTTATATATATATTTTTAGAAATTATATTTTCACAGTGGTAGTTAACTTTTATCTTCTTGTCTCAGGTCTAAGCACGAGGAGATCGACTTGGTGTCTGAGGAAGAGTTTTACCTGGAGGCGCCACAAGAGATTTCTAGACCTCAGCTCACAAAAAATGATCCCCACCAACTCACACTGGCACGACTGGACTGGGAGCTTGAGCAGAGGAAGAGGTATGCAAACATGCAGCCAGCATAATGTATATTTGTAGCATGTTCAATTCAAAAGTCAGCAGTAATATTGAGTGGGAGGGTGTTACATGTAGATGTTACATGTTTGTGTTTGAATACAGGTTAGCAGAGAAATACAAGGAGTCACTGACTACAAAAGAGAAAATCCAGAAGAGCATTGAGGTGAAGAAGGAACATCTAAGAAGCTTACAGCCAGGACTGAATAACATCATGCAGGTATAATGACTAGCTGGGTGATGTATTATAGAGAATATAGAATATTAAGTGTTAATTAAATGTATATGAAACTTGTTCTGTGGAGTTCCAGTAAATTTTTTTTCTTTATTGAGGTGAAGTAATTGCTGCACCACCAGTGGGCACAATGTATGAATAAATGATTGAGATTTATATTCTGTCTTCTTTCACAGGCATCTCTCCCAGTACAGGAGTACCTGTCCATGCCTTTTGAGCAGACTCAGAAACAGACAGAAGTTGCCCGCCATCTGCCTCCACCTCTGTATGTGTTGTTTGTTCAAGCCAATGCGTATGGTCAGGCCTGTGGTAAGTAATCATGACAGAATAATTTATGAGTTATAAGTCAAAATAGAGGTTTTCTTAGTTTAATACAAGCACTGATTGTAATTGTTTAATCTTCTGTTCCATTTCAGACAGGAAACTGAATGTAACTATCAGTGGTGATGTAGATGAGGCCAAGGCCTTGTCCAAACCTCCAGAGGATTCCCAGGGTACAAACATTTTTATGCCCATATATGTTTGTTATGTTTAAAGATTTATTTACAAGTAAAGAAACTGAAATTATTTGTTCTGTATCATCTAGATGATGAGAGTGATTCAGATGCAGAGGAGGAGCAAGAGAAAACAGTGAGTCTCAAACCTGGCTTTATTTCAGATCACACACATATACACACACCTTCAGGGCTGTGACAGCAGTTTCTTATTATACCCATCTCTGCACCGGACACACAAATTGTCCACAAAGCCATAGCTGTCACACATTCTGGTCTAGCAGGCTAGGAGGCAACAAATATTGATCCCTTCCTGCATCTGGTTTAGTGCTATCAGGGGGATTCTGAGAAATATTTACCACGAAAGCATAGGTGACTGCAACCTGAGCTCACCTCAGGCATGCACATTCAGCACTCAACCAGAATTTACTGGCATTAGACTGTCTGTCTGGGTGTTTCTCTATATGAAGCAAATAAATGATTGATATCTGAATAAGATTTTGTATTTTAATGCAATCTCTCTCTAACCAATACTGTATTTTACTGATTCTTTTTTCCTTTTTTTAATTTTAGCCCTTTTTCAGATTTATTGGATATAGCATAGTGACTGAGCTTTCTCAACTGTTGTGTCCAGCATGATAGCTTTTTCGCAGGTAGATTTTTCCCGGAAATTCATTGCCGTGTTTTATGTTTAAACAAGTTTCTAACCAGCTTTTTACAATGGTAAATGTGCAGGACAAAAGAAAGACTGCAGACTGCTGATGACAAGCATTAGGGTGGGGTAAATTCAGACTTCTACTACATTATGTCTTTCTACCTGTCCTTCTGATAGTTTTGCTGTTCTGTATTCTGCTTGGACACACACACACAGACAGACACACACAGACTCACAGAAAGACAACCAGGAGAGGTCTGGGGTAGATTAGAAATCTGTTACTTGTCTTCCGCATACATGTAAAGACATTTCCCAGTTACTCATGTAATCTGGTTTCTCTGAGTAACCAGTTTTCTTAAGTGCATGTAAATACATCAATGTCGAACATGCACTTTCTGTCTTTTCATCTCCTGATTCTGTTTTTATTGTCTGTTTTACAGAAGCGGAGAAGGCCAACTACATGTGGCCAGCTGGATGACAAAAGACGGGAGATGCTGAAAAGGCACCCTCTGTCTCTTGGCTTAGACCTCAAGTGTAAAGGTAACACGTTCTACATGCTTGATGTATTTTGTATGTCTGCACCAAAAAAAGTGTATGTGAAAGTAAGCATGACCCACTCTGCTGTGATGAATTGACACCACTTGACCCTCGTGTTCCCTCTGCTGGTGACAAAAGGGATAGTGACAGATTATAGGGAGATCTGCATTGCAGGCGTAACTGTACCTTAAGTCGAGGGGAGGGTGGGGAGGGAACAAGGTGAGGCTTACATCATCGTGGATCTGCAGCAGATACAACATGCTGTAAGCACATTTTCTTCTCTAATTTCTGCTTTTATTTCTATTGTCTTCCTTCTACCCATCTTCAGTGCTGCCAGCTGCAGCAATCAGTTTACTGCAGTAAAAGCAAAAAGTGAACAGTGTAAGTGTCTTTGAGTGACAGTGTGTCACTGGGTTCACTCTGGCTGCAGAGAGTGGATCGTGAAAGATCACCATCAGCATAGTATGTTTCCCGTGGGTGCTTCTAGCCGCTCTGGTGACCACACCCTGTTTTTTTTCTCTGATGCTCTGCAGTGTAAAATGAACCCTGGGGGATGTTCACTGAGAAAATGAACAAAAAGAAGCGTCTGGAAAGAGCATTGATTTAAACTATCAATGGATTATTTCATTAGCATGTGATATTCATTTTGTTTCCACAGATGGCAGCATCCTCCATCTCTACTTCTTCTACCTGATGAATCTGAACATCATGACGGTCAAGACCAAAGTCTCCACCTCCACAGACCTCAACGCGGCCATTAGTGCAGGGTGTGTTGCAGTGTGTGTGAGTTTGGACATAAGCATTCGTCTCCCTCTGTGTCCTTAATAAGAAAGTCTGATGATGTCTTCTTTTGCAGGGACCTGCTAAAATCGGACACTCTGCTCTGCTGTCTCTACACTAACGACCAGGGACGAGAAACACCCAATCCAGCTAATCGCTACCAGTTTGATAAAGTCGGGTGAGGATGTCACATAATCTAAGTTAAAATGAAGATATGTAGCAAATTACATCATCAAATTTAATAAAATCTCGGAATTAACCCATCATTTCCTATTTTAGGATTGTTTCATTTGCAGATTATGTGGAGGAGCTGGGCCATCCCTACATGTGGGTTCAGAATCTTGGAGGATTACATTTTCCCAGGGATGTTTCAGAGGTATGTGTTGAAATGGAGTATTATGCCAGTATTGTTACAGTTCCTCTGTGTTAATTGCGCATCATATTGCTGTGTCTTCATGTTGTTCCAGGGTGTGCGTATGGGGAGTTCTCTCAGTGCCAGCCATATGGAGACCACCATTAAGCTGCTCAGGGGTCGAGTCCAGTCGCGCTTGGCTTTACATAAACAGTTTGCATCCTTAGGTACATTATTTGTTAATACATTGTTAATACACTTGCAACAGTTTGTGGCTGTTTTGCTGGTTGTAAGAACAATTGTGTGATTGACAAGGCCACCATATTTAAATGGAGAGTTTTGAAAGTAACCTGAATAAACGCAAGAGGAAATTGGATCCAGAAGAATTAAAACTGTTAGTGGGGGGAGACGAATAATCACTTAACTATAGCAAGGAAAACCTCCTAAAACAGTGTCCTTCCACTCAGTTGTGTCTCCCTCTCAACAACTAGCTGATTCAAACAGAACTTTGTTTTTGTGGAGCATTTTGCATCTTTGGCCCAAAAGTGTGTTTGTCAGAGAAGAATTAATCCTCACCGTTTGCTGTAGATGCACCAAATGTTAGGACATGATGATGTGCTGTTGTTGATAGAAGTTCAGCACCAAATGATCAATCTGTGTGACAATGCTGTAGCCCAACAGCTGATGATATTTTAAATTTTTATTTAAATTTTTTATATCAGTACATTAACACGTGGTAAACACGTTTTGGACTCATTATTTTGTTTAGTAGATCAGCTTGTGCTGATTTTTGCTGGTGTCATCTAGTTTGCTCGTGATGTTAGTACATGCAAATCTTTACTAAATCAGGCCCTTAATGAACTGATTGTAGATGTTTACACAGAATCTTTCTGCTACTGTCCTCAGAGCACAGCATAATCCCCGTCTCCAGTGAATGTCAGAATCTCTTTCCTGCAAAGATTATCTCCCGTTTAGCCCGCTGGACCACCATCACTCACCAGGAGTACATGGTAAACTAACAAACACACATTTACAAACAATTGGAATCATGTAAACATGTAAGTATTTACTCAGATATTTAAGTTGCAGCCCTTGTATCACTTTCTATCGCTTGCTTACAAGGATCTGCCATATACACGTCACGTGACTGTTGCTGGGTTGGCAAAGGATAGTGATCTGTACTTTATGGCCGTGGTCGAGAGAGGCACAGGTACATTTTATCACCCGCAGAAGAACTGGCTGTTAATGATTATTTGGTTTGAATTAGTTTATCTGAAGAACCTGCTTGTATCTGTCCGTTCCTCTCAGCTCGTCTCCAGGCCGCAGTGGTGCTGAGTCCCCGTTACCCAGAGATCTCTCCTCTTTTCTCCCTCTCTCTCAGCTGGAAGGGAGAACGCAGTGGACACACTGATGACAACCTTCGAGTAAGAACATTTAAATAACAGTCAGTTTGTCAAGTTTGTGCTGTGCAAGAGCATTGTATGTCTAATCTATGTCTAGACACGTGATTAGTCTCGCTCATCTTTCTGTAGGCCATGGAGAGTGAGGTCAATGTGTTCAAAAATGAACTACAGGGACCACGTCCAGGACACCAGCTCCTGACAAATCAGTTTGCACGTCTGTGTGTCTGTCTGGATGTGTATTTGGAGACCGAAGGACAGGATGACAGTGTGGAGGGACCAAGGGAATTCCCCCGTGAAAAGATGTGCCTGCGCACCGTCAGGTACATTTACAGAAAGGAATGAAGGTTTTACTCATGTTTGGTCAAAGACACACAGAATAGGTTTACCTCTGACATCTCACTGTACCTCTTTGAATTTCAGGGGTCCAAATCGCCTGAAGCCGTTCAAGTACAACCATCCTCAGGGCTTCTTCAGTCATCGCTAAGCCTGTAGACGATTCTCCTCCTGTAGTTTTCTTTAACTCCCTCAAGCTTACCTTTGTGACTTTTTTACACACAAAGTATCCCTTTTTAAAAATCTTTGTAGCAGTTTAAAAATAAAAGAACATCATGGTATTTTGTTCAATGAGTGTGTGTCTGGTCTTTGTAAGCTTCAGTTGTATCAAGGCTTTGTTGTTCATTCCAGAGCTACCTGTTTTATCCTTCTGCCTTCCTCCTTACTCTCACCTCTCTGTGCGGCACTATTTATAGGTGTCGTCTGCATTAGCTGATTATTATGCCAATGTGGTTCAGTGCTGGAGTGAGCTAAGTCATTTCCACAGAGAATCATGTCCACGGAATATGATATTTGGTGTATTGTTAACAATTAGCTTTTGACCTTTCACATATTGTCCTGGCTACTGTAATACGAGCAAAACAGGTTGATATTTAGTAAAGTGATTCCATTAAACTTTACTCTCATTTTATCGCCAACTACCTGCAGTATTTGTGCAAAATCTGTCACCTTTTTCCTGCGCATTGGAGAGCACGGTGTCACCTAATTGTAGTGTAGTGATATATGCATAATGATGTAGGTAGTTAGTAGTAGGTGGAACTGTCTTAAAAACAAGACCAATTGTGATTTCTATGCTACATGTCAGTCTGTGGAAGAAGTCGAAGAACTTCTAACAATATAATACTGGAAAGAATGACATTATGAGAAAACACACTACAGTTTGCAATTAGAGATAATATAATTACACAATTACACAAATATTTTTTATTTCAAAACCACATAGTTATTAGACAGCACACTAAAATTCCACTCAGTATGTTAGGAATAAGTATGTTTGTTTCCTTTTTTGTTATATGGTGCTAATCTTGTTAATAATCATCTATCTGGTGCAGATCTGGAGATTGGATTTAGATTTTCGACATGAACTGAGTGGGTTTTGTCAGCAGCTGCTGTACTCATTAGTAAATCCTATAAAGATTTTAGCTTCCCCATTTGTGTGGATGACATAAAAGGTTTATGAAGGTACTGCTGTAGTGTGAACTTTCTTTCTTACAGTGAAGCGGAGCTGGCAAATAAAGACAAGTGCAGAGTCTGTCCTGTTTTAAGCAAGCAGCAGTCCTCCTGATTTATACATGAACATGGTCTGTGGGATGTGACGAAGGGTGCGGTGGCTGCTGTGGGTGGGTACGGCTCCCCCTCTCCTTAGCCGCAATGCAGTGCAGCTGCTACTTCTTCACTACCTTTGGCCTCACACCTTTTATGGTGTCTCTTCCTATTTCTTTCTTTTTTTTTTTTTTGAAATGTCCCTTAAGGACAATGTGCTATAGATTTCTTTTTGCTTTTTTGCTGTGTAAACACATTAAGAAAACACACCGAAAGTCCTGTAATGTTCGATTTTTCGTTCTTTATTTATCTGTTTCATATTGCATATTTTCAGCAGTTTATACATAGCACAGTCATTATTGTCCCAAACCAGCAGAGTGAATCATTTCAGTTCACCAGTCAGGAGAAAGCTGAATTAAGGTGCACAACAAGCAAAATTCAAGTCTTTCTTACGGTTATCTGTAAATATAATATAGACATTTGTATCTTCGTAAATATACATTTTTATATTCAATATCTTTCATAATCTTTAGCTTAACATTGATTTGACATCTCTACCCTTGAAGGCTTGTGTAGATACAGCAGGCCCCTGCGTTCCCGTCAGCGGGATTGAGTTTAAATGCACTTGTTATTTATTAAGGGCAGTTGTCACATTCAGATAAAGAGTTTAGAGCATTCTGCGTTCACTACAGTCATACATCAGAAGCATCGGGGGGTGTATTGGCCATACTTGGGGAGCAGGGAATTATTTGCTACACTATTGCTTACATACCATTACCTGCTTTGTTTTGGACATTAAAGTGCCTGTCTGAACAGCTGGGTGTTCCAGCCTCTATGTCCTGCCCTGTGTCACAGTTCTTTAGCATTTCCACCTTAGAGCTTTTCAGTCTTACTTCTTGGCCTTCTCCTCCTTGCTCTCCTTTGACTCAGTGCCGGAAGACTTCTCTGCTTTCTCTGCCTTTCCTTCTTTCTTCACTGCTTTACTCTCTTCTTTACTAGTCTCCTTCTTCTCCTCCGGCTTCTTCGCCTCCTTCTTGCTCTCTGTTTTTTCAGGTTCAGCTTTAGGTGCAGGTTTATCATCTGGCTTCTTTTCCTCCTTCTTGGCCTCAGTCTTCTCAGGCTCTGCTTTAGGTGCAGGTTTATCATCTGGCTTCTTTTCCTCCTTCTTGGCCTCTGTCTTCTCAGGCACTGGTTTAGCAGCAGGCTTTGACTCAGACTCGGTCTTTTCTGGTTTAGGAGCAGAGGGCTTCTCCTCCTTGACAGGGGGAGCAGTTTCTTTAGGCTCAGACTTGGGAGCAGGTTTATCCTCTGTGGGCTTTGCGGGAGCAGCAGGTTTTGTAGTGTCATCCTTCTTTGGTGCTTCATCTGCTTTGCTTTCATTCTTTGTGTCAGGTTTGTCTGCCTTCTCTGCTTTGGTCTCAGGCTCTATCTCCTTGGACTCTTCTTTCTTCTCCTCCTTCACAGTCGCCTCCTTCTTTTCCTCCTTGACAGGCTGAGGTTTCTCCTCTTTTTTCTCCTCCTTAGGGGTGTCTTTGGCGGCAGCAGGCTCAGCATTCTCCTTCTCTGGAGACTTTGGTTCTGGGGTCATGCTGGGTGGGGATTTTGACACAGGTGACTTTGGTGCAGGTGACTTTGACTCGTCTCCTGCAGGGGATTTGACTGCAGGTGACTTAGCAGGTGATTTTGGCATCGGGGATTTGGCTGCTGGTGAATTTGGTTCTGGTGATTTTGGTGGAGATTTAGATTCTGGTGATTTGACAACTGGGGATTTAGGTTGAGGGGACTTGGGCTGAGGGGATTCTGAAGGAGGGGATGCAGCCTTTTCTGGAGATTTGGACTTCTCTTCTTCCTCACCTGCCTCCTCTTCCTCTGTCTTCTCTTCTCCCTCTTCTTTTTCCTCCTCCTTCTCTCCTTCTTCTTCTTCTTTATCTCCCTCTTCCTCCTCTTCTCCCTCCTCTTCTTTGGTTTCTTCACCTTCCTCTTCTTCCTCTCCTGCCTCTTCTTCCTTCTTTTCCTCCTCTTCCTCCTCTTCCTCCTCATCTGCCTCCTCTGTCACTTCTGTGACCTGGGTCTCATCTGTTTGTTCCTCCACAATAACTGTATCTGAGATCTCCTCAGCTTTCACTTTCAAATGGGCAGAAATTCTGCTTTCCAGGTAGGAGTATGGGCTGCCTCCTGACACAAAACGATTCTCCTCTCCCTCCAATAACTTCCTGTAATATAGACAAAGACACACAGTCAGTGAAAATGTTAATAACGTTTGGCGTCAAACGAATAAAGCAAAAGAATAAATTGAATCATGTGTGAGCTTTAAGCTCCAACCAACCTGTAAGCAGCAATCTCAATGTCCAGTGCCATCTTCACATTCAGCAGTTCCTGGTAGTCTCTCAACTGGCTGGCCATCTCCCATTTGGTGGTTTTCAGCTCATTGTCTAGCTGATTGATGTTCTCCTGCAAAATTAAAACACACAACCTCACAGGTCAAATACACTGATGGCCGTAGGATATGTGCATTGAATGTGCACTTTTTTTTCTTCATGCAACATGTAAGTGAGATGTTTGTGCCGATGTCCTGCCTGTAGTGATTTTAGGTCATCGTAGTGTCTGTCTTCACTCTCCATACGCTGCCTCTCCAGTGACTCTTTGGTTCCTCGGAGAGTCTCCAACTCAATGGTGCGGCTCTGGAGCTGGCGGCGGTATTCAGCAATCTCGTCCTGGGTCCCACGAATTGCATCCTGGTTAGACCTGGCAGCTTCGGACAGATGATCCATACGAACTAAAGAAATAGCAAACGAAAGGATATTGTTTAACATTTAAGATTCACATTTTGCTGTGTCATGTCACTGATTACTCCATAACCCCAAATCAAAATGAAATGTTCTGCATCTGCTGAAGAGAGAGATTCTGCGGTTCACACACATACATTTTGTCACCTTTTGTCCTAACACATTAAACTTGTCTTCTGTGCAGAAGCCCTTAAAGACTGAATAACCTTGACAATGTCCATCTGTCAGTCAGTGGTCTGACTCAGCTCCCTCCTTCTTCCAAGCATGAATGAGTTACTGCTGCAGTCAGCTGGACACTGCATGGGGAATGGAATTCTGTTTGCACCTTTTGTTGGCAGTATCAAGTCAGCATGAAAATGTTCTGCAAGAGTTCATCTACAGACCAGTAGGACCCGTGATGCTCTTCACATAAAACCCCTCTTGGTCTTTATGAACCCCCTGTGTGTAATGTCACAAAGATCAGAAACACTGAGGTTAGTCTAATCTTCGGATTGTCTCAGTTGCTGTGATTGACTGACTGTTACTCTCTGACTGTTTATGCATAAAACCAGTGATGAACCAACACCTGGTCTTTCAGTCTATTATGACCAGTGACCTTGAAACGACTAATGTATTGTAGAATTTAGCGTCCATCAACACAACAGAATCACACACAGTGCACACGGGGTGAAAGGAAGAACACACCCGCTGTGTACAGTGAGAGTGTAAATTAATCATAATCACCTCTCTTTGTGCCACCTCACGCCTGCAGTGCTTGCCTTAAGTAAAAATTATCGTTCTGCGGCAGAGATGCACCCACAGAAAGGCGCAACATCTACGCTGAATGGTATTCAAATCTTGACCATTCCACATTTTCTGTTAACGTTATCTGTCTTAATAAATGTCGTTTTTATGTTTGGGATCTAGCAGGTTGGTAAAGAAGCTATACGATTTGCTGCAACCAGCACAGTCCGTTAAAAATCTGCAACGAGTTACAGTTAGAGCATCGTCTGCACCATAACAAGTAACTCACTCGGCCATGCAAACGTGTTATTTCTCATTCATCTCAAGTCGCTTTATGACTACTACTATAGGACTACTACAAGGCTACAGCCTAGTTTAAACATTCAAGTAAATCCAATGGGTGTGATTTCAGCACCAAGGACAGAGATCACTATTTACACACTAAAAAGTTAGTTTAGTCTAAGTCTCCGTTTTTGAGCCAACTCACCTTTGAACCATTCCTCAGCGTGCGTCGCGCTCTTGGATGCTTGACTGTCCAACTGCGCACGGATTTCGCGCAGTGCGCTGGTGACGTCCGCCTTCAGCGTGTCTCGCATATCGAAGCTCACCTGCGCACCGTGGATCTGCGCCAGGAGCTCCGACACTTCTTCCTCGTGGTTCTTCTTCAGAAAGGCGGCCTCCTCATCCAGGGCACCGAGCTTCTTGTCGAGATCCAGCCGCGCTAGCCGACACTCCTCAGCATACTTTTTCATGGCGCGAGCGGCAGCCTCCAACTCTTCCCGATTCCGCGCCTCATCTTCCAACCTGGCCCGTAGGTGCTGGATGTCCTCCTCTAGATGCTCGTGCTCCAGAGCGGCGCGAGCCTTCTCCCCGGTCAGCTGCTGCAGGAGACCCCTCAGGTCACCCAGTTCACGCTCATAGTGCTCCCCAACCGAGGCGCGCCCTGCCTGGCTCTGGCGCAGCGCTGCTGCTTCTGCCTCCAGGTTGCGGTTGTGCATCTCCAGGTTACGCACCTTGTCAATGTATCCGGCGAACCGGTCGTTCAGAGCCTGCAGAATCTCTTTCTCGGTCCTCCGCGTCATGTCACCATTGAACGTGTCCAAGCTGTCGAGGGAGGACGGCTGGCTGTAGGTGAGGCGACGGCGCTGGGAGTGAAAACCGCTGGAGGACACGGAAGGAGTCCGAGCCTTGCGGTACGAGGTCGGGCTGAAGAAGTGGTGGTCTACCGTGAAACTCATGTTGGCCGAGTCGGAGTAGAACTGACTGCAGCAGGAGGGGAGTGCTTGGCTTATATAGGAGGGAGGGAAAACTCACTAGTCAGCACCAGGACACACTCCATTTAAAGGGATATGTTCTCTTTAGAAAACGACTGCCTGCGCAGGAATAGCTGGATCAGTGTAGCACACTAATGAGTTTTATTTCTAATGAAGGTGTTGATGATGTGTATTTTATTGAAGCAACAGACATATAGGTTTAATGTAAATATTTATTCCCCATGCATACAAGCATCACTTTTCATGTTTTGTGTATAAAAGCACCTGTGTAAAATATTGTCAGTGTGTTAAATGATGAGAATCACTTTAGGCCTTTAAATGTAACTATCGGTTGCTATTTATCTTTAAAACAGCTCTCATATATTGATCATTTTTAAACATTGACTTTTTTTTGTTATTGCTATGTGTAAGTAGATGTCGACAGATTTTGTGGGTGTATAGCGTGTTCTGCTGATGTTCTCTGTAGTTTCACTGCTGCAGTGTGAGTTTGCAGATCCACACCAACCCCCTGGGACTAAGCTCAACTGCTGGGCCATTGACAGACTCTCTCTCTCTCACGTTCTGTTACTACACACACATAAGATTTGTTTCCCACTTCTACTTTAAACGTTACTTTCATCTCTTGGTCCCTGCTACTTTTTGTTGTCTATGAGGAGATGTGTAGACACATGAAAAGCAGAAAAAAGCAGTAGCAGAATAGGCAGCAGCTTTTGAGTGCATGCACATCAGGGAGTGCACTGAGATGATACAGCATCCACACAAAAACAGGCTGAGGTGTCTCTGCTGATCTAAAGGGATGTCTTTTTTGAGGGGAGGACCAGCTCTGAAGAGTATGTACAGCACCTATTGATTACTCAAACTCAGGGTGAGTGAGTTTACTCTGTGCATCTTAAAGGAGCAGGGAGAATTGTGTTTATTCATTTCCCTTTAAAACGTTTGTTGAAGAATCACACGGATCAGCCCACATGTTTAGGGAATTTAGTTGTGATCACACGTAGCACCATCAAAAGCTGAAGACTAACAAAAATGCCCATATTGTCAAAAGTGTACGAGTCGACATGTCTCTGCAGACGTAGAAGTATAACAAACAGGCTACATTTTGTGTATTCAGCAGTTTTTGCAGCGATGACTGTGGGTGAGAACCACAAGTACCCGTTAAATCCTCAAGTTCCCCTAAAACTAGTTCTATTTTACAGACCAAATAGGTTTGAAAGACAGAATAACATGTCACCTGCCAAAAACAGCTCATATAAAAACAGATATATTGTCTCTAATAACCTTTAGCAGAATTGTCAAAATGAACATAATCTGCTAATCTTCATTGTTGCCATGTGAGGATTTATTAAAGCAAACTTCAATATAACCCTCTTCAGGGGGCTTTGAAGTGTAGCCACAGGAATGACAGTGAGAGGGAAAGGAGGTTGGAAGCTCGTGCCATGTTATGACCTTGTCCTTGAAGGGATGGATGGAGAGACACAGGCAGACAGTGAGACAGAGACAGAAATGGAAAATAGCAGGATCGATGCAGAGGAAAATGTCAGAAAAAAGTAAAACCCATCCCAGGGGAATTAAGACGTGGGCAGCCAGAATGAAACACATCTTTTTGTTCATATTTGTGTGTGCATGCCTATCCATGCAGCTGCAAGTGTGATTGTATGCTGTGGGAAAGTGGACATGCCTTGTTTTTCCATAGTGCTAAATTTAGAGTTTTCAGTGATTTGACATAGTGAAAAAAAGGTTGAGCAGGGACGTTGGCATGAAGGGAGGCAATAGAATTTCAAGGGAGCAGGGAGCAGGATGATGCAAAGCTGGGGGATGACAGATGGGGATGAGAGGTGAAGAGAGGAGTGGCACTCGAGGAGGAGAGACAGTCACCTTGAGAGGGACAACTGGAAAAATGGCTGTCCTAGCAAACTCAAGAATGACTCAGCTGTAACACAATTAAGGCCTCGGATTGTGTGTTTAGACCTGTATGTGTGCTTGGAATTATGATAGCATACCATTGTGGCCACTAATGCTTTTCTAAGGAACCACCACGTAGGGTCAAACATAATACATGATAGCTGTGTAATTGTATGTCTGTAGGTTTATTTTGGAAGGCTATAACGATAATGACCAAAGGAAAACAGCAGAAGCACTTCACAGTTTGGTGCCTGTAGAAATTTAATGATTGAAGTTTCCAGAACTGAGCCTGGATCTGTCGCAGCGCCACCCGGTGGAAAAACAGCGGACCGCCGGCGCCACTTCCAGGTGTGTCCGCAGGGGGCAGCACAGCCCCGCTGCAAAGCACTGAGGGTGAGTGTTTTACTTCCGGTGTCGTCTCTGCTTTGACAAACGAGGGAAAGTTCAAACACAACACAACAAAATTCTTCCTAAAACCGAGATGCAATGTCTAATAAAACACATCGACCGAATTCCCTATTAGATACATGGGTCCAGGAAAACAACGCGTTGGTAAACAAATGGAAGGTATGTGTTATACTATTATATAATACTGCTATTTATTACAGTGTTGGTAATCATAGCTTTTAACTCATAGTATCAAGCCCCAGCTTCTGCCTCACTTTTATTGCATCCATAAAAAGCAGTTCACAAAGACAGTTTCCTAAGTCGTTTGATAACACTCACCCAAATTCTGAAGGACTTTCTCAAATCCTCAGAGACATTTCTGTCTCCCCACCTTATAAAATAATCAGGTTCAGTCCCAGAGAAAACAATTTCAGTCCGTTTTCTGAGTATGATCATTTCTTCTGATGTTGTTCAGTTATGTTATCTGTTGTCTCACGTTTGATTCCTTCAGCAGCAGGAAGGAGGAGGAGAAACCTTCAGCCGAAACCAGAACCAGACTCATCTGAGATGGTCCTTTGAGTTCAACACACTCTTAAGAAAAATCCAAGGTGCTCCTTTTCTGTCGCCCCTAAGATCAGTTTTTTAAAAACTGGGAAACTCAGATCTTTATTATATATATAACTTTCTTTTTTATCTCTGCGTCTCTCTGCAGGTGTTCCCCCTCTTGCAGGTCACACTCAGTTGGAGCTTTCAGTCTTGTACAATGCCTGTGTGTGTGCTACTGCTCAGTCTCAATTCACTGAAACGGAGATGCTTCTCACACAGTCTACAGAGAGAGGTAGACCTGCTCTGCAATGACAGAACCATAGATGTAGATATACAGGAGCCGATTCCATACATCCATCTTCACATAACTTTGAAGGATTGTTCAACTCTAATGCAGCCTGATTTTTTTTGTCTTGCAGTTCTGCAGATGACAGGAGATAACTCTCTTGCAACAAACCCTCCTGTGTTTTGGAGAGCTGTTCTCAAATTAGTGGGAAACACAACTTTGAATTCCTGCGTACAGAACCTCCTTTGTCTGCAGTGGGCAATATGGCTGGCCACCTGCCAGCTTAAACTTATTGAGGAATTTCAGGTACAGGTTGCTTTTAGTGTTTCTTTCTTGTTAGTTTTGTGCTTTTAAGGAACTCTATTACATCCTTTCAGTCCTGTTTTGTAGTTAATGAGTTAATGCTATGGTACCGTGCTTTTGTAACCAATGAGAAAGTGATGTAGTGTTGACATAAAACGCTATTTTATTCATCCTGTTTTATTATTTATGTTTTTGTGCTGACATGTTACAGTGTATGTGCTTAATGTTGTTTACATTTTCACTGTGTGTGTGGCAGTATCAAAAAATAAACCTTTGCTGTACTTTTCTTTGTGATGCAGGAGGAATTGTCCTTTCTGTTTGAGACACTTTGCAGCAGAGAACAGGATGACAGGAGAAAGGAGCCAAGGGGAAAGTCCTCTGACATTCCACTGCTGCTGACAGATCCAAGAAAGCTTGTTGAACTACTGCAGATCTGCACTTTAATTGCCAAAGGTCAGCAACATTCGTGTTTTTTGTAAATGCATATTGTAATAACGGATACAGTTAGAGAGCATATAAGAGTTAATATGTTTTGTGTTCTATGCTTTCAGTCTGGTATAATCACTTTGGTATAATCTGTATAATTAGCTTTTTCCACAGATATTATCAAAAGATTACAAGGGCAGGCAAACTCCATAGAACAATAATATTGTCTCAATTTAAATTGCTGCATCGATGTAAGTATTTGAAATTAGGCTTGAGCAAATTGTAGGTTGCGTGCAGAGCCAGAGTCGTTTAAGAATATATCTGAACTCTTTGTATTTATAACACTGGGTGGTAAATCGTCTGTTTTGCTCCCTGTATTTTTTTATTAAGGTGCAGAAAGGTTAAATGAAGGTCAGAGTTCAGAAGCCCTGTCTGGTCTGCAGATAGCTTCATCCCTGCAAGTTCCCAGAATTCTAATAGCGTACACACACCTCCTGTCAGGCTCCTGCCTGGCCCGTATGGTATACCTATATACTACTCACACAAACAGAAATGAACATGTATTATGCATTCACCTAACTGGTTTTGTATTTGCATAAAGTAAGAATCAATATGTTTGCATTTGTCTCTAGAGCTGTCCTCAGATGGCACTGCAATGTTACAGGAGGGCCCTGGAGACTGACTCTCAATGTATATGTGCTTTGTACCAGAGCATACTTATCTACAGACAACTGGGCAATACACAGGCTGAGATTCAAGCTCTTCGCTTGCTGCACTCTGTGAGTAACACACCTGTGTAGTACATAAACAGTGCTGTGAAATAGTATTTGCCCCTTCCTCATTTTTTAAATTTTTTGCAAGTTTGTCAGAATTAAATGATGAAAGAACTGTGATTAGCTACATTTTTTGGAAAGCTAAGTTCAATTTCTACTGATTACTTTCAGAGCTGTTGAATCAAGTAATCACTTAAATAGAAACTTTCTGACAAAGTAAAACTAAAAGATCTCAAAAAGCAACACATCATGCTGCAATCTAAAGAAATTCTAGAAGAAATCAGGGACAGAGTAATTGACATGTATCAGTCTGGAATGGGTTACAAGGCTTTCGGACTACAGTGAAACACGGTGAGAAACTTGGTACAGTGGTGAACCTTCCTAAGAGTGGCCATTCTACCAAAACTACTCCAAGACCACAACGACTTATCCAGGAGGTCTTGAAAGAACCCAGAAGAATATCTAAAGAGCTCACATGCCTCAGGTAAGGTCATGTTTCAATAAGAAAGATACTGGACAAAAATTGCATCCATGGGAGAGTTTCAATGTGAAAGCCACTGCTGACCAAAAAGAACAGAAATGTTTGTCTCACATTTGCCAAAAAAACATCTTGATTGTCCCCGATCTGGACTTCTGAACAGAAAATGAAATGAAACATGGGGCCAGGCAGGTTTGGACAATGTTTTTCCGTAAAAAAATGAAAAAATAATTTATATTTTATTCTGCTATCTTTGTTTCATATTAAAATTTGTTTGATGATCTTAATCATTCAATTGTGACAAATATGCAAACAAGTAAAAAAAACATTAAAAGGGAAAATACTTTTTTATAGTATATACATCAACTTATATATATATATATATATATATATACACTTGTATGTGTGTATGTATGTATATATACATATATATATATATATATATACATCTATAAGAGTGGATGAGAAAATTAGTTTACACTTTTGTCTTTTATATGTTGATAAATATTTTTTATTCTTAAAAATTGTTAGAGAATCATATTCACTTCAGTAAGTAGGTATGTTAAAACATGAAACTGCTCTTTTCCCACAGACTTTGATGTTGCCCTCTGCTGCAGAGCCCGCTCGGCCCAGTAATCACCTCCTCTCCCCATCTTTGCTGCTCCGCAGCCAATCACTGAGCAGCCTGCTCTCAGTTCCCTCTGCCCTCTCTGTCCTTCACAATCTGGCCCTGAATTGTGTACTCCATGGGAGGTGAGAAGTCTAGTGTAGTGCTCACAATATCTGTCTTATTTTACTGGCACCTGACCACTATTTCAAACAGGAAATTGTAGAGAGAGATGCCATAAGTAGACTCATAATGCAAACATAGTTTAATATGGGTGTGGTTGCTTTTTCTGCAGGGTGTCAGAGGGTGTGGAACATTATCTGGACCTGCTTGCTACTCTTCACTCAGAAGATCAACATGGAGTAAGAATGAAAACACTTAACAACATGGAATTTATTTTAACAATGAACTTAAAGTCATTTATTGTTGTTTTATTTGGATCCAACCAATGTGACAGCTATTCTTCCTGGGCTCCGTAGAAAAATGTGTGTTCACAATAAATCCATGCGTAAAAAACAAAAATTACTTTAGATTCCATACATATGCCCATTCAAATATACCAATTCATTTACAGCAGATATTATCTTAAAGCAGTAATATTTTATTAATACAATTTTGATAATAACACAAACTGATTGTTGGACAGTCAGGCTCTTTTTCCTGTGAAACAATACTTAAGATGTCACTAACATCTGTTCTGTGTCTGTGTCTTAGGTCCAAGCTGAAGTCCCCCTCTTACCCAGGTTGCCTGAGCTTTACCTGGAGGCCGGTGCTGCCTTGCTCATGTCCCGACGGCCTGCAGATTGCATGGTGCTGTGTGATGAGGTCATCAGCACGATACTAGAACTGCTACCAGGGAAGTTGGTGTTGAAAGAGCTAGAGGAGCAGGTTGAAGCTGGGACCAGAGATGTGAATGACAAAATTGTGATGCTGCTTTGGGTTGGGGCTGCCTACCTCCTGCAGGGTCATTGCTACAGTCACTTGAAAGACTGGAAACAAGCTGTGACTCACTACACAAGGTCTGGGAGATGCAGTTGTTTTTATTTCCATTGTATTGTTCTCACTTTGTGTACAAACACATATACGTGAGTGTTTTACAGCTGTATCAATGTTGCAGGTGTATCAACCTGCTGGGGAAAGTGTGCTTTAAAAAGAAAGGTAAGAAAGTTTTTTCCATTTTTTATGCTTTGCAATGATGTCTTCGTCTTTACACAACCTTCAGCTACTCTGTGCATTTTATTCTGTTGATGTTCAGTTGCAGGCTTCCAGCAACAGATCCCCAGTGCAGATGTAGTTGTCAAGAAGGGAACAGATCAGTATATTCTCCAGAAACTAAAGGGGCTTTCGCTTGCTGGTAGGGGCATCAGCTTCACCCAGACAGACCAACTGAAAGACGCACTGAGGGACCTCCAGCTCAGCCTGCAGGCATCTCCAGGTATATGCCACAAATTCTTAGTGACATACTTACAGCAGAACCTGGGCCTAGCTTCGACACCGGATTATTGCAGTAACTGTTACAATGGTGTCATACAGAGGCAAGTTCTAAGTTCTAAGCAGTATCATATAGCCCAAAATTTCATGATACACCTCTTCACATTTATCTTGGGTAATTTTAAGTTTATGAATAAATACATTTTCACAGTTTCACAACACTCAGAGTTATAATTTGGTTTGTATTTATTGGGCATGAAAATATTAATTATATTAAGGAACATATTTAGAGATTAGAGAGAGAGAGATTAATGCTATAAATTTAAATGGTAATTCCAAAAATGTGAAAAAGGTAAACTGTAGTTATAACCTTATAACTAGATTAGGGTGGTCCTTTGTTATATCATGAGATCATGTGTAGGATGTCTCTCTCAGAGTGTGTAGGTGCAGGCCTGTGGTGTGGTGAAGTGTTGTGGAGGCTTGGCAGGAGACGGGAGGCAGCAACTTGTTGGGAAAAGACCTGGAGCTTAAGCCCACAGTCCTCAGTAGAGTAAGACACTGTCATTCTTATATTCACTGTGTTCACTAAGTGTGTGTGTGTGTGTGTGTGTGTGTGCGTGCGCGCGTGTGTGTGTAGGTGTAGGTGTAGGTTTGCGGTTCTCTACAAATCCATACCTGGATGTCCCACAAAAATTAAAATAAAAAAAATTACTTAGTCTTGGTAAAGTGTTTTTACAAATGATGCTGAGTTTTATCTGTGCTTAAATTACAGCATTTAATTTACAACAAATATTATGAAGCCCCTGATATTGTGTAATGTCATTTTACTTTATCGTGGAATCACCAGGTTAACTGAACAAAAATATGTGCCAAACTATGGTAAAGAAAAATGTGCAAATTAGGTGGATATGACCCAACACAACAAATAACATATTTTTTTTGTGGTTCACTACTGTACCTTCCACTGACTAAAATGAAAAAGTAACTAAAATATATATTAATAAGAAAAAATTTAGCATTACGCCACATGATACTGACACAATAGGGCTACGTGTTTATTTAATATGGTAAGTGTTTATTTATTATACTAGGTCTGACCCCACCCCCTTCAAAAACAACAACAACAACAAAACATTTAAAGACTCTTTTAAAGAGTTGTCATTATGTTATAATGTTATGAATATTTATTATGCTGCGATTTTGTCCTCTGTCTAACTTTCTGCCTTTTGTGTTGCAGGGTTCTTCCTTTGTACCTACAGGAACCACAGTCTGGCCCTTTGTTGGACTCCATGGAGCTGCACCACAGAATACAGGAACTTGTTCCGACCTAACCAGCCTGCAGAGGGATAAAAGAATAATACCTTGTCACCGTTAAGAGTGTTTGAAAAGGATCACTTTTACAGGCTGTGTGTAACAGAGAAAGGGTCATGACATACTGTAACTGAGGGTAAACAGGCGTATTGGAAAAATATTTATGTTGAACTGAAGCTGTTGAAGCTGGAATAATAAAGATAATGCAATCAATAAATCACTGACAGCAATGTGTTTCTAAAATGGCTGTTTATATAGCTTTTGTATAGTTTCTATAAATAAAACGCTCAGAATAATTTATACCGTTAATTTGCACCAAGTGTTATAAGCCTGATTTTATCAGAAATCAAAGACATGAAAGACAAATTTCATGTTTTTACGATTCCTGATTATCGACGCGGTGAAAGGTAATTGGATCTGTACTTCTTTGTCTGAAGCCAATAACAGTAAAGTTAATGACAATAGGAACAGCCCACTCGTTTGTAATTGGCTAGAATTCCACAATATCGTGTTGACGTCATGTTGCAGAGCCATTCATTGGTTGTGAAATTTGTCGGAAAGCCGTCAGCCAATCAGAAAGAATGATGGATCCAGCTCATGGTATAATTGTAAAGAAAGCACGGAAACTGCTGCTCTTTCGTGTGATATCACAGAACGTTGGATAACGAGAACCGGCTAAGCCTCTTCAACATTTAGCTAGAATTTCTTTATTTATTAATAGTAATCCAGGTGGACGACCATGGCCTCGGGAGGGGAGTAAGTAGCAATATTTCTGAGTCTTACTAAAATACACATTTTAACAATACCATTAGTAAACGCCCTTTAAATATCTAATGTCAGTTCATAAAGCGTTAACGTTAGTTTATTATAGTTAGCTCGGTTGGTAGTACATCAGCGATTTTGCTAACAGGAGAGCTAACGGGGTCAGTTATTTCAGCCTTCGCACTTTTGTCTGTTGGTTGGATAACCTAACATTGTAGATCCACTGATTGCTGGGTGTTATCAATACAGGTTATTGTAATTTGTTAAACTGTTGTCGCCACACGGTTGTTGTATTCCAGGTAACGGTTGTGCGATAGCCGGCTGGGACAGCGTCTTGACATAGCGCAGTTATTGCTGTCGTGTTTGAATGCTAATGTTAGCTTAGCAACAGTGTCAAGGCCAAAGCCATCCACCATCACACCGACAAGTCGGCCTATTCACCGGCTGGTAGCCTGTCTTTAGACTTGTCGTCAAAGTGTACACGAAACAAAATTAAATTTCCTCAGCAGATGGCATATACTTTAGCTAACTGCTTTAAGAAGGAAAATAATAGACATCCAGATGGCTAGCTAACTTCGTGACAAGCTGTCAATTGTCAGTCTACTCAACGCACCAAGGCTAGCAGGCTAACAGGGCTGGCTATTTAGCTAAACGGTCGACAATTTATTTGGACTGTATTTTGCTCTTAGTTATACAGTTTTAAAATAACACATTTAATTAACACACAATGTAAGCTAACAGTTATGTTGGCAGCGAATGTATTTGTAGTCACGGTAGAGTTGTAATGCTAGCCTTTATCGAGGGGAAACCTAGCTAGCTAACAAAGTTTTTTTCCCTAATTCTTTTGCTGTGTCATCTGGGTTCGCATGCTGGCCAGTCAGTTAGCTTAGATGTTAGCATTAGCATGCTACATGCTAACAAAATGAAAGAGAGAGTACAAAACAGGCCAGAGTTTTCTGGAAACGTGTGGCATTTTAGGCATGAACGTGTTGGATCATTTTTGACGGTATTTTAAGTCTACGTATAATTATGCGGATTTTACGTGAGTAACGTTCAGTCATCGCACTTGGCGAGTTAAGTGTCGCGTAATGAGCTGTTTGCACATTGTTATGGTTGGAGAAATGTATTTTTATTTATTATAGTTAATATTGAGTCATATAAGCAATAAACTACAGTTAGGGTTGTCTAACACCTCGTATCATAAGTTAAATTAAAAATCGATTATAGATGGACTTTAAGAATTATATCAGTTTTGGGTTAAATGGGTAAGGAGTCCCCTAAACAGAAAATCATCCTCTAAAGGCAACATAAGGACAAGTTTTATTTTTACAGTTTCCTGCACATGTACTCTAGACTTGTGTGACCTACCACTTGCTTTGTTTCTAATTACAGATCCAAAAATGATGATTTGGCCACTGCTATTCTGAAACAGAAGAACAGACCCAACAGACTGATTGTTGATGAATCTATCAATGAAGACAATAGCGTGGTCTCTCTTTCTCAGGTAAACAGTTTGTCTTAACCATGGTAGATGTATCTTTAAGTTCAGAAGTCTGATCTGTCATGATAGATTTGCAATGTTTGGATAACATTTTCTAATTTCATATTTGAAATATAATAAGAATGAGATTCACTAAATAACTTTATGTAATGTGTTTTAAGACCAAGATGGACGAGCTACAGCTCTTCCGTGGAGACACAGTGCTAATGAAGGGAAAGAAGAGGCGGGAGACCGTTTGCATTGTGTTGTCTGATGACACCTGTTCTGATGAAAAGGTTCGCATGAACAGGGTGGTCCGCAACAATCTGAGGGTCCGTCTGGGAGATGTCATCAGGTGCGGAAAGGCTCAAACTTGACATGAATTCTTTTTCTGATATGTTTAAAAAATAAATAAATAAGCAGAAGGGGTGCTAAGTCTAATATGTTTCTCAGCATTCAGCCATGTCCTGATGTGAAGTATGGAAAGAGGATCCATGTTCTCCCAATAGATGACACAGTAGAAGGAATTACTGGCAACCTGTTTGAGGTTTACCTGAAGCCATACTTTCTGGAGGCTTACAGGCCAATCCGCAAAGGTGAGCGCAACTTTCCTTTGTTGGGGAAAAAATAGGTTTTGCCTGGCTGATCAAATCTGTTTAAGCTTACAAGAGTGGTAAAATTAACATTGTTTTATTTGGTGAAGGTGACATTTTTCTGGTGAGAGGAGGCATGCGTGCTGTGGAGTTCAAGGTTGTAGAGACCGATCCCTCCCCCTACTGCATTGTTGCTCCTGACACAGTCATCCACTGTGAGGGAGAGCCAATCAGGAGAGAGGTGGGTAGCAGGTACACGCAGTGTGTGGGTTAACATTTACTAAAAACAAACCTCATAGAAAGATGATGTTGTATTTGACCACGCAGGATGAGGAAGAGTCCCTGAATGAGGTTGGATATGATGACATTGGAGGTGTGAGGAAGCAGCTAGCTCAGATCAAAGAGATGGTGGAGCTGCCTCTTAGACATCCTGCACTGTTCAAGGCCATAGGTGTCAAGGTAAGTTAATCTGCATGGGGGAACAAGAAAATGTACTTGGCTGTAATTCTAAATTTTATTTTTCAAATGAGCTTTGGTAAATTAAAATGAAATGGCACTTCCTTTCTCAATTAAAACTTTAGGAGTCAACTAACAACTAGATGAAACACCTCAACAGCAGTTATGTTATGGTCTGATTTACCCCCCCACAACCGCTTTTTAATTTATTTCCCCTTTTTCTTTAGCCTCCGCGTGGCATCCTGCTATATGGACCACCTGGAACTGGAAAGACCTTGATTGCCAGAGCTGTGGCCAATGAAACTGGAGCTTTCTTCTTCCTCATTAATGGTGTGTCCACTAATTAGTCTTATATGCACACTTTACTATTACTTATGTATCTTGATGGTATTGCCTTGGAATTTTTATTTATTTAGCAGCATTGTCATAATATGAAAAACAAATTTGCATGTCCTACATTTGTTGTTATTATAATACATATTATTTTAATGTAGTATATGCTGCGAGACTGAGGTTTCCAAAATGTTTGTCTTTCTGTTTTAGGTCCTGAGATCATGAGTAAGCTGGCAGGTGAAAGTGAAAGTAATCTGAGAAAGGCTTTTGAGGAGGCAGAGAAGAATGCTCCTGCCATCATCTTTATTGATGAGCTTGATGCAATTGCTCCTAAGAGAGAGAAGGTGGGCAAGAAACTAACTGGATGACTCAATAACTGCAGTATGATTTTATGATTGTAGTAATGGTAATTAATGCCCAGAGTCTGAAAGTTTTTGCAGTAATTTTTCATATATTGATGTAAAACGGCTAATGGAGGCATCTAGTAACCAGCCTGATTACTGGTCGATTATTTGATTAATTAGTGTTTTTAAAAATGTCTTTATTTTTTTTTAGACTCATGGAGAGGTGGAGAGGCGCATTGTTTCTCAGCTGCTAACTCTTATGGATGGCCTGAAACAGAGAGCTCATGTCATTGTCATGGCTGCCACCAACAGACCCAACAGCATTGACCCAGCTCTCAGGAGATTTGGTAAGTTTTAAGTGTGTATCACTGACTTTAAAATTAATATAATAATTTAATATAATAATCTGTATTTATACTTAATTGTCCCGACAAAGTGCGGCATATATAGCTAATTATCATTAGCATCTGAGACTAATAAAGCAGTTAAGATGTGTTCAGTTGCTGATTAATTCTGCATTAAAATATACCCTGGCTAGAATATCTTTCTGTGGTGGATAATCAAGTGTTTTTTTTCTGCAGCAGGAAGGTTTGTATCTTTGTTTATATAAAGTGAAGTTGTGCTTGCAACACTGTTCTTATTATTTGATTAAAAACTGCTATTTGCTGTTCATTTTGTGGTGTCTTTAGTTCCCCAGTTTAAATGACAATTTACTGATGTTTTGTAAATTGTAGACTGTGCAACTTGTACTAAATCCTATAACTTTTGCCACATTAATAAATGCGACAGCAAGTTCTTAAAAATAGTGCTATTAAAATGCTCTGAGGTGTGTTTAGTATGCTTTGGATTGCTCTTAGTTTGTTTAACTTCAACTGTGTGTGTCTGCACATGTTTTGAATTCCACTGTCTTCAGGGCGTTTTGACAGGGAAGTGGACATTGGCATCCCTGATGCCACTGGCAGATTGGAGATCCTCCAAATTCACACCAAAAACATGAAGTTGGCTGACGACGTTGACTTGGAACAGGTCTGTAATATAATCCTGCTGTCATGTGATGCTTCTCCACAGTGGTGTCATGTGACTATTAAATCAATTAAAATAACACTCAAATTGACATCTAATCCTTTGTTGTTGTTTTTTGTTTTTTTTCTGGATATATTTCTGGAATATGATAAAATGTAAATATTTAATTTAGACTGGCTGTTGAGGTCTAATGAGGTGAGATATGCAGTCTTTCCAGACTGCTCAGGTTGTTTTTTGTTGAGATGATACATTTGCACATTGAACTATATAACTAATACAGATATTGGCATATGAGTTATTATATTATAGTTTTTTTTGTTTTTTTGTTGTTTTTTTTTAATGTGAAAACAAACAAGGATAGCTGAAATCATGAAACTCTTTGTATCTTGATGCAGGTAGCCAATGAGACTCACGGACATGTGGGTGCAGATTTGGCAGCCCTCTGCTCTGAGGCCGCCCTGCAGGCCATCAGGAAGAAGATGGACCTCATCGACCTTGAGGATGAGACCATTGATGCTGAAGTCATGAACTCTCTTGCTGTTACCATGGATGACTTCAAGGTAAGACTTGTAATTTTTTTGGTCTGGTGAGAGGGAAAGGTGGTACTGCATAGGCATCAAAAGTATTCTAAATTAAGAATAACACATGTGATGTTGCCCTGCAGTGGGCCCTGAGCCAGAGCAACCCATCAGCACTGAGGGAGACTGTTGTTGAGGTTCCTAACATCACCTGGGATGATATTGGTGGTCTGGAAGATGTCAAGAGGGAGCTGCAGGAGTTGGTGCAGGTATGAAGAAGTAACATCATGTCTGAAACTGTATCTTGCTTGCTTGACTCTTAAATCGTCTTTCCCTCTCCATAAATTTAGTATCCAGTGGAGCACCCAGACAAGTTCCTCAAGTTTGGCATGACCCCATCAAAGGGTGTGCTGTTTTATGGCCCCCCTGGTTGTGGTAAGACTCTGTTGGCCAAAGCCATTGCCAACGAGTGCCAGGCAAATTTCATCTCCATTAAAGGACCTGAGCTGCTCACCATGTGGTTTGGAGAATCTGAGGCCAACGTCAGAGAGATCTTTGACAAGGTGGGAATATTTTAGTTTGTTACAGGACTTTGGTGCAGATAAAATTAAATAAAAAATATGTAATAAATTGTAATATTGTACATTTAGGCTGCAGAATGTCCACATTGTTTTTTAAGGAATTCCATCCTACAGAATAAAAATTTATTTTGTAAGACTGTTCTGTGGATCCTTGTTATGAATCCAGGCTCGTCAAGCAGCCCCATGCGTTCTCTTCTTTGATGAACTGGATTCCATAGCTAAGGCCCGTGGTGGCAACGTTGGAGATGGTGGCGGAGCAGCCGACCGTGTCATCAATCAGATCCTGACTGAGATGGATGGAATGTCCAGCAAGAAGAACGTCTTCATCATTGGAGCCACAAACAGACCAGACATCATTGACCCTGCCATCTTGAGACCTGGCCGTCTGGATCAGCTCATCTACATCCCCCTGCCTGATGAGAAGAGCAGGATCAGCATCCTGAAGGCCAACCTCCGCAAGAGTCCTATCAGCAAGGTGACAGTCCTGACAGACACACTATTTGCTTACAATTGGTTTCAGTAGCATGTTTTAAAAATCCTTTTTAATACAATTAAATGTGCTACTATTAAATGGTGAAATACATTACACATCACAATCTATCATCATATTATCATATCTATCTTTATCATTATGAGGGGGGGGAAATTCTCTAAACAAGCATGACACTTGTATAAAAGACCTTTGAAGATATGTAAACTTAAAAAATTGTATTTTACCTTATAGGATGTGGACTTGGATTTCCTAGCAAAGATGACCAATGGCTTCTCTGGAGCTGATCTTACAGAGATCTGCCAGCGGGCGTGCAAGCTGGCGATCAGAGAGAGCATCGAGAATGAGATCCGCAGAGAAAGGGAAAGGCAGACCAACCCATCAGCTATGGTCAGTACTTGTCCTTGTTCATTGAACTTTTGGATGAGCATCTAAACACCACTGCTATTTTGCTGCTTCTGATTTTCATGGTTTACTTTTTATTCTTACATAGGAAGTGGAAGAGGATGATCCTGTGCCAGAGATCAGGAAGGACCACTTTGAAGAGGCAATGCGATTTGCTCGTCGCTCCGTCAGTGACAATGACATTCGCAAATATGAGATGTTTGCTCAGACACTGCAGCAGAGCCGTGGCTTTGGCAGCTTCAGGTACTTTTTGACATTTTTCACCTCTCTGAGTGTTGGTAGCTGTGTTTTTTTAAGCCTTGTAGAATGACTTTATAAATGTGTCACTCTACAGCATTGTTTCACAAAAACTTTTGAGAATTTTTCCTCATGATCTCATCTGTGCAGAGTTGAAAGAGAATTAATTGATCCTTTAAGAAACATTAGGATAAATCTGCCTGTGTCAAAACGTTTGTTCAGAGACTTTGCCACTCAATACTTAAAATTATTACTCCACACATCTGAGGTCTAAAACTGCCAGAAATATTTGCCATATAATAGGATAAACCCCTATAAAAACATCAACAAATAATTTTGTTCTTTGTCTTTCAGGTTTCCCTCCAGTGCCACAGGCGGCAGCGGTACAAGCCATGGCTCAGGAGGAACTGGCAGCGGACCAGTGTTCAATGAAGATAATGATGATGACCTTTATGGATAAATGTACACTGCCCCACAGTGGTCAGTACTAGGATCACACTTGTACAAATTCACACCAGATTCCACATTTTTAGGACTTTGTGCTTCTTTCATGTGTTCCTTTTTTTTCTTTTTCTTTTTTTGTATGATTTCCCTTGGAGAAAGCATGTAGCCACTTGGTTTGCCCTGGCTTTGTTCTGGTTAGGGGTTTAGGGGATGTTGGAAATGGACAGTGAGTGACTGATGCATATGGTGGGGGGTGGGGGGGTGAGTGGCCTCATTCTCAATGTATCACAACAAACATGAATGGCTTTAGTGACAGGATTCTATGCTAGACTATAAGAAAGAAGAAAAGCATATTGCTAATGACTCATTTTTAAAAAAATAAACAGTAGCATATAATGTATTACAAATTTGTCAAGGTTATGTTGTTGAAAATAAAATCTCACAAAACTGAGGTGTTATCTGTCTGAAATTTATTGATATAGAGTTGGTTGTATAATACTGATGTAGTGTCTGTATTGTGTGGAGAGCAGAAGAAATCTGAATGTGGATTTTAATGCCTCAGATCTGTGGTCTGCATAATTAAGATTTTTGAGGGAGGCCTTTTAGCCTAGATATAGATATATAGATATAGATATAGATATATATATATAGATATATATAGATATATATATATATAGATATATATATAGATATATATATATATATATATATATATAATTAGAAAGGACACATAGTCATTTTAAATGCAATGACTATGGAGACATGGTGTACAAGGCCACATTTTTATTTTGCATTACAGTGAAAATGTTTGTTCATAGGTACCACTGCAAGGATTTAGGGTTTTTTTTTTTTTCCCCTCCCCCCAGTCACCACTTTATTATTATTATTTTTTTTAAATACAGAAACCCCCTAAAGACATTCACTTTACACAGGGTCCATGTGAGCAGAGTTCTGCTGGACAGAGGTAGTTCTCTTAATGACCACATAGTGTCACTCTGGTAGTGAAAGATAAGTTGACACATTGGGGAAAGTTTCCCCTTGATTGTAATATTGGTTGAAAAAAATTTGACTTGAAAAACAAGTAGTTAACAAACTTGGAAAACCTATAATATGAATTTTATTTGTAATTGTAATTTTAAATGTGGCAGACTTGGGGTTGTGGTTTACTGTCAGGTTTAGGAAAGCCTGAATATGTCCTTTGCAGGTATTTTGTGGTGGTTCTGAGGATTTCAGGCTGTGGCACAAACTGACTTTGTCTTGTGAGAAATGTAAGAGCATAGACCACCAATTCTGTTGAGCAGACAGGGAAACAGGAGATTTGCCTGAGAACACTGACAACTTTTGAGCCTATTTCTTAACTTTGATGTTCATAGAAACTATTTTGTCCTTTTGAGGAAGCTTCATTGCACCGTATTTACCTTTCAACCTTCATGGCCTTGTCCTGATTAGTGATGGTCACATCCAAATTCAATAATTCATTAAATTATCATTCATTGAGCACAAATTCTCTACATGTACATAACATTTCACAAAGAAAAAGCCATCATACATGGAGACAACACAACATTTAACCTGCTTTTTTGTTATTTATTTCACTGGGCTGAAAAGACTGTTTCAGTGGAAATATAAACCCTCTGTGAACCCAGCCCCATAGCTGATACAACTATACAACATTAGTCACAGTGTGGTGTTACTGCACCACATCTCAGAGAGCCCTCCCATAGTTCACTAATTGTCTCTTTATCATATGATGTACACATACACATACTTTTCTGTCCACTGCAGTTCTTTCATTTGATCAGTGTCATAATGTAGATCACCTGTGCTGACTTTCTCGAATGTAAGTGATATATTATAAGACTATATATATTATGTACTATAAATATATAATTTTATTTTTGTTCTTTAATCATAATTTGAAGATTGATTTGTTAATACTAAATCAATTTATCTTCAATAGCAGTGGGCTCTTATTTTGAGAAAAAAAAAGAAACAAACCTGAAGAACAAAGAGATACAAATGACACAAACCATTAACTTCACACATTTGGTTTATTTGTTTCCAAGTTGAAAACATCATAAATATTGTCAAATGCACATAAGTAGTAACAGTGAGTCTTTCAGCAGCAGCACGTGCATTCTGGTTGTGGCCACAGTCCAGCGTCCTCTGAGGCTCTGAAATGCTGGACGCCCATACACTCAGATAAGCCATTCAAGTCTCTTCCATCATCTGATTATTTTGTCAGTATCCTTAATGACATAAAAAGTGCATTTGCCAACATGTTGCAGTCAAACATGTTCCCATACATATGATATATATGACCTCCTAGGGCTCTCTAAATAAAAACATACTCATACATATACTTAACCATTGCTGTAAACTACAGTAGGAAGAGCTTAAGAGCCCCTACACAACCTGTTTCCTAAACAGGTTTTCTAATTTAAAAAACATACAGTTTGATGTACAGATGTTACAGATCAAATCACAAATTGAGGACTTTGAAACCAAAAACTAGACGCAAACATGGTCTATTTTTGGCACTGCGTACAGTAGCACCAAGACATGGCCTTCGAATGGCACAAGAGAAAGCAGAAAATACACAACAAAGCTGGGTTATTCAGAGGAATCTCAAGTATTTACTTCAGATTAATATATATTCCTCTGAGAACACCAACCTGTACTTGTACGGCACTTTACAGGGGTCAACTGGCAAAATTCATCAGTCTTATTTCAGATCTCTCCTTAAAACATTTATTTTCCGACATACAGTCCTTTTTAGTTACTGACCTAACATTGCTTACTTAATGTTTTCCCAAGGTCACCAGCTCCCAAAGGTCTAACACAGCATAGGGCATTGTTTGTGCACTTTTACATGGCTGGCTGTATATTTTACAGTGTGACCTGTGTGACACCGGGCTAAGGCACCTAAATGTTACTCAGATACCGAGCCAGGCTATTCAGTTGAGAGCAGCCACACAGCTCAGAATGGAAAGCACCCATATTATGTGTAGATTGTATTATCCAAGCTTACACTGCTATTACAGTATGTATGATTGTCATTCCCAGATTTTCCAATGCAGCAGAGCTATACTAGTGTTATTTGGAGTAATGTGGGACTTTAAGTGGACTGTGGCACAGCATACAACTGATTTTGGGTGAGACAGATCATACTAAACAGTAAACGTCCTACAGACTTAAGCACAATGCTTTACTAGACTGGAAGCAGAGTGGGAGAGTTATGTTAAAAGTGGGGTTTGCACTGAATACACTGAAGCTGCTGGTACACTCAAAGTAAAAATAAATAATCCTATTTGAAACCTCCTTTGGGAAATAAAATGCTCCAAAAAAAGTTTCTTTTTAAAAAATGTCTCACACTTCATCCTATCACAAAAAGACGAGGATCAGAGAGTCGGACAGCATATAAAACCACTGATAAATCTGTAAAAAACTGAGTTAAGAAAAGAGGTTCTGGTAAAAGCCACGATTTTGCTGAGCCCATCCCTAGCACTGCTCGGGTGCTTCTGTGTGTGCTTGATCCAAAAGACGTCTTGATACTGTCATTCGTGTTGGCATTCTTCCATCATCCTCTCTAACTGTGAAGTTCCTACAAACTGTTTAATGCTGTGTGCATTAACACAGGACACGGAAAGGTTGACTACAATAAGGGTCAAAATATACGAGAAGGGTGGATGAAGAGGTGAAGAAAGTTTTTCTTTTTTTCTTGAGGAGTTGGAGGCGAGTCTTCCTACGACTGGGGGAGGTGTTGTCTGATGATCTCCCTGGACTGAGGGGGGATTCTGTCAGGAAAACGGACTGAAAACTCCACAATGAGGTCACCGCGTTGTGACGGGTTCTTGGGGAAAGGAAGGCCTTCCCCTCTAAGTCGCTTCACCGTCCCTGGCTTGATGATGTCATGACAGGGAAGAGAGATGACGCGGTTTTCCAGTGTGGGGATGCTAACAGTGCAGCCACACAATGCCTGGAGAGGAAAGGAAGTGTAGAACAGGAGGGTTAATATCTTTGGAATGAAATGCCAAAGACATGAATATCCAGATGACTTAATGTTTCCATGAACTAACAACTTTAGTTTATCTTCCCTTAGTGCGTCATCCTAGGTAGTCAAACTCGTGTTTTCTCTGTGTGTTCATCATGTCTGGAAACCTGGAGTTTAGCCTTACTGCTAAATCATTTAGAACACACTACATCTTTGTGGGGTGTAGTCAATATAAAATAGCATTTTAATCAAACAGGGACATGATGAAAACAACAACAAGTTTTTGTCTGTGTGTTAAAGTGTGTCAGTGTTGCAGGGGCTACACATTGCACAGGGAACTAATTTTAGAAACGGCCTCATAGCCGGGGCTAATGAAGTGAGGCAGGAATCGGCTGAGCTCGTAAATAGTTGGAGGGCTTGTCAGAAGGGCTGGCAGGACGAGTGGAGAACACACACATACGCACACACACACACACACACACACACAAAGCCTCACCTCCTTATCACAGTGCCTGATGAATCCAGTAAGAGCGCAGTGAGCGCTAAACTAAACACGGAGACCTGTGGTTATCACGACTTCACAGGCTTTCCAGTGAGCATCACTCACCAGATTTGCAATAACTAGAAAGAACTATTTAAAGCCACAATTCTGTGAATGAACATCCTGGTAAATAACAAACGTTTCTCATAGAATTCTTCTCTCAACAACTGTTACGAAATGGTTTACTACAGAAAATAAGGTCAGTGAATAAAAACCACAAAGGTGTGGACGAAGAAAGATGGAGAATCATTGTGGATGGCCTATAATTCACTACTATTGAAAGTCAAGAAAAAAAAATATAACCATAATAAAATGATCACTTGTAGACTTATTAAATTGCCCAGGGACAAAAGAGCACACAAAAAAGATGTAAAAACGAGGTGTTTTCCTCTCTAATAAAGGAAAAGTGTACCAAACGAAGATAATAGTAAGTGTATAGTAGTGACTTCTTCAGCACAGCTTTTTAACAACTGAGTACTGGTAACAACACTTGTTGCTACTTGAGACTTGGAAGAACCAGCTGGTCTCTAGCGGCTCTTCAGCCATGCCAGCAGCTGCATGAGTGTGTTCAGAGTAAAATGTTAAAGGCACTATGCTAACATGTCTAAGACATGAATGCCAGTGTTTAGCAGATATATAGTACACAGAGCCAGACACAAATTAAAAACTGTCACTAGAGGAAAAGTCAGTGCATCATCAAGTCATTGGATCCATTATATAGTCAAACCATGATTTGACTACCATTTTTTGTCAATCCACATAGATATTTCAAGATGAAAAAGTCCCTCTGATTGGTTAAAAATAAGTTGTTATTATTCATTCTCTTTGGAAATTAGATATCTGCAACATTTCAAACCAATCCAGATTTTTCAGTTTGGACCAATATTAAATGTAGAGTCATCACACTGGCTAAGAAGCAGCAGTAAAATCATAAAAAAAACATTCAATAGGAAAGGGGACTGAGTCTATGTGGAATGACTTTAAATGAGTTTGATTGAAATGGGAATCTTCTATTTAGGAATTCTTGCTGAGAACATGTGATTGTTAATATCTTCATTAAGTCATAAACCCCTCATGATGTAATAGTGATTTTGCCTGCATTGGCACATGCTTAACCTCTAAGACTCGGTCCATGTTACTGAGTGGCCAGTGGGAGTTTTCATGTCTCTGGTGCTTTTGTTTTTTTTTATAAACAGATGGACATGCAGGCAGTTGAAGTTCAGTCAAGCAGGGCAGCTGCTTCAGGGGACAGACAGAGTTTTCGAGCCATGACATCAGTCTCCTTTTACCCACTACACACATTACATGACTGTGATGGAGACTAGTAGCTCATACCCGGTATTATGAACAGTTCTATTCACTACCACAAGTCTCACTCAGAGACAGGTTGTCATGACAATCGATGCACACCGCCAGCTGATCTGAGGGCTCACTGATTGTGATTAAACACAATAGCTGTTACATAAAAAAAATCCCTTGCTGACATAACTTAGATTCAATACTGGGGAGAAAAATGTAAATTATAAATTCTTGTCGGGCTTTCTAAATGAAAACCGAAGTAGAACTGTAAAAAGCTACAGTTAGCACCTACATGTTGTGGGTTCTGCTGCAGAGCTGACTGCAGCAGTGGCAGGAGGTAGAAATGCACCACAACAGATGATAGCAGCACACTGCAGAGGCATCATTAGGGCCAGAAAGAGCCACCATTTAGATCCAGGTATATGTTGGTATCGGGATAATCAATATGTCAAAGTCACGCTAAGCTCTCAAGCTGCTGCTGTCACTGTAAAGACACTGAGGGACTGCAGGTAACCTCCAGCACTGTCTCCGAGGAGCTCAGAGTGTGGTCATATGAGCTCAGCAGCACTAAACTAAGCATCTTATCAGGGCACACTTCAGGCAGAAAACACAGCAGATTCATTCAGCAGTCACATCATGAGAAAACATAACTATACCAGTTTATGAAACCTATTTCCAAATATCACAACTCTTAGTCAATTCTATTTGTGCCCAGGCTGTAATATGTGCTGGAGCACTGCAGCAGCACTTGCCATATCATACTGTATACATACTGTGCAGCATGTAACCACTGCTGTGTTTTCACTGCAGCATTTTGTATCTTCAGGGAAGCAGAGCAGAGTGGAGCAGTGGAATATGAGCTCTTATTTGCTTTGGATACTGAATCATCTGACCCACTTCCCTAATATTCCCTAGATGCCCCCCCCATCCCCATCTCCCTTCTTTTCCCCATGCTGTCTTTAGCTACATCACATTAAGTCTTTTATGTGGGTGCTGTAAGAGCAAAATGTTATAGCTATGATCAGTCTGCACACATAAAAGCTGTGCAGGTTTGATCAAGTACCATGTCCTGCTTAATGTGAATCAACACACTCTTATGTGCTCTCATTAACTATTCTGTCCTCATATTTGTGCCATGTGCACAAACCCTTATTTCCCATTGCATTACTTCTGTAGTGATTTATACAAGCCAGAGCTGCTTTTAGAGGAAACTGTTCAAAATTGGCTTGCGTGAAGTACAAACTGCTCCCCTGACATCTAAATGTTTGAGAACACTGCCACTAAGCCAACCACATGGACAACAAGCTGGTGAGTGGCACTGCTATAGGAAACATTAAGGCTTGTGCTGGACCCACTGCCCTCACAGGAGCAGCTAATTAATTGTCCTGCCAGCCACAGTCCAGCACCCTGGATCGTCACCACTGTCACACTACAATCCATCTTTAACTAAGTAACAAATATGCTTCATGACGCAGGGGTGTATACACTTGTTTATGTCTGTGTGTAGCTTTATATATTGCTATATCAGAACAAGTCAGGATGATTGATCTATCCCTGTTACACAAGGATGACACATTCCTGTTGCTTCTCTCACACTGCAGTGACAGAGATTCTGCTTTCACTGAACTCCAGCAACACACACAGACAAAGGCTTCAACACTGTGGATATAACCATGCACCCAGAACATACCCGTCATACCTTACCACCTCATCCATTGTTTGTCGAGGTTGAGAGTCAAATAATAGGAAATTGTGAAGTGAAAAAAATGTTCATTCTAAATGCTGCAGCTCTGTGAATGCATTAAACTTCTACCTGGTTTGCTTGACTGGAAATCAAACTTCCAACCTCAGCAACATTATCTACTCATCTACATGCATTACCTTGACAACAAGAGTGTAGACAAGTAGATAGCAAGACATAAGGGTGACAGGTTAGCTGACAATGGGCAGACGCACCTCTTTTAGACTGATCTTGCAGTTATAAATTATATTGGAACCATCTCTCTTGAAGTGGGCGTGCCCTTTGTCTTTCAGCACAAAGGCTATATCGGCAGGAATGTTCTCAGGGGTCTCATCCCCTTCCTTTGGAAAGGTGATCTTGGTCCCCTCCTTCCAGCCCTTCTTGATGACAATATTGAGGATCTTGTCCTCCGTCCTCATGCTCCGTCCATCTGGGTTTAGCCTGCGGCGGGTGATCTTCATGCGCTTGGTGCAGCCATGGAAGATCTCTTCCAGCGAGACCTTCAGCTCATGGACCACAGGAGGGTCCTGATGCTTTCGACCAGTCCCCAGGCGCTCTGATGGTGCCCCCCTCCTCCTGCGGCCCTCCCCTGGGAAGCCAAACTGTCTTCCAAAATGAGCAAAAGGGTCGTCCTCATCCATGTCCATGTCCTGCTCTGCATCATTGCTGTGGTCGTTGTGAAAGGAGAAACCGTTGGAGCGGTTGTGACTGCGGTTGGAGCCAAAAAACATGTCAAATGGGTTTGAGCCGCCAAAAAAGGAGGCGAAGGTGGCATGGGGGTCTCCATGGAAAGTGTAGTGGTATGTTGAACTGCCTGGAGCACCTGAAGAGCTGCTTCCTCCTGTCTTCAAACCTGAGAGAGAAAAGAGAGAGAAGAATGTGAGACCTAGCGCACAAAAGCACGCAGTCAAACACCTACTAACTGAGAACACGCATTAGCGAACACTCTGATACCAGACACAGGACTTTGTCCAAAAAAGAGAGTGTGGGTAACAGTAGAGAGAAGAGTAGAGTCCACGTGGGTGGGAAAAATCCCACAGCATCACTGATCTTCCAACAGTGCTGGTGGTGGAGGAACTCATAAAATACCAGGTCACTCCAGGCAATCCACTCACACAAATGCACACACTAATAGGTACACATATATACCTTTTCCGTAGAGACACATGCACAAAACACCCACAAATGCAAACTACAGCAGTCACTGCTATTCATATCTCAACTACGCAATGATCTTAAGCCATCTGTCTGTCAGCTAACACGCACAAACACACACTACATTAGCAGCCGAGGTAGACTGTAAAGGACTAAGCTAAGTGTTGAGCTGATAATAAAGGTAACAGTAGACAGTCACACACGTTGCTACACGTAAACAAAGACATAAAAACATTGAAGAGACACAGCATTATTACTTAAGTGACCAAAGCCCACTGAAGTCCTCCACAGTGATATTAGATGCTGAGTCTGAGCCTGAGCTATTTCAATAACAACTTAATCCATCATAACGCCTGTTTAACAAGGCTTCACTGACGGAGGGCTGCAGCCTGCACTCTGTGACCGCTTTCACTCAATGATCCTACACAGACACAGACAGATAGTATCAAATCCAGACAGCCCCCCCCCGCCCCACCCAACACCCCTCCTCACCTTCCTCTCCAAGCTGATCGTAGACGGCCCTCTTCTTGGGGTCACTGAGGACCTCATAGGCCTCTGCGATCTCCTTGAACTTCTCCTCTGCATTGGCATCTTTGTTCTTGTCAGGGTGGAAGCGCAGGGCCATGCGCCGGTAAGCCTTCTTGATCTCCTCCTCGTTGGAGCCCTTGGGGATACCCAGTGTTTTGTAGTAGTCCTTCCCCATGGTTGCACACACACATACACTCTCAGGAGTGGGACTCCCCTCTTCAACTCAGGCTGTGGTCAGTCACTGGTGAGACATAGGGCTACTGTTAGGGTCTGAGGTGAATTCTGCCCGGAGCAAGAGACTAAATATGTCCTGGCAAAGGTGCAGAGTGGATTCAAGTGTTCTCCTTCAGGGGTTTTCTGTGAAGTCTATTTAGTAATTGTTGGAAATGGGAACACAGAGTGCTGGTTTTACTAACGGTTGCTATGGGGATGTGGTTGCAGTGCTGATGTAAAGTCAGGTAGAGTACAGAGGAATCCCCTACATCTGCTTTATCAAAGGATTTCTCCCTATGATAAAGCAGATGACAGTACTTACAATAACATGAAATGAATGCACTTTGAATTTCGACATTTTGCGCAGTGTCAATAAAATGATTTCTGATCAAATGATTTGACCATTCCGACGATCTGCCCTCAGCTGTGCTGTGTTAACCATCTGGACGGAGACACACTCGTACAGCAGAAACCCCGTCACTGAGACACCGCAGTGTCACTGAACAGGAATCAGTGAGACTCTGAGCAAAAGATGAGCTCCAAAGGGCGAAAAAAAAAGCCTGTCTACATCTGTGCCTTTATGCTTCCACAGACAAAGACATTTACTCTGCCGGTTCGCTATTACAGTACTGACCTCTAAATCCTACAGCCTGGCATTTTCAACCAACAATTTATACCGTGATGTAAGCCTGATTCATAAGCCTGGGAGATTTTCCATATTAGACCATTCAGAGAAATGAAATACTAGTGACAGAAAGGCAGCTTCAAAGACATGAACACGAGATCGGGGCAGCGCGGAACAAAAGGTGGAAAACGTAATAAAATGACAAGGAAATAAAATGAAATAAAGGAAATCATACCAGAATGCCCAGCACCTAACGGAGAACCAAATGCATGGCACAGCTTTTACTCCTTCCTTCAGCCCTTATTATCTGCTGCCGCCCCGGCTCTGCTGGGTCCTTATAAATTGACGTCAGGACGCCGGGAGGATCACGGGCTCTGAAATAACCGGTGACCAAACACTGAGGTGCATCTGACGTTTCACTGGAAAACCTCGGACAACTGCCCAGAGAGCAGCCATAAACCTACCTCATATTCATAATGTCTAATAAAAACAAGAACAAGAACTAACACATTCAGTTTGTTTTATAAGAGAAAGGTAAGCATAAGTTTTCTGGTTCCGTCAGCAATTTGTATTTTTACATATGTTTTAATAAACCTTACTGATGCGAGGTTACAAACTATTCCCTAATGATTATTACTAAATTGGTAAATCGATATTCATGATCACGATCTCCCCCGGTCCAAACTCTGCAGTGAAGAACTGCACCACTTTCTCGCATGAAATGGATAAAAATGTCTGTTTCCTTACCGAGCCTGCTGCTGAGTCTTGGTCGTGTCCGATCTTGGTCCTGTCCTCTTTCTAAAAATCCGTTTGCAGTCTGGGGAGCAAAGCCAGCCCTCTCTCTGAGCCAGGATCCAGTGGAGCTTTTTGTCCGAGGTCTGCTCACAGACACACTCAGTGGGATTAAGTTCAACTGAAGAGTTTGAACTAAAAACTGACCAGTGGCGCTGTTTTAACACTCCCCTCCTGTAAGATTTAGCAGTCTGAGGAGGCATGTCAGAGCTGTGAGGTTCACTGTGCAGGGAAACAGAGTCATATTTGGAGAGAGGGAGAGGGGGAGTCCTGATCGCTGGTAGAGGAACAATCACCTGATAAAACTGTGTGTTTGTGCAGTCGTGCCTGTCTTTGAGTTTGTATAAACTGTGCTTAGTCATGTGATGACTCTGCACACACAGACGTTTTCATTTTCTATATTTGTAGAGATTTTTCTGTCCCATGGTCCAAGCACAGAAAACCCTAAAAACCAACACCAAACTTAACCCTTTAACTCTGACCTTAAAGTTTAATGTCCTGACCTTCAAAGCAGACCTTATGCCAACTAAAATTCCAGTAGTAACCCCAAGATCAAACCCTGTGACACTGTTAAACATTCTTATAGGAAGTCTTTTGAAACATCCTTCTCTCCTAAAGATTACCTTCTTTAACTTTTTAAAGAAATTTTAACTCATTGCCAGGTAGTTAAACATGCCTTAAGATCCTTTATCATATCACCTGATATTACCCTGTTATAAATTACATTTTCACAAGGTTGGAAACTTAGACACTAAGTTCAGAGAGCCTGCGCCAGTCCTCCCCTGATTTGACCTGAACATACATATACACTCAACAGTAACCACAACCTCTTAAGCCCACAATCATCAAACAATAAACTTGCATCAAAACACACAGAACATGCTGAAGGCCAAACATTATATTCCCAGGCTTACCACTGTTCTCAGTCCAGAGCAGATCAACAAACAACCTACCCAGCTTTCTAAAAAAAAAGAATAAATCACATATATTACACCATCGGTGGAGGTCTGAGTCATTATTGATGACTTTTAGTGTTAAGTGCACAGGAAGGTACACTCAGCGGGGAGAAGTGATTCTGTTCTGCAGGGTCAATGTGTGTGTGAGAGAGAGAACTAAAGGCTCATTTAAGCTTGAGTCATCACTCCCCGAAGGACTGGTGAGGAGGTGCGAAAAAAAAGTGGGTGTCTCCACGGAGGAGTCTGTCTGACACACGCGTATATACACTCGCTCTCACACACACGTGTGCTTCTAAACATTAAAAACAATGCAAGCACATTGAGAAGTCACTGTGTTGCATAGGTATTAAGGGGAATGCAGATAGACATTCCTCTGTGTCCAGCTGAGTGTGTGTATTTTGTCAGCAGGGAGGGACCTAGGGCCAGTGCAGCTGTCCCATAAGAGCAACTGGTCAGCAGCAGAGTCTTATTCATGCAGGGTTCTATGATCAGTCTTTGACTGATGCTGGAATACGTGGAAAGGTGCCTGATATGTGCATCTGTCGGTGCCAAGCGGGCACATATGTTATACAATAAACCAATCTTACACATTTCTTGCATAAGTACTCAGATTTCAGAGACTATAATCATACTGTTACAACACTGTTTGTTTTGTGTCTACATCCTAATTGCCAGTGATGAACACTGAGAGTTGGTCCACGTGCTGCTCCGACGCCGAGTATGCACTGAAAGAGTCTAGGAACAACTATTCCTGGCCTGATGCTGGGTTTCCATGGTGACACGGGAATCTGCCAGACAGGGATGTGTCTGCCAGAAATACTGTCTCAGTGATAAGTCCTCTGAGCACGTGCATCTGTATATGTATATATGTGTGTCTGAACATGGTACAGGTTAGGTAAGGCTAATGTTCAAGAGGAAGTATAAATACTGCCTCAAGGGTACTCCACCACCTGAGCTGAGAGACGGGAGAATGGGAGGTCGACTAAATGGCTTGAGACAATGGATGACGGGTTTTACAGAACACAGCAGAGGTCATTATTTAGTGTGAACTGAGGCAGCTATGAGCGTCTGTAAGCATCTCCCTTTCTCAGCCTCAGAACACCCTGTCCTCTCCACCTCCTCTCTCACTTCTACCCTTCCTGTAACCATAGAGACAACTGTAGCCTGAAGAGAGGTTTTCTCCCAGACAGACGTGGCGGTATCAGATGAGGATGCTAGATGAACACAGATGCACACAAAAGCCCACAGCTCAATTTAAAAAGAGCCCCTCCTGAAGAATCTTTGTAAAAGCTACTGTCAGCTGTGGACATGGACTGTACCTTCATACAGATGCAGAGAACAACAGGATGTGGATGTCAATCAAATGACTCACAGTAGATAATAGCCTACTTAGACAAGGAGCATTTAATGTCAGTCTGACCATCTGCAGAGTTACAGAGAGAAGGCAGATTTCAGCTCTGTTGCAGAGGCTGCACAGTGTGTTGCGTCTCTAATTGCTGTCTGGATCTTTTCAACTTGTTCTTTACAACTTAGGTGCGTCTCCACGTCACCTGTCCAGGGAGTTGATATCAGTTTCCTGCTCTCAGAGGCTGCTTATAAAACACATGGTCCCAGAGTCTAATTGCTAAATATCAGCTGTGAGACATTCAGTTCCCTTTATTGGATAGAGTTTTGCCTCCTTTGTGTAGCCTGGCTCTGTAGCTCCTCTCCTTCAACAGCCCCGCAGAGCCATTCCTGATCACTGACTCATAAGAAAGAAATGCTTTTCACATCAACAGTCACCACATAACACAGGCAATAAGGCGAGCTTATTATTAAGATGGCATTGAGCAACAGAAGAGATGAACTGACAAAGATAATGTGAATAATGTCTTGGATGTACAGGACAGTGTGGAGGTGTGATACATCTGATTTACAGTTTGCCTTTCTCCTCAAATGACCGCACATACCACCATTTGTGTGTACATACATCCAGTTACACACTAGCTCCAACATTACATTCCTGCTCCTTCAGTAATACCAACGGCACTGTAATTTGTATTACAGTGCACAACTGTAAGTGATGTGGCACAATCTAAGTGGTACTTATGAGAATTTTCTAGTGTGTGTGCTTGTTCAGGCTGCAGGTTTTGTACCTAATAGAGAAAGATGAAACAAGCAGAGTACTTGGTCAAAAAGGTTTAAGTAGCTGAGCAGATGAAAACAGCATCTCTTTGGCAAAAACAAGGAAAGCACTTATGGCTGAAAATCATCATAATACTGGCAAATGTTATATTATTAAAAATCATAATGGAAGCACTGTATGCATATATGTATATATGTATACATATGTATGTGTACAGTACAGTTCAGGCAATGAACTACTAGCTTTTCTCGTATGTCTTTAGCCCCATTTTAAGAAGTTACTACTAAACATCATTTGAATCATCTGTGGATCCTTCCACTTCATCCCCACATACAGGTGTGTATCGCACACCTGAAGAGTTCTGATTCATGAATTCAATAAATATGTGCAATATCCTTTTAAATCAGCAATAGAACAGATGGTGTTGAAAACAAACAGGCAAGTTAGATAAAAAGCAACAAAGCATAAACATCAGAAAAAAGCAAAGTGCAAAAAAAAGGTCAAAGTACAAGAATGTGTCTGACTGGCTTTTTGATCCAAACAAGTCAGAAGATAATTTTCACAAATACACAGCGAGCACTAATGTCCAAAGTCAGTTTCTGTCACACAAAGCCCCCCTCTTATGGGACATGTTACTCTTGCTAAGATAATAGCAAAAGCAATTCAGTGAAAATACTTGGAAAGTTTGTGCTCCAGTAAGACCATGTCTGCACAGAACAGACATATACTGTCCCTGTATTTACCGTAGAAGCGTAATGTCCTCATGGTTCCCAGCATGAACTCAATGTTAATGAATAATGTGTAGGTATCTAAGATCAGGGTAAAGAAGGTTGGCTAGTAGGGCCAGAAGTCGGGGTGCATCTTTGAGACAGTGTCCTGGGTACCGGATGAACTGGACAGCCTTATTCACAGAGTCCTCTAACTCAGCATACTGCTTAGTGCTGGGCATGGCCTCCAACATCCCCAACATCTGCATCCACGGGAGAAAATGACAAGCATAAGTTATTTTTAGGAGATAATTGCAGACTAGAAAATGAAAATACTGTGTGAGCAGTTTTGGTGCATACTTGTTGTGCTTTCACAGAGAGCTGCAAGTCACTGGTGGGCTGGAGTCGAAGCTCTGTCTCTGACGGTACCTGGACTGACAGAAATGCTGCCAGACTGCGTACCACCACCCTGAACCTAAACACATGACACATTAAATAGATACAGATACAACAGTGCATTAACGACCGATTTGGTAACAAAGGTAAATTAATATTTTACTCTGTCTGGCATACAGGTGTTTTTATTTGCAAATAAAAACATGTGAGCTTACCTGTTAGAAACAGGAGATCTTTTCCCCAGACCTATAGCTCCAAGCAGTCCAGAGTTCAGTCTTTCTTCTCCCAGCTGAAGCAGCCTTGTTTGCAACTTCAACAGATTCATGACAACTCCCGACACTTCTGTCTGACCTGCCTGTGGCTGCAGCTGCTCTGCTGACAGATTCAGTGATTTGTGCCACCAAAGAAACAGCTTGGCTTCATCACCTGGACCACTGAACACAAAGGACACATCACAGCACATTTATTGGTTAGTACAACTGAAACTCTAATCCATGATATCAAAGAAAATCTAATGACCACACAACACATTAAAATAAATGGGCAGGGGGTCAAACCTGGGAAAGACCTGATTGGTCCATGTGTTAATTAGACCCAGTGTCCTCCTTTCATTGGCTGTTGTATATTCAGTGTTGAGGCGCTGCAGGATGAAGGCGTAGAGTGTCAGGAAGCTGCCTCCTGATTGGCTCTCTGACAGAAAGTCTTCCACTGTGAGCTCAGGCACCTGCAGTGACGCCAACACAGGACCCCAACTTACAGACCCCTCCTCAGCTAAATAGGGAAGAACAAAGACAGCAACAGTGAGAGTAGAAAAACATGAGTCCTTGGTATCACATTATACTATATGATGATACAGGAAGAAATTTAAAAGACAAAACCAACTTTAAAATTATCTCTTTGTCAACTTACCAGCTAATATGAGTGGAGGATAGGCAGTGAAAAATAAACGTCTGCCTTGTGTAAGACAACCATATGCAAATGAGTACCTGAGTGCAGCACGTGTGCAGGACAGCGAGGCCAGAGAAAACCTTATGACCGTCCTTTAGCACGTAGTTGTAATCCTCAGTTGCATTGAGCTAAAACAAACTCTTCGGTGCTTCTTTGCTTACCGTGGTTAAAGTATGCTGTGATGCATGCCTCCATGATACGTGTCATATGTCGCACAGATGCTAGACAGCGAGAGCAAGCTGTGAGAAGAGGCAGAATTGGAAAGGCCCTCCCCTTCCTGTCTAGCCAGACAATGACATGAGCAGCAAGTGCCTCGCCTGTCGAGACGCCCACTCCGTTGAGCAAAGCCAGAGCGTTGCTGAAGAGACTGCAGAATGCCATGTGCCTCTGCTCCAAACCCGTCTCTGCAGAGGAAATACGGAAGAGTTGATAAATGACAGTTGATAAGAGTTGATCACTTGTGCATGTTAATGTTGTTAATGATGACGTACAAACAACTGACCTGGCGGGTTAAACATGATGATGCTCTCCAGAAGTGTTTCCAGCTGAGCCTCCAGGTTGCTGAGGTTGATGCTACCTCCTTGCTCCAGAGTCACCAAAGATTGCACGCACCAGCACACATAGACTCCAGCCTTCAGCGTCTCCTCCTGACAAATGGAACATGACAGAGATTATAGATATTCGTTTGTTTGGGTCAATGATATACAGAAATATACTTGAACTTCGCATCTTTGTTCTCATTTATAATTCTTCCTAAACGCTAATTTAAGAGTTAAATGTCAAAGCATTATTAGGCATTGGCTCACACTTTTTGGCACTGTAATGGAATATAATTTCCACTTTCCTTTTCATTCAAGGTAGACTTATTAGACTTATTAGTAAAATGAAAGAAAACTGCAGAATCTTGGAGAGCAGTTCTATGTCATTTTTAGTGAACTGTACAGGTAAAAAACCTGTATAAAACAGCATTTCTCTACTTTACAACAACATCAAGCGGTGTATAAAATGTATTTTTTTTGCATTGTATCAACAGCAACAGTTTGTTTAAGTCTAAATTTAAAGCAGATATTCCAAGCATTGGAGATGGACTCATGAATCCTGATGTCCTCTTAACATTAGGATTCCTCCATGTAATACAGTTGCTCAATGACAGTTATATTTACAACCTGCATTCACTATTTATTTTAAATATATGCATATTTATTCACCTCCATTTATCATATCAATACTAATTCATGAGTGTTGTTTAAAACACTGACTGGGCTGATACACGCAGCACTTCTGGAGGTTTAAACCACCTTTAATATCTTGGAGCGATAATCCAGTCTAGAAGAACCTGAAGAGGTTTATGTTTTAACAATTTAACTTATCGTGAACACCTCTTTATTATCTAACCTTGTGTGGAGTTTCATTGGGGCGGGGATGGAGCCCAGCAGCACTACGCAATGATTTCAGTAGAAGCTGAGGTGCAGAATCAGCACTGAGCAACAAAGAGGGAGGGTAGTGGGTGCTAACATATCCCAGAATGCCCTGGTATGAAGACTGGTCCAGTTGATGCCAGGGCAGAGAGGTAGACTGCACCAAAAGACTAAGTAGAGGCGAGTCCTGTGAGTAGAGAAAGAATATAATGAAAAATTAATGAAGGAGTCAAAATGAAAAGTCTGATCCTAACAGACAAAACTGGATCTGGACTCACCTGTTGACTCAGGAGTTGTTCCTCCTTTGCTAGAAAAACTAGCATGTATAGAAGATAGACCAATATGGTGTGTGACTCCTTCTGAGTACCCACGTCTGGTAGACATGGATACATCATAGATGTGGGAGGTGTTTGTAAGTGGTCACTTAGGACGCTGACCCAGTTAACTTCACATAACACCTCTCCCAAAAACAGGAAACAGCTCTTGGGACTTCCTCTCTCCACCTGCAGAAAAAGGAAAGTGAGAAAATGAAGAAATATGCACTCTGGCAAAACACAGAGCTGCGAGCAAATCAAACCTCTTAAGTCTCAACTGACCGCACACAGAATATTTATTACACATGATTATAGATCATATGCTACCCTTAATTTAACCTTTACATTTATGGCTAAATTGATAATAGAACTATGTAGAATGTAATCACGGGTCACAGACTGATCTACCTAGAACAGACAACTAGCTAAAACTGGAATATATTTTTGTTTGACTAATGAAAATGACAGAGTACCCTTTACTTCCTTCTGCTTTCTTGGTGTACTTTAACATTGATGTATTCATGGATAATAAGGAACTACTGTATCAGTCTCTGTGATTTGGCTACTGTTTTCATTACATTATACAATTTAACCATTGCAGATTCTGAATAGTAGCCTCCATATTTGGGTCTTGAGAGTTCAGGACCAGGGTGTTGAGACCATAATTATGTCAAGTCAGGCTAATATTAGGAGCCAAGGAGAGAGTTTTCAAAAAAAGATCCCTTGTGTCATGCATGTCTAGATGAGTGTGCAGAGGGGTAGAGTGTCTCACATCGAAGAGTTGCTCCATGAGCTGAGTGTCAGGGTGCAGGTGCCTCCAAGACAGGCTGCGGAGGTGTGTGTGGTACAGGTAGAGAAGGTACTCAGGTGTCCGGGGAGATGTGCAGCTCTCACAGTACTGCATCATACACAGCCACAGAGCCCCTCTTTGACCTGGGAGCAAACGATCTGCAACCAAACATATGTTATAACTTTAACTGTACAGACAAGAAAGTATAGCAGCACTTAAATGCTCAAACGAGTGAACAAAGAACTACCAGGGACCTACCTCTGAATTTGTGGTGCAGAGTATCAGTGAGTTGAGCATACAGTGCAACCATGCATCCTGCTGTACTTGCATCTGTCTCCAGCCAGGGGTAACACTTGAGGTTACTGAGACAATGAGACACAGATACTGACATTTTCTTTGCTGCCTTCTTTTTCAGTCTCTTTACCATGACAAGTGCTACACCAGGAGAATCGCTGTACAAACATCTGGCCACATGAGAAACCTAAATAAGATGTCAAGGCTGAAATACTGATAAAAAGTAGACAGCTTATTTGTTCATTTGTTCTTATTTGTTTATCATGTTGTTGTTTTGTGCAATGTATAATATACTTCAGAGAGAAAAGAATATCTCACAGTTGATTTGGTTAAATAATACAACTACTGTACAACTTCATAAGCACGTGCTAGGCACCTGCTAAATGAAGAAAATCAAGCTTTTGGACTACAAATGTTTTTTTTTAAATCTCCTGCCCTCTGTGGAATCTCTTATGCATGTGCTCATCTGTTTCACTGGCACAGTGGCTCCCCCCAATCTAAAACTAATGAGTGCGTGAGATCTGAGGATGTGCCACACTCACCCGCCATCATCAGTATCCAGAGGAAAGATCCAGGACTTGAACAGCTTCACGATCTTACTGTGAAGATCCTGCAGCGCTGTGAAAGACATCTTTCTTTCATAACCACGCATAAGAACAAAGGATATGCACAAATCAAGAGACAGACATTATAAATGATCAAAAGTCTTACTACCTATCTCCAGTTACCTTTGAGGATTTTACTGCTGCCCACTGACTCTCTGGCACAACTGCTGAGTTGGACGTTGATCAGACAACCAATCAAATGGTCCCAGAAGGAAACAACCTCACCGATATAGGGAGCCCAGGCAGAGTAGAGGCCAAAGCTGCGCAGGTCTGGTTTGCTGACACGACTCCGTAGGAAATAATCACTCAGCCAATCAACTGTCTCTTCCACCTGTTAGCAACCAATAAAAAGCCACATCATCATACAGTTTAATGATACAGTCACTATGGCATCTCACAAACTCTCTAAAACATGATGTTAGCTATTAGAGGTTTGAGTCTATTATTAAGACTAGCATTTCATTACCTGCTGAGGAGAGAGGCTGATGGGAGATCTGTAGGGAGAGACTGATAGTCCGGCAGCATGGCTGGGGGCATCAGGAGCGCTGAGGGCTTGTTCAGCTTTGCTTTTGGTGCTGCGAGATGGAGGTAAACAGCCCAACACTCGCAGAGTCACCTTCCAGCACTCTGGACTCAGTAGCTGATTTGACGAGCCTGGTGAGGTTATACATGAAAGATCTAAACTCAATATTCTTGATACAAAATACTATATAAGGGTTATTATTTGTGGTTCCGTTTGAAAACATAATTTCAAATGCTATAACAAAAACAATATTGTGTGTGTCTATTAGGTGATAAATTACCTAACTGACACACACTTTCAATGTTGAACTGATTCTACAGATTGAAGTAATGATTCAGCTAACTTTAATGGTGTTCATTAATTAATTTAATCTTTTGCTGGTGGGAAGATGAGTAGGAGGCATTCTTTCAAAGAGATGAATGTGTTTTCTCTGAATCACTTGGACGAGGAACAACAAGACTTTTCAAAGCAGTTCTTTGTAACCGCGTATGTGTAACAAGAAAAGAAAAGCTGCTGTTAAATGCCATTCTCAAGCAATTTACGGCAAGCTGATTCTTATTCAGAACTAGCGTGCAGTCTGCTGTGGTCTAATCTTTCATTATGTGATGCTCCATAGGCAACAATTAAAAGCAGACATAATAGGCATTTTATAATTTGAGTAATTCTGTGATTCAAGTTGCGGCTCTCTCAGTTAATAAATTCATTGAATAGTCAGATCAGTGCAGCAGCGTCTGTACACAGACGCACACAAACATGCACACGCACACACTCTTACTGGTCATAAGTAGACGCAGGCAGTCACTGTAGTGATCAGGGAAATGGTGGCGTAAAAGCCAGGTCCAGTGTTTGGTGAAAAGGTGAAAAGGCGTGAGAAGTTCAGGCTCTGGTTCTCGGCCGCAGACACAGAGTGCTCCGTGGATCAGCTCCAGCAAGCGGCCTCTCTCCGAAAACACAGGATGGGCTTCATTCAGCCACTGAGACAGATCAAACTACAGAGGGAGGTGCAGATGTGGATACTGTAACTGGGCTGCTATGCTGTGCTTCTTTGATGTGGTTTTTGTGTGTGAGGGCTAACCTTAGTGAGCAGCATGAAAATGACATCAGCACTGTCAAGGTGTAAGGATGTCACAACGTCTTGGTAGAGGAAGACGAGCTGACTGGGTGCTGCGTTAGGAGTGAAGAACGGGGAAATGAGAGGGCAAAGACGCCTTTGCTCAAGGATGGTCTTCAGGACACGGCCACACTCCTCTGCATTGCCCTGGATAAACACCTACACACAATACAGTAAAAATACAGTTAATGAGCAACTTCTATTAATGAGTTATGTTAAGTTCAACTATAGAGTAAAGCTGCCCCTTGATTCTGTTCAATTAATCACATGATGCCCTATTTATCCCCTTGATTGTTTGCTCAACAGGAGCCTTTGCAGATGTGCTGGTAAATTTTTTGTTCTTCAAATATACATGCACACATGCCTACACTTAAGTAGATGTGTAGAGAATAATGTGTCAGATAACTGCCAGATACTACTTTTGTATTGCATTGTGTATGTATTTAGGGGATTAGTTTTTGGCATTTTAGCTCTAGCTCTACAATAAAGAGGTTGATGGAAAACACAAGAAGAGAGAACGAGGGTGAGAAAAGGTCGTCAGTCCGACTTGAACAGACGAGGAATGCGTTTATGTGACGTTCAGTAGCGATTAGGCTACAAGTGTGTGTTAGAGGGTTTTTAATGGAGTGAAAGGTTGTGATTTATCAGTTTTTTTAGTTTTGGGAGGTAGTAGATAAATCAGAGGCCTTCAAGAGACAACAACTTAACCGTGGCGAGTCTAACAAATCTTAATGCTTAACATAAATCTGTTTTGTATACAATGTATTAGTATGTTTGTGTGGGTATATGCGCACCTGTCCCAGGATCTCCACACAGGAGGAGAGGTACTGGCGTGTTGGTGGATGTCGCAGTGTGTCTTCACACACAAATGAGACCACCTGGTAAAAGGCTGACACGCCAACTTGCTGCACAGTCGGTGATTTCTGTGCCTTGTAGATATTCACCAGAGCCCTGAGTACATAGTTGTTACTTAATTCAAAACGTCTGTGTTAATAATTAAATCTATCCCTTTTTTATATAAAATATAATTATACTTATATTTAAGTACTCTCAGTAGCACTATCTGTAATACTAACGTGATAAAGTTCTCAGTGTGGACAGCAGCCTGGGCCAGGTTCTGAGGTGGAGGAGCCATGGCATCAGTTTGGAGCTTCTTGATGTCCCTACGATGTGACGTTATCTGAGTCTGCACAGCCTCCTGTCTCTGGACACGCTCACACTGCATGGTTAAACAGAAAAACATTATTATATCAAAAAATATTTATAAAATGTAAAAAAATTGACTAGTTTGCAGTTTTAGTGTTCATACCGTGACAGTGATGTTTGCAGGTCCCTGGCACGGCTGGCCTCCCTTCCCTTTACACTCCAGTGCCATGGTGACTTGCTCTGGTTGGTTTTTATACAATAGAGGAAGACTCTCCAGCAGCTCCTGCTCCATTGCCACCTGCTGGGCCTCACGAGCCACTGCAATCCTGGCATCGAGAACAAGTATTTTGGACTGAGTGTGCAACTTTGCATATTGTATGTGTTAATGTGTGTACAAACAAGTGGTTGTATATGTGCGCACTGTTTTTATGATTTATTTTATACCTGGCCTGGTCTTGCAGAGTGCTGAGATCCTGCTGTAGTAGTTCAGCAGCAGCTTTAGAGTCGGTGAGACAGGCTGTGGGGACCTCAGCCACAGGAGCCTTTTGCTGCTGAACCTCTGGAGGTGGACGGGGAGCTGGATGCTTCTGCAAGTTGGACAGGATACGCTCCCTTGCTGCACACAGAGACATCGAGCACAACATCAAAACGTGTAGAAACTAAATTTTCATACAAATAGGCTGAAATAGTACATGATTCTAAAACACATTTTTTTGCTGAAATATTATTGATATTTCATTTATGAATGTGTGTGTGTTATGCTGCTTGTTACCATCATTATAACAATTCAAAACTGTCTACTAGTTGTTTAGGGCTGAAGTAACAATTTAGACTTTGTACCATTGATGAGGCTGGTGTAGTCAGTGAAGCCAGTGTTTTGTCTGTGCAGAAATGTTGGCTCACTCTGCACCTTTTCCCACAGAGACAAAATTTCCCTCACATCGTACTGTAGACGCTCCTGGTCCACATACTCCAGCCATAGCTCCTACAGGAAAACACAACACACAATAAAATTAACATTACAAAATACACCACAGCTGTTATAACCCTTTGCTCATATTTATATTGAGAAATTCAAACACATATAGAAATACTGAGACACAAACACCTGTTGCCGCTGCATGACTTGTGCCAGTCTATGGGGTTCATAGTCTGGAGGAAGAGAGGGAAGATATACTTCTTGTTTCTGTAGAGTCTCATCATCCATCCACACGGCAAACACACCAAACAACCTGCAGACAACAAATTAGATAAGAGATCTGACAGCTTTAGACATAATAACAGCTACTATGTGCTGAAGAGTAAGAAGAAATGCACATATCTAATGCACACATTAAGCATGGGGGACCTACTTGACCAGTTCTGTGTGAAGCTGAGGAGAGGAGAGATAAGGAGGATGATGATTGTCTGGGTTTTCGTCCCCCTGGCTGTCTGATGACAGTGTATGTGGTGGGGGCACCCTGAGAGCCTGACTGGCAGCATGGTGGAAGTCGGACACATCCTGAATTCTCTGCCTCAGATCTCTGAGTATAGTAGCCTGAGATGAGGCCTGGAAGAACTTTCGTCCAATACATCCTCCTGGAGCCAGCCTGGCAGACAACAAACACAAAACAATACTGTATATGACACCTTCTCCTGATTTCTTTGGATGAGCATATATATTTGTGTGCGCACCATACCCATACTCAGGCCCAGGCTGCCTGAAGTAGAGTTGTAGGAACTTCTGCCAGACCAGAGGAAGAAGTGGATGGTCAGGGGGTGTGGCTAGGGCCTGACATGCCCAGCGATAGACCTGCAGCCGCTGCAGAGATGGGGCTACTGGCAACTTCAGCCTCTGTTGCGCCTTCTGGCTCAGATACAGACACACTGTTAATACCATCTACATACAGCACTCAGGATGGATGGAGCAGCAGTCGACCAGACTATTAAACTCTTTCACAGCACTGTATAATGTTGTGTATACCTTTAAGGCTTGTTCTGCGGAAATATTTGGCTCTGACAGAAGCTCATGTTCAACACAGCGTCTCAGCTGAGAATCTTCCTCAAACACACCCTCCGTATTGAGCACCAGCCAGGCGAACCAAACCTACAAAAACACAACACCTGTCTGCCAGGAGGACTGAAAACTTTACTGCCATGATGAATAATGCACAGTGTTGGTGCTTTGGGGTCCCTTACCTCCTCACTGAGTGATAGGCCCTCTACGAAGGAGGGTGTGGTATTTCCAGCAATCCAACCAACCAGAGAGGAGAGCAGACCTCGATCTCCATGGTAACCCAAGGCATTCTACATAAGGTAAAAAAAATTACAAATGTTGTTGGTGCTACTCAGAGCTCTAGAGATGTGAATGAGTTGCGACATTGAAGGGTCAAAAACGACAGCAGGTCACTTGATTCATGCAGACTAGATTAGTTCCAAGAGGGTGATTTAAGATCTATTGAGAAGAGCAGGATGTAGCTTTTTACAACAACGTTTTACAACAAAAACAAATCAGTATCCTATATGTATTATATACATTTTTCTAGCAAGTAACTCATGAAAACAATTAGCTAACACTAGTTAACTAGCTTAACATCTTAATCTGTTAATGTTCTGCATGGTAATGTACTCGAATTCTGTAAAACATAACGTCAGTATCCTGCAATACATTAATTAATTAATAACTAACCAGTTTCCTCACAGTATGTATTAACCAGATGCCCTGTTGCTTGCACAGCACAAAATGTTGTATAAAAGCCAAAGGGGTTTAAGGTGATTTTTCAGCAACAATATGCACTTGCTGTTTCTCTGACCATTTAAATATTAATGCAATTTTATATTGTTAGTACAGATGATTTACAGTGCTAAAAATCAGACATCTGCACCTTTGAGACCCACGAGAATTCCTGAATTATGCAAACCTCTGACAACACTGAATAAATGAATACCTTATGCTGCTGGTACAGGAGTTTCCGCACACATTCCTCCTGGTGGTGCGTGAATGCAGCACAGCAGATCTGATCCATGAGGAATAGGACTGTTTTGTCTCTGTACCACAGATTCTGCTGAGTCAGAATTCCCACCCAAAATTCCAGCACTGCTGCAGCTCCGACACGACCAGGCTGTGAACTCTCCACCACATGACTCTGAAAGATAAAACACACACATTTATACATCATCTTTGATTTGGAGAAGATGTATAGTAAAAAACAACTTCTAAAGGTCTGGTTAATAACCCTCGTGTTAGTAGAGTTGAAGTCTTTGAAGTCTTTAATGTCATTTATTTCTTCTAACCGTTGTACATACCCTGTATATTAAGGCTGAATAACTATATGTTTATAATAAAAGACATACCTGAATGACACTGTTCAGTAGTCGGACATTGTCTCCGTAGATGGTTCCCGTAAGGAGCGGTGCAACCCGATGGGTGACCTGCTGTGTCACACCTTGCGGACACACGCTGTCGTACTGCAAGAATAACTGGATACAACTTACAAACCTGGCACAAACAGAAAGATAACAAGGACAATATTAAGTGTTGCAGATACAGTAAATGCTAGAATAAACACATTTTTTTCTGGGCTTTTATATGCTTTGTGCCAAGAAGATATTTTTATTACTGAGAGTTATTGAGCAGGTAGAAGCTGAGAGGGTAGGTTGGGGGTAGGATGTTGTCGAGCAGATGCACAGCTGCTTTCAGGTGGCGAGATTGAATCAGACTCTTCAACAACCCGACTCCATCAGTACAAAAGTGTTCCAGACTAGAAAAACACAAACATGAAAAGGGGATTAACTTAATTTTAAATCTCTGTACAAACCAATCATCGGTTTTAGGCATAGTTTATGTTTGAGTACAAACCTGTGTCCTACTGTTGTCATGGCAATGGACAGGTAGCATCCAATAGGGATGCCTGCTTTTACGGCTCTGAGAACAGAGTGCATGCTGGGTGAATGTGTGAGCTCTGGAGGTGAGTTGGAAGCCAGAGCGGGGACCGACCAGGCTCCTTTAGGGTTCTGAGTATTGCCATGGAGCTTCAGCCTTAGCAGCAGTTGCCATGCCCACTGGTTAAAGGATGCTTCAGGAGATATGCCCAAACGAAGGACACTGGCAAGGTAAGACATCTGAGGTGAAAAGTGAGAGACAGAAAAACAGTAAAGCCATTTCGTTGTAGCCAATATGGGTCATACTAGCTGTTTGTACTTAACAGGTGGCTCTGTCACCTGTTTGATTCCCTCTGATATGAGGCCACTGTATGGTTTGTCAGTAAGGTACTTCTGATAGGCCTCAGCCACCAGCAGAGCCACTTCACTGTGAAGAGATGAGGGCAGGGCCAAAGAACCATCCTGTAAGAGAAAACAAGTTCACTCATCTGACTCTGTGGGCTTTAGACCCTCGGAGACATTCACACCCACAACTACCTGTGTGTAACCCCAGTTCAAACCCTCGAAAATAACACAGGCCAGTCGGTTCTCCACAGCAGACAGAGGATGCTGAAGCAACCAGGCTCCGATCACACATATTTCCTCTGGTTGTGGCTGCCACAGACTCAGTGGGAGCTCTTTACACAAGTACAGCGCCACCTAACACACACAAAAACCAGAACAATAAAAATGGATGAGTTTGGCATCTGACAAATTGTATATTTGTACTGTGAAAGCAGAACTAGTTGCAGCTAAATCCAAGTGATTAGAGAATATCAGTACCAACCATTCCTACAGTTTGTATGGTTTCCCTTAGTCTCTCCAGGAGCACAGAGATGACATAGGGATGGGCTGTTGCTATGGCTGCCAACAACTCCCTCCCCACCTTAGAGTAAGTTTCTCTGGTAGACATGCTGACATAAGACACCTGAAAGAAATATAAAAAAAGAAAAGAAAAGAACATGGTAGGTACTATGTAGTCTCTGACCAGAGGACGTCCTTAACCTGTGTTATCGCATATATATATGTATATATAGTTATCTCTTCCTCTATGCTACACTTTTTAGTAGAAGAAGATAAATTAAAAGTAATTACAAACTGTCCTATTGCTTAGCTCATTCTCATAAGTCTTGTACTCTACATAAAATTATAGTTATACAGAATCTGCTTCGTTTAACGTCTCCTCTAGTGTTTCATTCCGCGTCTTCCTCCCATACCTGGTAAATCAGCAGAGTTATAGTGATGATGAAAGCAGGGTCAGAGTGCTGTGTTGGTGTGGCCATGTGTGCAAGTGCAGTGAGGAGGGAGATGCCGTCAGAGCTGTTCACCTCACACAGCCACTGCTCAAATCTTTTCTGGTGCTCTGGGTCTGTGAAAGACACATTCATAAGTAGTTTTGCTAAAAGATAATAGAGAAAGATACAGAAAATATTTTGTACAGGTTAAGTCTGTCTATCAGTACCTCTGAGGGCCTGAATGCAGGAGTATGTGTCACTAGCAGTACTGAGTGTTTCTAGTCCTGCTGTCCCTGCACACTGCATAACATAAAGGACCCTCCAAAGCATTGAACTGGACAAAGTCCCATAAGGCATCTCAGACATAAACAACCAAATGCCCAGCCTGAGAAAGAGGAAAAGAAATTAAATGTAATCGTTCATTAAGTCCACTATTTTGAGTGAACCACAGAGGTAAACTACATGTAGATTCCTCACCTTTTGTTTCTGAGTACATGTAAAACTGCTCTGAGGAAGAGATGGTCATATTCCAGCTGCAGCTTGTCCAAAGACAGGGAGTGTACCTGAGCACTGGATCCAGCAGCACCAGTCACACTCACATACTGGGTCCAGTGATCACTGACGTAACACACTGTCATTCTAAAGGAAAAGTGAGAGAGAAATGGGTTTTATAATGGTATTATACTATGGCCTAAGAAGCCTGAGCATATAGCTTCGTCTATATTACTGGTGCACTAACCGTATGATGTGTCCGATTCGTTTGACTAGCTGTCTGTATCGTGCTCTGTTGTAGGTTTGTAGGCCAAGAGCAAGAACTTCAATGAGCGATGAAGCGAAAGCAAACACACGCATCATCTTCTGACTGGAGCAGGACTGGGGTTCATACACACCTAGAAACACAGTGGTTGTTCATTTCATACAGTGAGGGTCACAAACCAACAGACAGAAAGACAGATAGACTCGCTTACCCTCCTTGCTCATCCCTAGCATGTGTGAGTAGAGCTGCTGAAACGGGAACTGGGTGAGCATGGAGATCAGATCCTCCTCACATAGCAGTAACCAGCTGCTCTCTGGGTCTTCATCCTAAACACAGAAAACAGCAGGACAATGCAGTTAGAGGTTAAATGTTAAATGAGTCATGTTAGGCTCTATTTCACACTTACGCAAACTGTAAAGTTTACATAAACATTTGAACATAACTGAGTCACAACCAATGAAGGAAACATACTATACTGAACTTACCAAAAAAATAAATATTAATGATATAATATAATTATATATTAATAATATTTAAGGTAAATGAAGTTTTCTACTAATTTTTTTACACCATCCCCATGTATAAAAATTAGATCGGTCCTTTGTCTTTTGTTTTTTTTTACTGATATATACTTTTTCATTTCATGTATTGTATACAGAGATAAACCTAAAATCTTCCATTAAGTTTACTTTATACCTCTACATGCTATTATTTTCTTCCTACACTTACTTCCTCTCCTCCTTCATCCACTAATGTCCAGTTGCCAGACTCAGGTGCAGAAGCTGCTGAGCTCTGGCTCTCACATGGTTTCATATGGCCCAGAAACTCTGCACGGTGTCTGAGTGAAAAGAGAAAAGCCATTGGTCAATGATGTGAGGTTATTAGACTTTGAAAGGATGACCTGGTGTCACATGGAAAACCAAATAAACACGTTCAAACTGGGTGGACAGTTTAAAATCAGTGGATAAGAAATAGTGAGAGCTGTTAAAAGAGCTTCTTTATTTACCTGTCAGGTGACATCAGGATGGCCAGAGCTTGCATAAAGTGCTGCACCCCACTGGTGTTCCCCCAGACCTGAATCTGAGACGAAAATTGACAGCTCTCATCATCTGTATGTAAAACCACTGACATGACAACAATAAATTAAAGACTAACTAACCTGAAGGAAGTGTGCAGCCCACTTTCCCACCCCAGCAGGGCAGCACAGAAGATGGCACAGCAGATACAGGTGTTCTCCTGATCCTCCAACATGCAGCAGGATTGTCACCTGGCAAGTGGACCAGGACCATGTGAGGAAACACAACTACAAAATACCTCGACCAGTGAAACACTGAGGTTATAAGGAGACATAGTGTGTGAATGTGTGTTTATACCAATCTCTCCAGCCAGTGATGGATGTCTGTCTGGAACTGTGTGTCATCAAGGACTCTACGTGTGAAACTAAACAGGACACTGATGGCCTCTTTCAAAGGTTGTAAAGAACAAGGCTGTGTTTGATTCCCAGAACAATCTGAAAACAACATCAAACAAACAAGACAAAATGTATGTAATGTATGCACTAAACATCAAGTAAGAGAATATATGAGAGCATTCTCTAAAATGCACATTATGGCTACTTCAGTTTTAAAGTCTCACCTTTTAGCAGACGATACAAGTATGATTCCACCTGAAGGCGAGACAGCAGAGCAGTGTACGCATGTAGCGCCACCTTTTGATGGAGCAGCTCACAGCGAGCTTCAAACATCCTCCTGAGCTCAGCCAGCACAGTCTGACTGAAATCCGCCTGCTGGAAGCGATGATACCCACACACCTTTGACTGGTCTGCACATAATCCCTGTGAGAACAGAAATGATACTGAAAGAGTTAAGACAGCAGCGCATCTTTAAAATTTACTATTTCCTTCTGGTTACTCATCCAATAAAAAAAAAAACCTGAAGTGTAAGCTGTTCATCTCTGAAGCTCCAAAGACGATTCTGTGTGCTCTTGCAGTCAGAAGACTGTGTGTGCAGCTGTGTTTGTGACTGGGTCAGCTGTCTGCGGCAGCGCCAGTAATTCTGCAGCAGTTCAGTCAGTTCGTGGTTCTCCTGCCGGGCCAAAGCATAAAACTGGGCTGCATACACTTCAATGCCCTCTAACCAAGCTCGCAAACCTCCACCTGGCTCCCAGACACTTAGCTGTTCCAGTGAGAATGGCTGCAGAGTGCAAAACATAAGGGGGGTGGGGGTGGGGGGGTTAGATTATTTTGAATATTAATATATCTGTATATTGAATGTGCTTACCTAATGTATATATCCAATACAACAGCTCTTCTACTTTTACACAGATATAATTTCCCATTTCTGTCAAAACTGTCAGAAAGGTGATAATTCTATTATATGTTCATTACTGAGGTCACAGTGGGTGGTGTAGTCGTACTGGAGTGCATCATATTAAGAGGCGTTTTGAATATTTTGGCCCTCTCATTTACAAAAATCGAGTATAATCTTACTATATTATATTCATTTTTAAGTTAATATCTATATTTCAATTTGTGACATTTTTAAAACTCAGTTTTAAAAGTGTGAATGTGTGTGCAGTTGCATTAGAAAATGACTTAGTGAGTACTATGGTGTTGTTAAAGCTATTCAGACTTAGTTATGCATTTAAAAAAATGCACAACAAAATGTATTACTCAACTTAATGTTATCATTTATTGAATGATATTACCTGAATTTCTTGAGCTCTCTGGATTAACTCTGGGTAGAGTTTGCTCCTGCAAAGTTCAGCTACAGACTCCAGAGGCTGAAAGCTCATAGGGGAAGATTCCTGCTCAGGAAGCGCCAACACTGCAGGTCCTTTTGCACCATTTTTAACTTCCTCACTAAGCTGTATCACAAGGCCCTCCTCCAGTGTAGGAAGAGATGGGTAGAGGGCAGGTGCAGTTGGGGCATTTGGGATCTCCAACTGTGTTGGATGATTCCATGACTCTGTGACTCTGCCAATCTCAGTGGTGTGTAGTGCAACTTTTGGCTCAGCCCCTTGAGTTGCTACTCCACAATGTTCTTCTTCCCCATTTTTTGACTCAGTGAGATGCTCTGTGTCCTGTAATGACTCTGTTGATAAACTGAGAGTTGACTGTAAAATATTAGTTAACACCGATGTTGATAAGGCCTGTGATGAGGAGGTCTGCTGTTTCTCAGAGGACAGATCTGATGTCTGCGCTGTGGCCTCAAGGGGTTGAACGAGGTCCTTTGGCTCCTCCTCTGGTTCCTGATATGGCAGACTGAGGGGGATGTCTGTGAAACCAGAAGTGGAGGCCTCATCACAAACAGCTGATGGAGCTGTGGGTCTTTTTTCTTCTTCTGTCTGCTTTTGCCTCCTAGCCTGCTGAGATATGAAACAGAGATTTAATCACAGATACAAATTTCCTTTGTTAAGCAACTCAGCCTGTGCTATGTGACATAGGGTGTGTGACTGAAGAGTAAACATTATTATCAGTGTCATTATTTCACCAACAAATTGTGAATTAATTGAAATCAGGGATATTTTTTATGTGTTTATATAAGTGATGTTCCCATGCTTTGCAGGTTTTCCAGTTGGACTGTGTGTATCTATCTGTTTTTTAAATCTGTGAATGATTGCAGAGCCCTGCATTCTATCAAAGTACTTTTAAGAATAGATCTAGTTTTCTTATGCATCAGGAAAAGAGATTTAATCACCTGGGATTTTCCACTGGTTCTTGCCTTGGTCTTCTTTGGTCTCACAGCCTCCATGTTTTGTGTCAGCTCACCTCAGCTTTTTCCTTAGTTCAGAGGACACTGACAATACAGCTCACTGCAGTGTCTCCTTGTGGAAACAATCAGCTGAAAAAGATCAGTCCTCACATGTGCCCTACACAGACACAAACAGCAACATTAGCTTGAACAGCTAGTGAGGTCTGTTCTGTGGTAAGCAGTGCCAGCCAGTGGCTATGGCATCAAGATAAACACTGACACTAGTAGTAAACAAAACACTGTGGTATGGCTAATTGAGAAGAGTAGCACGCCGATGATAGACTCTTAACAACTAGCAGATATCTGAGCATAAACACAATACACAGAGAAAACATTTTCTGGAAATCGAAACCAGTCTTTGCGGAAAAGCTTTGCTTAGTTAAACAACTGAAAACGCCTAAACAAGAGTAGGCTATGCTAGCGATTAGCTGCTAGCTTGCTACGATGCATCTCTGTTTAGTAATTAATCCTTTAATGGCTTTAAGTGTTCAGTATTATTGCTCACATTGTCGAAATAAGATATCAAGTCGTCGTGATGGGTGACAGACGGCTGTAGTCTTGTCCGGTGGTCAGCTGTCATTTGTTTTGTTTGTTCCAGGAACTCCACTATCTCAATCTGTGACCATGTGACCACTCTACCTCTCTACGGAAGCCCAGTGAAACCAAATTGAGCAGCACTCTCTGGTAAACCACGAGTGCACGACTAATAAACTGTTAAGTACTTTTTCTAATGGTTAATACACGATTTATTTGTGTTTTATAGATTAACTATAAGTAATTAATAATAAGATGTTTTGGGTCTCCATGTTGTAGCATATCCTTCTCTTTTATGAATCACTTTGGCTTTTCTAAAGGTCTCTTTCAAGCAATGAACTGTCCACTGATGGCTACTAAATTAAAGGGCTAAAAAGATGAGAAGTCATCCAGAAAATTGTTGCCACAATTGCGTACCTCAAAATGCTGTGTATTAGCTATTATACCACATTGATAAGTTTCTTATGTTGTAAAGGCTTAATGTAATATGATTCAGTCTTTAACTGATCTACAGTATGTATTACTTGACTTTGGAATACTGAACTAGGCTATATTATATTTAATTATGCATGCGTGTGAAAACAAACAAAGTAAAGGCTGGGTGGGGAATGGGTAAAGGAGTAAAAGGGCAAGAGAGATGAGAAGAAAATAATAAAAAAATCATGTTAAATAAATGTTGTTTTATTTATGCAGAAAACTTCACTGAGACCAAGAGAACAAATTTTAATCAAAAGAACAAAGAAAACATTTACTAATATATCAGCAAGTAGTGCCACAGAGATGAGACTCTTATTTAAGGACATCAATCTCAGATTGTTTTCCAGTCCATTCCTGTGAACTCCTGCGGCACATAAATCCAAAACTAATCTAATTTCATTACAGTTAGGCACGAATAACAGAGAAAAAAATACAAATGTAAATTTCAACCTAATCAAACTGAAGAGAATCATCTGGGCCCACATTTATTTTATGTATTTGACATGACCAGCCTTCTTCTAACATATACGTATACAGTACTAATGTACTTGAAACATATATAATGAGAATGAGAATGGGTCGGAATTTTATACTTAGCTGCTCTCTGACATGATCAAATACAAATGTGTGTCACACTCATAACATCACCCAACATGTTACACAGTCTGCCAGTATCCTGAGTTGCCCTGACAACTCATTTCCATTAAGGAACCCAACGTGCCAGATGACATCCTTGATAGGGAGGAAGACAGGAAGAATGAGGCAGTGAGCATCATTGAGTTATTGGTAGGTTAAACAGTACATAGGTTAAATAATGTCATTCTTTTTGATATTACACATAGTTCTATAGTTATACAAGTGTTAATAAGGTTAGATCGGCATTACTGAACAAATTAACACAGTATTTTAAACTCTCATTAGAGGTTTATAGAGAACTTGAAGATGAAGACCATATGTGACATGTTTTGTTTTCCCAAATTGGCACATCTCTACTGGCGGACCATCTCATTCAGTTTCAACTGATGACTTTTATCATCCATCTTCTACCTTTGGCATTAGTCTATTCAAAGGCATTTAAAGGTGGATACGTCTGCTGTGAGCAAAGGCAAGGACTGGTGGAGGCCATGTGTTTGCCAGAGGTTTGACAGACTGTTTGCTTTGTGTTTTTATAGAGGGTTGGTGAAGGACTACAGGGAGGGGTTATCTGGACTTCAGTGTTCTGGCTGTTTAATGTGTGTAAAGAAAGTTGTTCTTGGTTGTATGTGTGATTTGGCGACTGGCTGAAAGCTTCAGGTGTGTGGTGAATGTATGCTTGACTCAGAGCCAAGCTGAGGATTTCTGTCTTTTCCTTGTGGAAGCGCAGCTCTATGCCTTGACGCCGGGCCAACACCAGCTCCCTCTGTGCCACCTGCAGCTCCTCCCCAAGTCGCCCCGGTGCCCTCTGCTCCCGTCCAAGCCAATCCAGAGCCATGCTGCTGCGCATGTACTCATCCAGTCCTCGCTGAGAGTAATACGCAATAACACTCTGAGAGGCAGGAAAGAAGACAATGAGCACTATATAGGGGCAGTGATACTCATGCTTCATCAAAGTTTGCTGGGATGGGGTATGTCCTCTGTACCTGTCGAGAACACTGCCTTTCTCTCAGAGCCTTCAGTGTCCCATTCCAGTGCAGCAACTGGAAAACTGTCATCATTTCCTGTGAAGGGAAAGACAGTGAATGACAAGGGGTGAGAAAGACACACAAAGACTTAAGTCTTTCGCAGTTACAGGAGTAATGACTTGAATAACAAACATCCAGCACTGTGTACACACGCCAGACAAAGATAACATATCATGTGGATCACCTAAGCTGTGGGTGATTGGTTTGAAAAGATATTGTAAATCTTTATGCACCAGGTAGAGTTCACGCTGATTTATGAAGTGCTGTCTAGCTAAACAGCTGCCAAGTATTAAAAGCTAGTGACATTAATGTTAAACAGAGAGAGGCTATACATTAACTGGAATTGAGAGGCACAGATGGAAAATTTGACATGTAAGTTGTCTGGGGTTGAAGTCCATATTTTACCTGCCGGCCTGTTTACTCTGTTTAACCATGCATCTGCCTCGTGCTACTTGTTTATGAGCCTGTCTGATTAGCGAACTATATAACACCTCCTGCATTAACTGCATGTATAAATTATACAAAGCTCTGACAGCTGCATGCCTCCTGGCTGGTGCTATGTGTGTAGGCTTGTGAATGTGTGTGAGTAGATTTCAGTGTGTATGTACATGTGCACACATTCTGTGTGGAGGTGTGTTTATTACTTGGAAACTCTCCATTTCTATAAGGTGTGCTCTAGCAGGAATGATAATGAACCCATTTCCTCTCACTAATAACCCTCTGTCTCCAGACAGATGCTTATTTACACAACGGTAGAAATATTCGGTGTTTCATCGACTCCCGGCCAGGACCTGAGTAACATTGAGATGGAAAGGCAAAGAAGGGTAACAGACTCAGGGTGTAATGATAACAAATTTATGTGCAATTATCACCCAGTTGTTGAATTTTGTGATGTTTGGCTTAATAATTTCTAATTATGTAAAATTATATTCCTTTGGGTCAAATTAGGAATATATTATTTTAAATGCCTTTACAAAGCCTGACCTCTTTGAAGAAAATAGATCTTTCAAACAATTACCACCTGGCCCCACATGATTTATGAGCTACAGGCAAAATAGGTTTTAGTTTTAGGTTTTACCTGGAACTCCAGCATCGTCCTTCCTATGTAGTTCTGAAGGAGCAAACTGTAGGTTCCTAGACTGGTGCTTGAATCACATGCATCTTCTATAGAGACCTTTACAAAGACAACAGTGCAGGTTAACATCCATGTTGAGACTAAACACTCTTCTTCTGTGTCTATTCCTATAACCTGCCATGTAAGAAGGGGTTATACAGCGTGTTTGCAGTTTCTTACACTCACAGCACTGTCACTGGTTGCCTGCTGCAAACTCTGACTGATGAATGCAGGGTCGATTCGTCGACACTGTAGCTCGTTCACAAGTGAGTTCATCAGAGCCACTCGAGCTGCGTCCCTCCGAGCCTCTGCCTGAGTGTCACACACCTGATGATGAGGAGAGTTAAAAATGTCAAGAAGAGTGAAAAAAGAGAGGGGAATGAAATAGACATTAACTCTTACTGTTGGTAATTTTACACTCCACTACAACTAATCCTGGGGTCAAAGCACAAATCACTTCCCTTCTCTGAGCTAGGTGTTGTTGTCACAATGAGCCCATTGAGAAGTATCATGAGACTTAAACTAAATGACATCAATTTAAAACCACATTAAAAGTTTGTCTGATCTCGTGTTTTTCCACACTTAATGGGAATAAACCAAAGTATCTTTAAATGTTTTTGGTCAGAAAAATAACAGAAAACCTGATTCTGAGAGTTATTTCCTCTTTATCACTGTATATCTATAGACAGACATTTGTAGGTTTGGAATCATATAGAAAAACGATCATGCATGAACCATAACTATTATTTAAATTGAATTGAATAACCAGACTATTTTTTTACAGACAAATAAGACAAAATATATGTTGGTGACTTGTTGTTATTACACTAACAATTAATACTTTCTTCAGTCTAATAACTAATATATACTCAGGACAGGAACATGCAGCAACATGTATTATTACGGCCTTTTCCATTGTTTTCGGTTACCTGCCACATGCTAGTTAAATTCCCACTAGCATATTAAGAATAAATACTATGTTAAGAATCATTATGGCAGTTCATGGATGTTAAATTATCGCTAAATGTTGCTAGGTAGTATGACGATGCTGACAAACACACCTTATAGTTGCCAAAGCAGCTTCCTCCAGGAAGTGTGACATAGCAGACATACGGTGGACCAGGGGAGGGGGCAGACTCGTACAACAGCAGGCTGTCTGTTTGGCCCGCTGCGTTCTCACCAAAACCATCTGATTTACTGGAAGAACCCTTCTCCTGACTCATCCGCTTCTGCTCCCAAAAGTTATGGAGCATGGCCACGACATTCACTACACACACATGAATGTCAAAATAATGACAGACATTTGTGAAAAACATTTCTTAACTATGTGTAAACTGTTGCGTGTACACTTGTAAATATATCTCTTTGATTGTCCCCTTAATACAAGATTTGTCTAATACATAATTCTGATAACTCTTACTTTGATCAGTTATCATCAGAATGTGTTTTTAATCTAACCCAGATAAAACTGCATGAATGCATAAATGTTAACATATACAAGCCAGGCACTGGTAAATTTCAAGACAGTGTTTATTTAAAAAGAATTAGGAGCTGAAGGGAAACACCTTGTACAGCAGTTTGTAACCCTTTGAGCTTTTTCTAACACTGGAACAGACTTAAAAATGTCCTGTGTCTTTTACTATGTGCCAAACAATTCACTGCAGCTCTTAACCCACACTTGTTGGTGATATACATAGCAGGATAAACAGGTAAATAAAGTTATGAGTTACCTGTTTTTCTAATACATTATTCTCTAAGAGATAAAAATAGCTTTAACTGCTTCATTCAGATATTTCATACCACAAATGTTAATGTTTGTGAGTTACTCACAGTCTTTGGGGCTGGTTTTAGTCAGGTATGACATGATGCTTTCCTCAACTTTTACTTCACTCATCCTCATCCAGTGTTTACTTCCACAGCTGCATCAAAAACACCCTATCAGTCCACCTTTCTTCATCCAAATGCCACACATGACCCTAGAAAAGGGCAACCTCCATCATCATCAACAGCTCAGGGTGGGGACATCATCAGGAATAAACCTAAAATTCTGAAAGCCCCTCCAGTCTCCCTTTCTCCACCTCCTAAACTCTCCTTCTCCCCTCCTCCTGTGTGAACATCTCACCAGGGCTTCTCTTTTGAAGCACACCACCTTTGTCATCTGTGCTGCCAATTAGCTCAGAGGGCCCCTCACTCTACACATGCACACATACACAGAGGTGCAAAGCAGGAATGCTGAGCCCCTCCCCTCTGGCTGTGCAGCTGGCTAATCCTTGAACAGAGAGGACAGTTGAAGACCTGCAAAACACTGAATTACAGACAAAAGGATCATATGAGGAGCAAAAATATAAACTCTTTATATTACTAGATGTTTCTCTTCTCTGCCATTATCCAGGCATCATAAGAATAATTCCACGTGTAGTGTTTAAGATGTGTGGGGGTTGGATACTTTGACTTCACATACTAATTTGAGGCCCAGGGTCTAAGCTCTATTCACCCTCTTCAATATGAATGGCCATTGTTCAAGTCTGAGTTCACTGGCTTTCTGAAAACCTCTTATGCACAAATGAACCAAATTCTGGAGAAGTGGTTTCTTAGCTCCCAAAGTCTGTCTTTTAGATGTCTATAAGTTAAAAATATTTCTGTGAAAGAGTGAATAAGTCATGAGTGACTTTTTCCTTCACCTTTTCATGATGAATGTTCTTGTGTTGTGGAGCATGTGTTGCGACACGCTTATAAGTGAAAGTTTCAATCTAACAATAGTTGTAGGCCTTTGAATCAGTTCTGCATAATTAGAAACTCTCCATGGACCATGTATTTGAATCTTAAATCCACACCCACCATCAGCAGCAGACTCAGTGACAATACACTTCAAACTTACATATTAACATCTGTATTTTTTTATATGTTGTAGTGATGAAGTCAGATCATACTGAATGTGATCATCAATTTTAAAGAATCTGCCAAACTTGTCAATTAAAACAGAGAGAATACGTTGGCATTAATGTATAAATTGTTTAATTGTCAATCATACACTTCATTATAATTAGTAGTCCATATTTACATTATACTGTATGTAAAGCACAATAGTTTAAAGCATTTCAAACAGCAAAACAGGCTGTCCTCAGACCAGACAGTGAGGATTTCTAGTCAACTAGAAATAGTTTGTTTTGCTCTGTCATCCCGCTCTTATTTTTTCATGACAGTAACAAGTTGAGGTGAGTTTTTCCATCAATCATCACATTTTTAGAAAAAGCAGGGGCATCACTGCAGTCCCGTTTATCCCCAGAAACTGGCACTCTCCATACTGGACTTGATAGTATTTTGATTGTCCCTCCTGGATTTGGTCACCAAGTTGGCCTCTCCCTTCTGCAGACGTCTCCTCTGCTCTGCCTTCTGCTGTTTAGTGAGCTGCCTACGCACCTTCTGACGGACTACCTCCTGCAAAACACACAATAACATACAGCACATTACTACAGATGAATGGAAGCACCGTCTTTCTATGCAAGTCAGTCACAACAATATGTTACCTCTGCTATATGACACCTGTCACATTCTCTCACAAACTATGACACCAAATGAAAGCTCTTTAGCTACACCTACAGGACATACTTTAATTAATATACTACACTTAAAAATGATCAAGAGGGTTTTGGAGTGGTACTGTAATGGTTTTCTTGGCTTTTCTTACTGGTGCTATGGTAGAACAGCTCCCTATGCTGCCCATTGTTGCCTCACTGTCTGTCCTCCTCCTCCTGTGTTCTGCCATGTGTAGAAGACTGTCTGAATCTCTGCAAGATAAAACATAGAGAAAAGTCAATCAATCGCATACTATTCTGACACATCTTTCAGCAAAGCACACACATTCACTGGTGGTGGTGTAAGTTGTGGTAAAGTATCCTTTTAACAACCGTAGTCAAATCCTAATGTGACTAGGCTATTTTCTTTCATGTTATCATTTTTCACCAGTCTCATTTGGAAATTCACGGAGAATGTCATAAACTTCTGCTTACTTTTAGAGGTTTTATTAAATTAACATTATGTTTACCTGAAGGGTTTGAACTCCTTGTTGGAGGCAGAAAGGTCTGAAAGCTCTGGACACTCGTCCTCTGCTTCCTTCAGCTCCTCCTCTGTGTCCTTCTGTGTGTCTCCATCACTTGTAGCTATGGGTTCTCTCTCTGTCTCTTCCTGTTCTCCTTGTACATTTGCATGTGTGTCACTGACTTTCAGACCCTCAAGTTCTAGCATAGCATGTTTATATTCTTCCATATCCACACTCTCCTCTTCTCTTTCACCTTCCAAATCTGTTGCCTCTTCATAATCACCCTCATCCTCATCATCTTCATCAGGTCCAGCTGGGTGTAGAAAAGCACAATCTCTCTCCAGATCTTTGGTGAAGCCACTTGCTGAGACTTCAACATCTAGAGAATAAGACCGCCTGTAGCAATAACACAACAGAAGATCATCTAACAGCTGCTTTTGACCTCAAAGATTATTCACAATGCAAAATCTATTGGATTGTTGGATAATTTAATGCACAATTATCTACTAAGTAATTGTCTTATATATATGAATATATAATAAAGGTAGTCTGTATTCTAATGAGAATCAAAATGCCTCAAAGGTATTTTGTTTTAGACAAAACACATAAATAATAAAACACAATTGAAATAAATACAGTTAAGTTACTTCATTTGACATTCAACACATTTTGGTTTACTGCAACAAAAAAAGAACAGTTACCTAATGTCCTTGAAGGTTGGATAAAGCTCACTTTCATAATTAAATCGCTTTGCGAAGAAATCTCTGATACATTTGACATCTCGGTCAAAATACCTACAAACAAAGGTGGGAGAAGTAAACAACACTGACATATTTTTTGTTTTAATCTGTTTTAACCACTTTATAGCATAATCACCAACCATTCAGCATTAAGATGTGAGGTAGACACCATCTGAGGGAAGTCTATCATAGTTATGTGGTCCTGGTCATCCAACATGAGGTTGAACTCATTGAAGTCTCCATGAATAAGGCCATGATTGGCCAGTTTGACTATGAGCTCCATGAACTCATTATACAATGCTGATGGATCCTGCAGCTCATGCACCTGACACCTGGAAGAGAAACAATAAACAAAAAAAGTTATAGTAGGAACAGGGAGTAAAGGTTTTAAATATTAATGTGTTATATTTTAAAGAAGGAAAGATGGATTGTTCACACACAATGGATATCCATTGATAAGCTCCATCACTACTGCATGTCTGTTATAATCCACGGGTTTGGGAACAGGAAAACCACGATCATACAATGCCTGGGAGGATAAAGTACACAACTCAAAGGACAAAGCACAAAAAATAGATCTCTTCTCAATGTAGGAATGCTAATGTTTTCGTTCTGTGTCAATTGGGTACAATGTGTGATTCTGTATTTATAAATAGGGACCTCCTCAGCCACTGGTCCATTACCTTCATGTAAGCAAACTCCTTCATTGCTGACAGTCGTGAAAGGTAAAGCCAGGACATGTTCTTTCTGTGTTTGTGGTAATCTCTCTTGTTCTTTAGGTTCCTGAAGGAAGTTCTACCCAATCTGTGAAGCTTCAGAGCGTATTGCTCCCCATCCGGACTTGCCACAATATATATATCTACAGGAGGTGAACACAAAGACATATATGTATGTACATAAACACATGAACATGAGAAGCCTGGAAATCTGAGGGAAAATATTCTCATTTACATTAACATCACAGGAATCAATAAAACGTCTGTGTTGTCCCATTTATTTTCTTCTGGACCAGTTAAGCTAAATTGCCTTATTTACTTGATAGTTAAAGAAAAGGGTAAAAAATATGTGACTTATATTGTTAATGTGTTATGGGAAACATAATTAAATGATAAGACAATTTTGTTATGCTGTAATATGCTTTTTTGAGTTGAAATTTAATAATTGAACAAGCACATTAGACTTTATACATCACATAATACATTTCAACCAAGTGACCAACGCATACACAAATATTTACATACTTTGTGAGATTTGTTTTCTTACCTGACTCTTTACCTACTCCCATCTGGTTGCCAACTGAAAAAACCACTTCTCTTGAGGACAGGGTCTTCAGAGCTAGGTAGTCATATCCTCCATAGTTCAACCTGTAGCCCTGTACAGCTGAAATCAACACACAAATGCTTCATTATAAAGACATATCATCTCTTATCGTAACCCAGTTAGTCAAAGCTGGTATTCCTGTGTGTTTTCTTACTTTTGGTGCGTTCATAGACTACGAGTTTGTGTTTCACAAGTTCTCTGAGAATCTTGTTGCAGCCACCATGTTTCAGGCTAGCAATGGAGGCGAGAAGACTCACTGGAACGATCTCGTGGTTCTTCATCCCCATCTCAACCTTTGCAAGGAGAAAGTCACAGAAAGAAACAATACGGTCACTGGAGTACTGAAGCCTGGTTGCAGTGACAACACTGAAGAGCTCAAAGATGATGTGATGTTGTTAATGAACCATAGCTACTATCTACTTTATGCTTTGTCCCATCAGTAACACCCAGTCAAGTAAGTATTATAAGATAGATGTGAACCTATTCTATCCCTTAAGGTGACAGATAACATCAAAAGACAGATGATACTGTTTCCATTTCTTTAATGACACTAGATTTTAAATAAGATTATGACAATTTATTTTCAGCCCCGTTCTTGTCAATCACTCAATGTTATGAAAGTGCAATAGACAAAAATCACTGGAGTAACATACTCTATTCAAAACCTATTCAAGTTATTTGGTTGGCATTAACGGTAAATGACTACATGATTGACTCTTATGTCATGTAAAACGACAACACATCATCTCTATTGCAACTCGTTAGTCAAAACTGTTGAAGTATTACCTAATGGCTGTTTTACGCAGCGGTGGCATTTTTTCTAGAAAATATTTAGCCCGCTATGAGCTTATTTATTTAACGTTAGCTCAAGTAGATTTGACTGTTAATGTAATATTTTACTTTATGGTTGTATATACAGTTTATGTGTGTCTGTGTGGCAAAAGAAAAAGCTAGCCTAGCACATGCTAACTCAGCTGTGACAGAACTGACTTATCTCGCTACTTACCGCTGTGAGGACTCGGAAGTCATCTCGGGATAAGTATCTTAGCACTACGACATTCAGTTTTCCCATGTTTAAAGCTGCACACAAACAGTTAGCGTATAAATACTGTTATAACTAATATTTCTTGAACTAGGTTGTCCACATTCTCAGTAAACACGTGCCAGACGGAAGTTCCGGGAATAGAAAATACGTCACTTCGGGTTCACGTATCACGTCATCCTGGCGTATCCATAGATAAAAAGATATGGACGTACTAATAGCGTACGTTAAGGTACAGTAATTTAATGAAATAATAACACAGAGTGTAAGAGCCACATATCATTGTAATATGAGATGTAATAGTACACAGTTTGCTTTAGATTCATATTTAGATACAATTTATGAAGCTATTATGGATGATTTTTGCTCTGGAAAATCACTTGGAGGCAGTTATATTTGTTGTTTTTGTTAGTGATTGAAATAGATGATACAATAATGTTATTATACTGTTACAGGCAAAATGGAAGGAGATGCAGTCAGAAGCTGAAGCTACTTCCTTGATGTTGAATCTGGACTGGAATACATTTGTTTTGGCACTCTTGGATTGTACTTTTGACTTTCTACAAAATGATGTATTTGTCTTTGTTCCATTTGTTTTTTCCTGCTATGGAAAATCAAAATGCTTCCTGTGAAAAGCATCTACTATGCTGTTACAAATTCCTTCTAAAAAACTAATTGCAAAGCAAGCAGAAGCACATTTTATTCATTAAAGAAAAAAACTTTGGGCACCTCATCTTATAGGCCTAGATTTTTTTAGAAATCATATATAGGCATATATGATTTCTAAAAAAATCCAGATTTTGTAATTAGTCTATGAGAGGTATTAAGATATATTATGATTAATTAATTAGCTTTTATTTCGTTTTTGGTCTGAAACATAGCAAATATTAATATATCACTGAGTAATGTTGATATCATTTTTATTATGAGAGTAAATAAATTGCTATATGTATATGTAATGAATATCAGTCAGATTAAAATCAAATATAAAGAAGTATTTTTTTGTTTGTTTTAATAAAGTGTTTTAGAAACCTTTAACAAGAACAGGCATTATATTGTTGTACTGGATTCACTGACTTACACTATGGGATACTTTAGCATATATTTGTCAATATTTTGGAAAATCATTTTTATGCTTCTGTGCCAGTAACAGCTGTACTCAAAAACATTAGGTTTTTCATTTATCCTATTTTTGTGAACATGATACAGGAATCTCTTAAAAGGATTTCTTTAAATTTGGCACAAATGTCCACTTCGATTCAGTGATGAACTGATTTTAATTTGGTGCTTAAAGGTCAAAGATCAATGTCACTGTGAATGCAATATCAGAGGGATGCACTGAGCAAGAACTGATTACATTTTTGTGTTAAAAGGTCTTTCTTGTGAATGTGATTTTACAGGCACACCTTCATTCTCCTCAAACCTTCATCACAGAAATTTTTATAGTTCTATTTTTATTTATTTTATAATAAAATATATAGTTCCATCTTAGTTATAAGTGCATCCAGTTCTTCAGACTGACTACTATTCAAATACAGCATGACTATCAGATGTTATTTCAATGAAGGATAACAGTGCTGCTCTTTAAGGACCTCACAATGGATCCTTTTATTAAAATCCTCATTGTTTGAATTTAATCTTTAACAACGTTTTGTAAGGTAGGAGTATAATGTAGCTGTAAGAGACCAGGCTGGTAAGGACAATTTTAAATGGGTTAAAATAATGGATAAAATGGGTTTTATTTACCCAAAATAAATAAAATAACGATCATCAAGTAAGTGCTGGGCCCATAAATGAGTTAAAAACAGAAACAGAACCAGGCTGAAGCAACACAAACTTAACAGCAAACCTGACTAAACCATACTGCATGAGCAAAAAACAGAATGGCATAACAAACTAAACACGAAGGAGAGTGATATGACATATACTGGCTGATCAGGTCATTTTGAAACAAGAGGAGATACAAAGACAATCATTACTAATTATTGACAGGCTAGGTGGAGACCACTGGATGGGTGCCAAAGAGGAGATAGAATTATTCTGATATTACTTTCTTATTCCCAAATATTTGGTATAGCTAAAGTGCAACAAAGAAGAGCTTCGTTCAACATAACCTGTATCTCCTATATGACAAGTAAGAATGCTGCAAAGAAAAATGATGTAAAGGAAATGTGGAGGCGTCAGAATAAAAATATTTGACTATGTGGATGTTTGAATACAGTATGTTCTGTAGTTATTGTTTTTTTGTGTGTTGGATATTATTTATTCTGTGGCTGGTTGCTCTGTTGACATTTGTGCAATGTTATTGTGTCCTGTAATCATGATAGATCACTGCTGTGAGTCCAAGACAAAGTTTTGCACAGGGACGATAAAGCATGCTTTATCATAACATAAAATGAAAGAAATATATCTTGATGCTACAGGAAACACTGCATCATCCCAGTGAAACCTGAAGGTCAGATGTTTGGTGGAACATTTCTGTTGCTATAGCAGTTGCATTCAGTGGATTCATGGTCAGGCAGCTGTGTGTGTGTGTTCACACCAAAGTGCCCTGTGACAGACAGCGTGTCACACACACACACACACACACACACACACACACACACACACACACACACACACACACACACACACACACACACA
>JAUYWH010000027.1:11155155-11178409 GCA_034779795.1 Ctenopoma multispine | reverse complement strand
ACACACACACACACACACACACACACACACACACACACACACACACACACACACACACACACACACAAACACACAAAAATATGTCTGAGTGCTGCTGGAAGCAGCTGATCCCCTCCCAGGGGAGAGCAGGTCTCTGCCTGGACGGATGGACCTATTCTGTGAGTATTACATGGATGTATGGGTGGATGAATGGTAAATGGCAATCAGGTGGACCAAAGGGTGTAAAGGTTTTTCCATCCATTTTGTCAAAAAAAACGTCAGATGTCACTGTGACAAATTATCTCTCTAGTCAGAAATGTTCGAAATTTCGAATTTTTTTTGGCTCTGTCAGAACAGCTGTTATCCACAGTGCTGTAATTTCAGAATCAAACAAAAATATTCATGCAGCAAAACTGATTCATAACATCATAAATTAAAGTGTCAGTTTATGTTTTGTGGTAATAAGTAGTCCTTACTGAGTACTTCTGGAGATCAATAAAATGTTTAATAGAAATATTTTTTCCTCAGCATTTTTTGTTGCTTTATGTCAGAAATTTTCTTTGTTTGTTCCGTTGGGTTGGTTATTAGCAATTACACAAAATGACAATTTCCCTCTTTATTTATATCAAAACCACTTCTACTGTGCAGAAGAAGGTCAGTGGAGGCTTCTGCCCCACCCCTTGCAAATTAATCAGATTTGCTCTCAACAGTAGAGTATTTATTAAAACAATTATACTGAATGTGAATGAGCATGCACAAAACAGTAGCATTATAACACCATGATTTGCTCCAACCCTGCTACTACACTCTGAAATCTAGCTGACGTGGGTTACTTTGAAATGAGTCTTGTTTTTGGACTGTAGTGGCAGACAGGCAAACAGTCTTTTTAATTTTGCCCTTACAACATTAGTATTTTCACATAATCATTATCATTAGATGTTACATTTCCATCTTAATATTTCCAGTACACCTAAAAAGCTCTTAAATGATTCGAGCCCCTCTCTCTGAAAAATTCTCTGCATGACCCTGGTCAACCTTGCCACACACAGATGAGCAGGGACAAACAGCAGGTAGAATCTAGTGTGATATTAATTGGCAAAGAGACCAAAAACACACATTACATCATGTGAAATATGACCAAGCCTCTTCTGTTGGCACTAATACTTATGTTGTTTCTATGAACATATTGATGTTATTCAGTGCCAGCTCATCTTATTTTACATTTGTGTTATATATATATATATATATATATATATCTGAACTGAAATTCAGCTGAGATTCCTGTCAGCATTTGAAACAAACCAGCCAGAGAGACAGTTGGAGCTCTGACTGCCTCTCAGGAACAAGTTAAAAATAAAACATTCAGCTTGGAAGTGTATTTTACTGAAGATTTCTGATAAATGGTTTGATCACCGGGTGGGTCTTTTAAATGCAGATGAGGTTATTCTGGACTGTTATGAGCATGGCTTCCAGCTGCTTCAGGAGGTTGAGGGAGGAGTCGAGAGACAGCCTTTCAGAAAGGATCTTCAGCGTGTGTACAACTCAACACTGATCCAACTGGGAGCAATGAGCTGAATTTGACACACAAGAAACCACGATTACACTGACACACTTTCTTCAACAATGACAGCCAGGCACTTGACCCACTTTTTTGCTCATATGTAAGTGGGTGCAAAAGTGTCTCCTAAAACCACCAGTGCAAACACAGTTCCTGTAACCTCAGAGCATCATGGTACTTCTGCTCTCCTCAGAATCATGTCAGACATCTCAAGACTCCCAGCCGCTCCGGGTCATCCAGAGGCTAGCCAATGAGAGGCCCTGTAGAAAAGCCCTCACCAGATCCCCCTGGCAGAACCAGGCAGCATCATAGTGTATCATCTTAATAAGACAGACATCTGGAGAAAGTGAGTATGTGCTCCTACATTCATTTGTCCTGCGCCTTTGGTTTTATGAATGGTGTAAATATCTGTTATGGTTGCCCCTTATGTCTGACACAATACCCTTTTTGATCTGAATTATCACACACTCGAGGTAGCAAAAGGGGAAATAAGAGTAAGTCTCACTGTCTCTGTCTTTCTCCCATGGAGGTGATTTGAGGAATTGAGCAGCACTTACAACCTATGAGCTCTGGAGTCAGATGTCTGGATATATCAGCTCAACCATGCATGTGCGCTATGTGTATTTTTTATGTGTGTGTATGTGTGTGCATGAGTGAATGCGTAATTCTGTGTGATGTACTGTAGCAGGCACCTGCTGGTGCACTTTTATGGGACTGACCTCACAAACACACTCTCGCTGCGCTCCAGACGTAGGTTTAGTGCACTCAGTTTGTTGGTGGTGGTGAGGTGGAAAAATGGCCCACACAGCCTGCAGCAGAACGGTTTGTTTTAATTGCCATCGCTGTGCAAACAGGTTCTCTCATTCAGTGTTACAGACACTGGTTGTTCTGTTTGGGAGATTGAATAAAGAATTAGATACTTTTGAAATTATTATGTGTCTAAATGGCATAATTATTTGAAAGAATACTGCACCAATTTAGTGTTAGTGTTATTTCTCTAACATTGCCAGGCTCTAAATTGAGATTATGGACAAATAATAAAACATGATGAAGCAGAATATAGGTTATAAAAATAGACTTTTATAGATATATACATATGTTTGGTCGCCTTTATTTGACAGCAAACTATATTCAGTGTTCACATGATGTCACAAAGAAGCCCACCTGAAGAGCAAAAGACTTTTGTTTGATGCTTACTTTCTTCACCATATATCATGTCTATAACGTGCCAGTGCATGTAGTGTCAGTTGGGTGTTTTATAGCTGCTGTATGTACTATGGGATCACTCACTTTTACACTAAGTAGTATAAGAACACTAAGCTGTCAAAGGTGGATCATTTAAGCTGACACTGATGAAAAGTTTTTATTGTAACTATGTCATAATATAATGTGGTAATCAGACCAAAATAATACGGCCTCATGATCCATGGAGCAACATCAGTTAGCTAACGTTTACTAATTTGTGCTTACCTTTACTTTGATAATGAAAAATATATTATTCTTCACCTTCCAAATGGCAGCATGGTTAAGGTGTTCATATTGAAAATACATGTAGCTGTCTGTACATCTGTAACATGTACACAGTGTTTTTGAGACATGTAAACAGACATATGATATGTAGAATCATTAAAGTTTTGTGGAGTTGCATCGGGACATTATTTTACCTTACAGCTTCTAGACACTGATTGTGCATTTCATTTCATAAGTGATTGAATACCAGTGTTCACATACGTGGGAAAACCTTAATAAGAACATTTATAATAGACATAGACTCTGCAGCAACCACTTGGGACCAATCAGTGCAATTAAAAATTCCATTACAGGGTGAAAGAAAATCATTGTTTAAATTTAATGGAAATTTAATTAAATGCATATTTGTAAATCAGCTAAAAAAGACACATAATAACCTTTGGAATGTGCACATGCTTTCTTTCTCCATGTAGATTTCTTATTAATGCACAGATAGAAACAGATTGTTGTGTTGGGAGAAATTAGAGAAATGAACACATTCAGTGTTTGTAATTGGCAAGATGAGGTCTTGTTTGATGGCATTCATTGCATTTGCACTGATGCATTGTGTTTGGATAACATTGTGTAATTATTTGTCAGTCTGCATTTGTAGGGCATCTCAAAGGCTAACAGAAACAATATACTGTGAGATTTCTTTTCAAATGTCAGCCAGTCTTACTGTTACTGGGTCAGAAAGACAACAAGCGACATTTTTCTCCTGTTTCATCCTGATATGTGGAACTTGAAACAATACACTGCCCTTTAACCTAGGCCATTTCTATCCATCAGACCCTTCTGTACCCATTCAGTCTTCCTCTATCACCCCTGTCTTCCAATCTAAGTTTACCCCATATCCTTTCCTTTCGTCTTATTCTCCCCGTTTGCTTCCCTTTCTTCCCCCGTCCCTGACAACCTCAGAATGGAAACAAAAGAGCGAGCGGAAGATGGAGGGAGAGAGATAAAACAGTAAAAAGCCAAGTGAAGTCATACTTTCAGCCTCGCTGCTTTCTTCACTTTGCTGTCCTCTCTTTTGCTTAATGTTTGAAAGAGCTTTTATTCCGCAAATTCTCTGCGCTCTCATGAATAACACATGAGCATCAATGGCAAACGCTCTCTTTTTCCTTTATCCCCACCCTATTCTGCTCTCACTGGCTCTCTAAAACACACACACACACACACAAACACACACTTCACTCACAGATGGCCTGGTCCAGGTCATTTCCTCTGTGGATGGAGGATAACTGAATTTACCAGTCTGTTGTGTTCTGTTGTTCTGACAGATCTGTTTATGGCCAAAAAAAGGAAAAACATGACCAGCTAATAAACTGTACTCCTGTAAGTGTATATGGGTGTGTGTGTGTATAAATTGTCATGTTTTTTTTTATATATCTGCAGCAGCAGAATGATCACACTGCTCCTACAGTTCAGTAATAGTGGTATATCAACCACCTTGTGACAGTATAATGTTTAGTTAATGTGTTTAGCAGATTATTCCATTATGGCTCTCTGTGTTTTGCAGAGAAGACGTAATGGTGTTATTTCTCATTTTTGTCACTCTGCGGTTACGATTTATTTTTTGTTTTAATGTGCACACAGTCATCCATGCACATTATATTACACTGCGGAAAAAGCTATTTCCCCATCAAGTTTCCAGTGAAATTGCTAGTGCGGTTTAGAAGTCAGATATCATCAGAAAATGTTTGAGCTTGTGAAAAATAAATGCACCACATGCTTTTGGAACAAAAAAGGTACCCCAAGAGAGTGTTTGTATCCATAAAACACTTTTTGAAGCTAGAATCTGTTTGACATGGTTGCATACTCCTAAGTCATGTCTCCAGACAAAAGGCTTTTCCTGGGTAGAAAGTGGGGCTTCTTCCCATTATGGAACCTCTAGATCACATGACAGTGTGCAACAGTACACACATACTCATGGAGGGTTCGTGTATGGGCATTAAAGCTTGGAAAGAGAAAGTAACATCTGGTGCAGGCAGATTTTATGTTTAGATACAGCGTTGAGCAGGTGTGTGTTTCTAAATGTGTGTGCGGTAGATCCAGGTCTGCCTGTGGGAAGTAAGTAAGTGTTGCATGGAAATAACCAAGTTGGCCAATTAACCGTGTGTGAAGTCATCAGCCCACACAACCCTGTTGCAATTTTAATGCTCTCACACTTCAAAATAAACACACACAGACTCATGTACGCGCACACACACACACACACACACACACACACACACAAACACACACACACACACACACACACACACACACACGTTTCCAAACTAAATAAACCATTAAAGTTAACTATCCTTCCCCAGGCTGTCATCTGTTGGGAGGTGCTGAAACATAGCATATTTCATGTTTTTGACTTAAGCTGTCAGTCAGCTGCCAGCTTTACTGTAAGCTGCACCGTTCCAGTTTGAGATCATGAATCAAGCGACAGGCAGGGAGACACTAAGACAGACAGGCCTGCACTGCTGGAGATTTTCTCTTTTATAATTCAAACTGGGAAGGTGGCATGCTGTGAAAACCCAATTTAGGCATCATGACCTCACTGCTTAACACCCGTTTAGCTGGTGTTAGTTTGTAATTAGAGGGTGAGCGCCTAGTTATCACAGCTCTGCTTCCTTTGTTACTTGGATGACATGGCTCGATGGATGCTCAAAAAATGACCTGTCCTATTCAGGGATGGTGTTTGTGTCAGTGGCTATGTGGTGTGCCAGGTGGAGACAGGACTAGTTGAATTCAGATTGATTACTATTTGTCCTCTGAGCACCTGCTTAAACACACACACACACACACACACACACGTAGCGGTGGTTCAATTCCCAGTCCTATGTTTGAGCTGCATTACAAATGCATACATAGTGTTAAGAGTGGCACAGAGCTGCTTTCATATGCAGATGTGTTTGTCGAGTCCAGGCCACGGCCTTCCACTGCCTATTGGGTATAAGCATTACACCCACAGCTGTCCCCTCTGTCTTTCATGTATATCTCTTATCCCTCCCCTGTTAAGCACTTCCTTTCTGTGTCTGCTCCTCATATTATAATGACCCTTATGACAATATGCACAGCAGAAGAACTTCTATTAATAGTGATGACAGCAATGCTGTCCCAGTTGTTTGCCTTTGTTGGTAGCCTAGATACTAAATTAGAGATTCTAAATTCAGGGACTGTGAATGAAGCTGGGTGCTGTAAGGACTTAAATGTAAATGCATGGCACAGAGAAAATGAGAAGAAAAGAGCTCCAAGATAACGCAGGCGACTGCGTTTTTCTAGTCTGCCGGGAGATAAATACGATGAGATGAATGTCAGTGAGACTCATTGTTTGGCTGCCATGGGAGGTGTAGGCGACTCATCATGTATGCCAGTGTGTGTCTATATATGTGTTAGTGTGTGTGTGTGTGCATGTGTGTGTGTGTGTGTGTGTGTACTAATTATGTGCACGCTCTGAACTCCAGTCTGATTGTCAGTCTGACGTGTGCTCACCTTTGTGAGGGGAGAAGAAGAGCACAGGAGGAGAGTGAAGAGAGACAAAGATTTGGCAGAAGTTTAAGAGGAAGCTGGAAGCTCTGATCAAGCTTTTGTCATTTGTGTGTGTGTGTGTGTGTGTTTCAGAGACAGAAAGAGACAGAACGGGAAGGCTTGCCATGACAATATATCCGTTGCTTAGCAGGTGCAGTCTGACCTGCCACACTCGCCGTCCCCCCCTCCTACATCTCTTAGCTTTCTATTCCTTCTCTCCTCTCTGCCAAACAAAGGCAAGGAAGTCTGTTTCTACTGATGTCAGGCTGAAATAAAGGCACAGAACCAAACACTCCTCTGTTGTAATGTTGTCTTTTATGTGCACACTACTTCAAAGCACAATCTTTTAAATTATTATATTTTTTAGATATTCTTCTGTAGGGTGATGTCTGAAGCTCTAAACACAGGTGTATCATTTTATATTATAACTGAACCAGATGGTCAATGAACCAGAAGTCAATTTTTGGCCTTTTGACTTCCACCTTTTTTTCCTGAATGTGTGAAACAGCAGCATCCAAAATTAACATATAGATCGTCGATACGTGTGCTTGCTTTTCTACTTCTACCCCTCCCTATACACATGATAACACACACACAAACTCGCTCAAAGATCAGTCATTGATCTTCCCTTTCTCCCCCACCTGGGCAATTATCTCTCTAATTATTCAGAATCCATCTTCAGCTCAGTGAGCGCCAACAACCAGGAAACTGCGAGTAGAGTCTCTTTGTGTTTCTTTCCGTGTTTGAGTCTAGGTGTGTGAGGATGTGTCACAGGGTAGGACAGACACTGTTTCCCTAATTGCTTAAAAAAGACAGGAACCTTCCACTGGCTGACATCTGATTGCACCCTGCATAAAGCAGCCTGTGGTGTAAATCAGGCACTAGTGCATGCGCAGGCCTCTCTGCTAGACAGGAATACACACACACACAGGACTACCACATGGACAATATGTCAAGCCTGTCATATTTAGGGAGCCATTAAGGAAGAGTCAGCACCCCAGCTCTTATTAATGATGTCACTGTGGACAGTATATTGTATTAATGATGTCACAGCAAGCAGTGAGTTACAGCAGTGGGTGTTCGTCAGCCTGTGTATGCTTAGAAGTGTGTGTGTGTGTGTGTGTGTGCAGAGTGAAGAGGAGAAGGAGCACTGCTTCATTTGTAACACGGCCCGACCTTGATGCCTGTGAATGAATGACGGGGGAGGGGAGGAGAGTGGAGAGGAGAGGGAGGAGGAGGAATGGAGAGGTGTAACATCTCTTTGTCATCACTCCTCTCCTGTGGTTTTCCACTCTACTCTGATGCTCCGCTCTGTCGCGCTTATAGTAGCACAGCCTTGCTTTGTGTGCATGCATCTGAGCTACTGTTCTTTGCTTTCCCGGTGCGGTGCGTGTGTGTGTTTACAAGCTCAGACACCAGAACAACTCTGGAACATTCCTCTGGCCTGACTGGGATTACACTATGCAGTCATGCGGAGAGAGAGGTGAAGAATAAAAAAAGCATGCGAGGGGAGAGTCTAAACAGTGGGTGTGATTATAAGAGTGTCTAATTTCTGCAGTATGGTGATGCTGCATGTGCATCATGCCATGACAACTGAAACAAAAGAGCAATTCTGACTGTGTGAAATGTTTTATTTAGACTAAAGTGTTATATTAGATACTCTGCTGATGTCAGAGCTTTACGTGAGGCTGATGTGAGTTCATAGGAGAAAAGAGGTCAGGTTACCATGTGTGTGTTTCAGAGGGTTTTTATGCGCATAGGTGCTGACTACAGCTTTCCATGCTACACCAAGTTTGGATTAGAGCGAACAAACATAATTTACAGTGATTTATGCCTTGACTCATAAGGACAAGGTTTCAGAGATTTCTCTCTTTTGTGGCTTTGTGCATGCTGGACAATCGATGTATACACTATTTCTCTCACTCTTTGTTTTCACTCCAAGCCCCCCCACCTTACCTTTCCTTTTTTATTTTTTTCCTTTCCTAAAACTTCAATATCTTTCTTTAGGGATAAATATGGAGCTAGTGTATGTGTGTGTCAATAAGATGTGAGGCTCTTCCTACTGGGTGTGCAGTGATTGCTTCAGAGTCTCTGGGGCCTAGAACACCCACTGGCAATAGTAGTATTAGCATCTGGAAAACAGTGTGTGTGTGTGTGTGTGTGTGAATCCTGCAGGCTCAAACTAAAGATGTTTTTGACCTGCTCTTTGTGTTGAAACAAAGAGGTGCTTGTGGCCATGCTCTTCTAGGCCACACACATAATAAACACTTTTTGAATCAACAGCTCTGCGTGAGTGTGTAATAAATGTGCATCTGTCTGTAACAGCTGCGTCCATGTTGAGGACACTTCATTGAGATGCATTGAAATTATTTGGGATGCATGTGTCTGAAGCAGCTCTTCAAACAGCTCCAGGCCTTGTCAAATCACATCTACTTCAGTGTGTGAGAGGAAAAGAGAATATATGTGTTAATGCATGAAAAAACTCAGGGGATGTAATCTCCATAAGTGATGACCTTAGAGTGCAGACACATTTTGGGTTAATTATCTGTGGACACACACACATACAGTACACAGAGCTTTACAAAATGTATGTACTTCAATTATCACCAATGTCATGGTGTCCCGTGCTCACACAAACCAGAGCTGGAAATATCACAGCAAACAGCTGTGGACAAACAGAGATAGAAGCACACTTCCAGTCTCACTTACACATCTAGTGAGCGAACAGTCACCAACACACAAGCTTCATTACACACATGCATTTGCAGACCTAAACACACCAGCTGACAGTAAAGTAAACATTTATATCTAATGTCAGATATGACTTGCTTATCAGGCGTCAGGCAGTCCACACACTTTCCTCTATGTCAAGGTGAAACAATATGAAGAAATGATAAATAACAATTGTTGTTTATACAAATTGTTTGTAATAAACTTTACTATAAATACTAATACATTTGCTAGCATGTCTGAATGAGGAACAGCTGTTGGTGTTATATTTACACAATCTGACAGGACAAACACAACATTTTGTCATTTCCAAATAGGGGCATTCAAAAATTCACACCTATGTAGTCATTAGGCTGACATGTACCTCACCTGGTCAAGCACATAATTGCTTATTAGTTAACTCAGCAATCAGAACGTGAGCACTATGCAACTCCACAGATTCAGCATGACAAAACTAAAGATGGCTAGAGACAATGGAAGCAGGAGGGAGAGGAAGAGAAGACAATGAAGGAGGCAAAGACAAAGAAGACAAACAAAATTTGGACAATCTATGTATATTCTACATACAGTAGGCTAAAACTTCGCACATGCATTCTATATTTACAGTATTCACGTATGCTTTCCGTACTTGTACAATACTCCTGCGTAATCTTCATCAGAAACTAGAGAGGCTAAATACCAGTATATACATTGCTGATTTCTCTAAGGACTTAGAGACAGGTACAACATGGGGGAATGGGTCAGATGTTCACTGAAATACAGGAAGCAGAGATTTGGCAAATAATGCCAAAAGACTATGAAATATTCAAAGCAACATCATAAAAGATGAGACAGTTTTCTGCAATAAGAGGCAAGTCGCCTTTTGTACCCTGGCTCATAATCTCCAACTACGAATAAAACAGATTTACCAGGTGTCTTTTGAGAGAAACTCAGAAAGTATGAAAGAACTGAGGCATAATTATGGATAAGACATTCCCGGCGCTTCGTTCCTCGTTATCTAGTGAGGGAAGATATCACATGTGATGTGGGTGAGAGGCTGTGGCCAGACCCACTCAGACAACAAAATGCTGAATAAATAATAAAATGTTTTTTCTTAGTTTAATATCTTCTTTATTTTTTTTTTTACTTGCAACCGTTTTTCATTTTGTTTTTCAAAGCTTTAGAATTCTGTTGAATTTTACAATAATATGCATTTGTATATATTTTGGGGGCTAAGGCCAACAAATATTGTGGATAAAGTATTTGTTTCTGCACATATTGTGTCCAACTCTCAGCACTTACAGTTATAATAATCCCTAAAAAGATAAAAATGCTTTGGATTATACATGTTTATGTTTAGTTAGCTGTTTAGGAGGAAAAACTTAGGCATGGGAAAGAAATGTTTACTAATTGCAGCAAAAAATGTATTTAAGCAATTGGAAAAAAACTATAAATGACAATATTCAGGAGATCAAAATCTCCTGTATAATATGTCCCTGGTGGATTATTTACATGAGTGTTCCATGTTAACACTTGCTTACATTACTGTCTATCAAATCAATTCCTACAAATTTGTTCAGTGCCTGTAACATGTGAGGACTTGCTATTTGTTTCAGGTTTTGTTTGCCTACTTTTGCCGCAAGGTATGTACTCTATGTACTGCTAAAATTAAAACCAGCTGACCATTTATGGAACCATTTTTAATTTATGCAACCATTTTTAATCTCATAACAAATCTAGTAAAGTATTTAGTTTATGGAATTAGGTGCCAGCACTATGTGTGTATGTTATATGAGATGATTGATGTGTCTGATCATAACCTAAACACTGCAGCGTATTCACTACGTATTTATAACTTTCGGTACAAACGTTTTGTGTCACCCTAAAAATAAAATACATTCAAACACAAAGTCACATACCTCCTGTATACTGACAAAGCAACAGGTCTGCATGGTTCTGTTGCATGATCCAAGGCAGCAACATATAGGGAACAGTGGAAACGAACCTATAATACTCTCAAATCATACCATTTTATAAGAGGAGACAGCAATGTTGTTACTCTAATGTCAGTTTCTTTGTTACGATCATTTCTAGAAATGTGTGAAACTTGTTACCACTCTCATGCAGTTTGGTGTAAATGACGTTAATCGTTTTGGCTTTACCTGTAATAGCTGAAGAATAACTGGATTTACCTATCCATCAGTTCCAACTCGTGTCATGTTATTTAGGATGAAAGACGAGAAGACTGCAGAGATTCATTTATGCTTCAAAAACAGATGCAAGTTTTGTCAGATAAAGCTGTGTTGGGTGATATTTTGGTGGAACTGGGTGCAGGGGTTCTAATGCACAATGCACACTGCTATACTTGTGGGTAGTGAAGGTTATCTTCAGTTGCAGATGGGTGACAAGCTGCCAGACACTAAAGGCACTATGTTCACACACTGTGTGTGTGTGTGTGTGTGTGTGTGTGTAAGCTAAGGCCTCCTTTCTCTCTCCCTCTTTCTTTTTTTGTGTGCTGGGGTTGACAGAGGACAAAATGTGTTGCTGAGCACTGGACTTCAGCAACTGTGCAGAAATCTGTGTGTGTCTATATGTGTAGTCAGGGATAGCTATGGGAAAGGATTAGGACAGCTTTAGACAGGCTTTGTTTAATAAGCATCACAACGGCTGCTCCGGATGGGAAACCACCCAATGCCAAACACACACACATGCAAGCACACACACAGGAAAGATACCCATGGGCTAAAAAAGCTTGGACCTTTGGTTTGGTCATGGCAAAAGTTGGGCTATGGCAAAGTGCACTGCACTTGTATGTGTGTGTGTGTGTGTGTGTGTGTGTGTGCTGAGCCTCTGTTCCAGGGATTGGGGTCTCTGATTGTGGTAACTGGGACCGATGGAGCTGAAAGCATGGGATGAACCATGGGATAAAGGATGGATAAAGGATAGGATAGAACTGTGCACACTGCCTAAGAAGCCCTGCACTGAGTGACTATGTGTGTGTGTGTGTTTGTGTGTGTGTATGCGTGTGCATATATGTGTGAATTTATCCCTGCAGATGTGAACAGCTTAGCAATTTTCTCAGCGGACCAATTAGATGAGAGAGTTTGGTCCCCAGGTGTGAGAGCCTCCTCCTGGAAATAGGAGCTTGATTAGTGGGTGTATTAACTGTGTTTTAGCCAATGTGAATGTGTGTGTATGTGCATTTTTTGTGTGTGTGAAAGGAAAAGATTAAACTTGGCTTACAGTGATTTGTGCCTCTTTGCATGCTGTATATCTGTGTGTCTAAGTCTGGTTAGTGAAGTGATGCTAATTCATTTAAGGCAGAGAAAGCATCACGTCCCATCCTTCTACTTAATACATGCAAATAAATTCCTGTTGTGTTTCTCATAACTGAGATTTTCCCATCAGAACATTGTTTCCCAACTAGACTAACAAGATCAGACAGGCAGAGGTTTGGTGCTAAAGATGGTGAACCACGTAAATTAGTATATTTCTGCAACACCGCTGTTATCACAAAGGCGTCATGTTGGAACTAATAGCTCCAGTAAAGAGAGGGTTGTGATAGGGGAGAAAGGGAAAGAGGTAAGGAGGTGAAAAGAATGATAGAAATGGAGAAGCCAGAAGGAGTGAGGTGAGGCCTGCTTCTGCGTGCCACCCCGGGGAGCCTAAATGCTTCCTCATCAGTAAACAGTGAATAATTCATCTAGCTGCCAAGGAGAGCACACTCACTCACATTCATCTGCATGTGCACGCACACGCTCGTGCACATAGCGAAACTCATATTCATGTCACAGGCAGGCCATTTTTACAGCAGACAGACATAACGGTCCAGTGTGGAGCTTTTATTATTCACTAGCTTATGAACTCTGTGAGACCCTTCACTCTTTGACTGTCTGCATATGTGTGTGTGTGTGTGTATTCGTGTGTACACGTCTATGTGTGCGTCTTTTTTCTGCATCCGTGAGGGTGAAAAGGAGGACACAGAAGAGAGGCACGCAACATTCCCCTATCCACAACCCTGAGGCTTGCACACACACATATATTGTACATACACACAGAAATGGCTCAAACAGATGATGGAGAGTTGACTGCTCCCAGAAACAAATACACAGGTCCATTTCTCAGGACCTCCACTGTATATTACAGTGACTGAACTATCGATCCAGCACTAAACAAGTTACACAAACACACCTTGTGCATACACACATAGGAGGTGTGATTCCTTTACTGCTCTAGCTCAAATCCATATCTTTAATTCATATTTGTCATGTATAACAATATCTTGTCTTAGCAGAATATTGCTGCGTGCTGCAGAACAAAAGGACAATAATTTATTTTATTTCCATAACTCCAGGCTGTAAATTGTTATTATGTTAATGCTGTTGGGGAGACACTGCCACTGTGCCCTAAGGTGCCAGTGTCACTTTTTTATAAACTGAAAAGAAAACACAGTGAAATACAATAAGCACGGGGGTAATCAATGCTAAACTGTTTACAAAAGCGGCTAGGGTTGCTGTTCGCTCTCATTATTTGATCACATCGGTATTTCACAGCATGCACAGTATTTTTTAAAACAGAACCAAGCGGAGGGCGGTGGCATGGTAATGAGGTACAAGAGGAGGAAATGGATTTTGTCTCTAGGTAATTTCAGCCCTGCCTGTGTTTGTGTGTGTTTGTGTGTGTTATATGAGATGACTGATGTGCCTGACTATAACCTCTGCCCCACAAAGCTATGGACACCTGTCTACCCACACAAGATTCTCCAGGACAATACCGTTCAGCACAGGCCTGATTTATTAGACCCTAAGGGCTCCCTCTCTCCCTCTGTCTTGCTTCTTCAGTCTGTTTTATACTTTCTCCATCACCCTCTGACACACTCACAGATACACACATACAGAACAAACCATCATCCTAAAGGGCCAGAGAGAAAAAGAGAGAAATGGTTCCTGTCATTTTTCTCTTTTAACTGGGGCTCTGCAGCGATCTCTGTCACAGATCCCCTGAGGGGAGGACATCAGACAAAGGAAAAACCTTTCACACTTTATTGTCTTTCACCACAGAGAGCTCATACCTCTTTTCTCACTCTATGACTGCCTTCACTCGGTTTTTACACTTTTCTCATATTCCTCTCATTCATCTTTTCCTTCCTTTGCTTAGCCTCTGTACGTCTCTTTATGTATTTTTAAGCTTAAAGTTTTGACAGTGCCCTTTGAATGTGCCTGTTTGTCAAATGTATAGTGAGAACTAAGATGGAAAAAAGGTGGCAGTGGGGCGGTAGGACATTTTGAGTTGGAGAAGAAGGAGACAGATGTCTGTCTCAAATCCAAACATCAGTGTGCCAGATAAGAACACATTTGACATACCCTTTTAATGTTTCTCATAGCGTTAGATTAGTGTTAAAGAGAGCTTTTGCAGACTGACATATTTTCATGTGCTCAGATTTCAAGGAGTGGGTTTCTGGGTTGTCATGATTATGTGCTTACTTATATCTGCACATTTTCATAAGGCCACAGGTCAGCGCATATGATTTACTGTAGCCCACATGCTCCCTGCTGAGACAGACTGTATGTGTTTACTATATGTTGTTCACACAATGAAGCTGGTTCACAGGAGCCAAACCTTTGTTGAAGTTATTACAGTCCTCCAGAGTATCTGTAACTTATATGCTGGTCTTCTTTTGTTATTTAGACATTTTCCCACATGGGATTATTTAAAATATTTTAGTAAGATGAATAAATCATAGGATTACAGAGAAAAAAATGTTAGAAGTAACTGAAAATCTTTTGGTAAACAAAGTAAACAAGGGAACTGGCAAGCTGTGATAAATTGCTCAGAATCTGAAAAAACAGAATTAGATTTTTTACTAATTTCTCCACTTAAAAAGTTACTTCTTATATGTTCATGGGTTACTTGTTCTGCATGATTTGTGAGAATATAATGTTTATCTTATAAATAATACCAAAGATAGATCCAATTTTTGCCAGAAAGGCCGAAAGACAAAATTAATCAACACCCATCAATGTTTTACTAAGCAGCCTTTGACCTTTATGATCTCCGTTAAATGCTTCCAGTAGTATCTCACGAAGTTCTGACACCCATTCCTCTGCGTTGACAGCCCCTAGACTGGCATCAGATCTTTTCTTCAGGATGGCCCGGCATTTCAAAGAATCCATAATGCTAGATGATGCATGATGCATCACACAGCCCAGTTTACCAAACCTCCACCACAAAACAATGGACCCTCCTCCATGCTAGATGTTTGCAACTGTGTTTTTCTTGTCACAGGCCTCGCTTTTCTTATTCACAGTTGAATTGCCATTGCATTGAGTTTCCAAAGTTTTAATTGTGTTTTTAACAATTTATTAGCATTTGAAATTAGTATGTGAACTAAACTAACAACTCTCCATCAAAAAGTATCAGGGTTCTGCCCAACTATGAGTAAGTCACTAATGTACTTATGTGGCTTTTTTTTCAGTTATTATTTGCCTTACAGAGGAGATTATTTAAAAAATATCATAAAATATCATAGGGTCTACTGTTATGACAAAACTGCTCCACCCACAAAAGATCAGAGACTCATCATAAAAGATCTTGGACTCATCATCACAGCTCAAAAAGCTGTTGTTTTCTACCAGTCATATAATTCATGACTGTTTTGACAGTAACTATTATTGTATTTGTACTGTATTTTTGAGAGAAAGTCCTACACAGAGTAACTCTGTTAGACACTCTTCATTTAGTTCACATTTTTAGCTGCAGTATAATAAACATTGATCCGACAAGATTTTAAAGAAAAGGATTTATATGGATAATGGCTGATTTTATATCAGTAGCAATAGTAGCAAATTGTAACAACTGATATAGAGCAGCTTATGAATCTTTACTAAGTTTATTAAAGATTCATAAAATTTACAACATGACAGTGAGTCTTCAGCTTTTAGTTTCCCCAAAGAAACTCATTCATATATGTATCAATTATGTCAAAGAACTGTCCAGTGATAGGAGAATAAAACACAGTTTCTCTTCATGTTTTTCGATAAGTGTTGTTGTGTGTTGGTGTATCAGCCACTTGCTGTTTAAGACAAACACACAAGAGACACAGTTGGTTCTTACTGACAGACTAGCTGATCAAACACACTCAAATACCAACCAGATGAGCCATAAGACCAGGGAATAGTTTTACACACACACACACACACACACACACATACATATTTTTCAGGAACAGGGTGTGGGTTAAAAAAAAACTGTTTCCCTCTGGACTTCCTGCCCTTTTGCAGCAAGCAGAATTTCTCAGAGAGAAGACGCTCCCAGCAACATTATTTTCATCTCCCTTGCAGGAGTCAGAGTGCTTCAGGAAGTAAATGGCTTGACACAGCTGGTATCTTCTGGTCTGAGTTGGGGGGTAGGCTAATCAATACCTCTGAGGGAGATCAATCCTGCTGTATGTCTCTTAGTGGTTTTCACACTGTGTGTATATGTATGTGTGTGTGTGTCATTTCCCAGGTGGTCATGGTGTTGTAGCTGTCATAGGATCTAATGGGAGACCTCCTGATGACAGCTGTTAGGAGCTACATACTGTTAAAATACTGAGTCTGACGCATAATCTGATTGGTTGTTCGAAACTGGACAAGCATGTGTCTGCATTAAGCATACATTTATATTTTTTGTCAGTTGTGTGCCGGGGAATGTGTCTATGCACACATTCTTGTATGTGTGTGAGTGTGTTAGCATATCTAAGAGTTGTACCCAGGTGCACTGCCTGAAGGTTGATGGGGTGAGAGGAGTGTGTGTGCTACAGAAGGGATGACAGCGTGTGTCAGGAGGATTCCTCTCCCTAAATCCCAGCACAAGAAATAAGGTCAAATTCCCAATATCATGTCAAAAGAAAAATGCTAAAAGGTTATTTTAATGTAAATTATGATCCTCCTTTGAGTTAAACATGAAGAATTTCAATAAAAAAACTGAGCAACCAAAAAAACAAATTGACTTGAGCCTTGTTGTTGTGGTAAATGGAGGTTAACATACAGTACATTGATAATGTAGTCGAAAAGGATCTTATATTTATTGTCCTCAGGTATGAGTGTGTTCATTCTGTTCTTATATTCACTTTTATAGATCAGAAACAGTCCACATAGTCTGACTATTAATCCTGAGTCAACTACCACTCCTGTCAAATGTTTTCAGGCATGATTACATTGGGCAGAAGTAGCTCAGTTGTTTAATAGTTGTTTGATGCCCAGTTCCTCTTGGCTATAAGTGTCCTTGGACAAGACACTGAAACCTGGAAGCGTCAACATGAACTGTCTGGCAGCTTTCCAACAACAGTTTCCCCAAGGGGAACAATAAAGTGTTTCATTATTATTATTAATTTATGTTTCTAGTAACCTGGATGAAACATGTCTTTAGAGAGAGGTAGAGGGGATAATGTGACACAGTTTTAATATGTGGGAGACAAAGACAAAGACACAGTAGAAGAGACACCTGCAAGACCCTTTGCCTCCCCTCTCCGTTATTCTGTTTTACCCCTCTGGTGATTGGGCGTGTGTATGGGTGTACCAGCTTGTAAAATAGCAGGAGAGACACACATACACACACACACAGACACACACACACACTGCAGCTCCACTCACAGCCACTCACATGTGCAGACACAATGGTGTCTGAGTATGTTTCAACACCCAGGCCTTGAGAAAAGAATAGAATGAATCGTGTATAAATATTTGTTTCACAGCCAGAGCTTTTATTTGAATAACCCATCAGTTGATCAGTTGGTACTATGTGACATGTGAACAATAATCTGTGTGTTTACATGAAAATATACAGGCTGTATTTCAAACCTCTTGATGTTTAGAAGGGAGGGTGAGGGGGATGAAACAAAGGATCTCGTGCTGTTATGGCAAACTTTAGTTATTTCTGCTCAAATAAATGATAATACGTAAAACATGATTTGAAACTGGTGGAAAATGTTCCAAATTATGCTTGTTTTATAAATTGAAAATGTATAAAATTATACTTCATTTAGCAGCTGTAAAATCTGCTGTTGGCCCCAGCTGTTCAACTCTCATTTGACATGGGTTTTACTTGATATAGCATGCATTACAACTCTGTCTCATTTAATAAGACCTATTTATTATCATATTGCACAAATGCTTCTTCTAGCTAATGGCCAGTCAATCAATGCTAATTCCTGTGGCCTTTTTTTAAACTGCATAAAATGAGAAAATTAAACCTGATGGATGGTGTCTTTTGACATGTGATCATGGAGCCATGTGTTACTTCCTTTAAAGTTGGCAGCTTTTATCTCCCCTGGCATGAATAGCCAAACAAACACTTTTAGTTCAGTACTGTGTTAGATAAACAAGACATGAAATCAACTTTTATAACTTGGGGTCCCACACTGTCTGTCCCCACACTACTTTAGATTGTCTTTCCAGATTCTGCTGGTAAACAGGTCTTCACTGTCTGTGTTGATATCCTGAATATTTTAAGTGTTTTGTCTTGATCTAGGTTATACAAATACAGTAGTCTCTTTTTCACAGTTGATGTTCCTGGCTCTAATAGCCAGACCGTTGTTAAATGAGTTTTAGACACTGCACCAAACCCTTCATCCAGCCTGGGTGGGCCTGTCCACAGGGTGCCAAGCAGGGTGTCTGAGTCCAGTGATGTGAATTGACATGATGTTTAAAAATGGATCTGTCTAAATTATTCAGTCTGTTATTTTAGTGTCAGCATTTGGTGATGATGTCCGGTTGTCACGGAAACGTAGCCCCATGATCCTGAGCCCACAGCTGAGTCCCCTCTGGAGAAGAAGAAGATGCACTGTCTGATAATTTCAACAGAAAATGAGGTGAAAATAAATAGTCAGGCGGTACATTTTAAAATTTGTTTCACAAGTGAGTAAAAAACGTATTTGCTAGAGGGAGAGAGAGAATATTTGTATGTAATATATCAGCGACACTTTAAATAGGGGCCACAAAAATATTTAAATGTTATGTATTGTATATGACTTAGGTGTAAAGGAAATACAAAACTTGTCTGGAACTGATGACTACATATATACAGGAAGTTCTCTGACTGTCATTCTTTTTCATTCTGTCTCCCTGTTTCAAGCAGACACACAATGGGGGGGTCCCAGGCTGAGATGGTCAGGCTTTATGGATCTCCAGTGAGACATGAACACATGGAACACTCATCTAGCCTCCAGCTGCTGTTGTGGAGTTTTCTCTCCATCTCCCACTGAGATCCTCTCTGTGATGAGAAACTGGCACTTCACTCACTGGACACTTGTCTGCAAAGAAAAACTTGTCACATAGCTGCTCATGTGCATTTGTCTGCATAACTGAAAGTCTGTATGTGTGTGTGTGTGTGTGTGTGTACAGTAAACACTTCTATGCGAGACAGAGAAACGGCTGTGAGAACAGCTGGGGAATCAGACGGTGATTCTCTCTTCCACCTAAACACTGGGATTTACACGCCTCCCAAAGCCCAGACACTGTGCTCTGTGCCAAGATGAACATGCATATGCATGCAATCATGCACAAATACCCACAAAGGACTCTTCCACTTGCACAGCTTGCATCATGCATTTCAGGTCATTTCATCATCTGTTGGTCATTTTTCATCCTAAGCGTTTCACCTTAAACAAACAGCCATAATACACTCATTGATTTATTCAGAAAGAGAAAGAGAGAGGAAAAGAAACAGAACAAATTGGTTCTTGTTCAAGCAGCTTACTTGTGATATAACACGTTACCTAGTGTTTCAGTTCATTACACACTCACTCAGCAGCATTTTAAGCCCTATTTAACCAGACAAATTGACAAAGTCAGTACTAATTCTCCCTCCATAAGTAGGAGGATCACACGAAAACTGTTTACATTCATACTAAACCAGTGTACAGTATAATGGATAATGAGAGACCTCTTAAGGAACAAAGATAAAATGTGACACTTCATCTCCTGTGACTGACAGACACATTTTCATTTTTAACATCTTATTTTTGGTCCCAGCATGTTGGAGACTGAAAAACCATTTTAAAGAAATTTGACATGGACATGTCAATTTTATCTTAACTGGATCTCTGCTCAATTTGTTTTTAAATGTTTCACTGCACTGAAGGCTGGGTTTCTATCTTTACCGCCCCCCAAAATAAAATTTCAATCTCATTTAAACACACACACACACACACAAAAATACATGCCAAGAAGCACATGACTTAATGCCAGTCAGGATATGATAATTCCTGCAGCGGCCATTTGGCGACACGCACAACCTGCTGTCTTCACAACCTGCTGTGACTCCAAATCCCACCATTCCTATTGCGCTTTCATCCCTACCTGTCAGCAGATGAGAATGCTTTACACCTGTGTGTATGTTTGTGTATGTTCGTGCATGTCCAATGAGGAGCTTGCTGTGCAAGCATATTCACAGCCAGCATTTCTGAAAAGCCTAATGAATCTCCAGAGGACTGCTACCTGCCAGCTCTCTCCTGTTCGATCTTGTCATCATTGTTCTCTCACTGTTCTCTGCCTTCTTGTTTCCCCCCCTCACCCTCCCCTCTCTGTTTGTCTGACTCTCTTAGTGTAGTAGCTTTGCCTCCATCAGCTAACAAGCTACCTTTATCTGCTCTGAGCACACATCTTACATATCCCCGCTAACTCCCAAGGAATTAGGCAGTCCAAGAGAGACTTGCTGTTTCAGAGTAGGGATTAGATGAACTTCTCTAACAACAATGCGGACTGACCCATACTTCTGTTGTGTGTAATAGGATCCTCCTTCCAGAGACGAGGCTTTAATCATACTTACCCCTTCTGTATTAGTCATGCCTCAGCTCAGTTTGTCTAACCAAAATCCATTACGTATGCCTGAGGAGTCCTTGTTAGTTCACAATTGAGTGCTAATTACACAACATTATGATACATAGGCCTTATCTTGCTGTAATCACAGTAATTAGGGAAATAAAGTCGGGCCTACATGAGCAGGGAGGCAGAAGAACTGCAACCGAGGAGAACAAAAGATTCAAATCAAGTCGATCTAGCATCCATCTTAAAATGTTTTTTAAATACACACCCACACCCACACACACACACACGCACACACACAAGATATAAATACACTGACATGTCAGTTAGAAAGTTGTGACTGCACCACTGATCTGTTGCCTCACATGAACTGAGGGGGAGCACGCACACAGAGCATGAGTAATGAAACGCTTCACACTCATTTGGCTTTTGCACTTTAAATGAGATTGGCACGGCACAGCGTCTAAAACACAACCATTAGATCTATAATGACTCCACAGCCTACTCCCTGTGGACTGACTACACACACACGCGCGCACGCACAGCATCCTCCCAGCCCCCCCATAGTCTATGTATTATGCATTCCACCCATCTGCCACTGTGTGTGCACTCTATCCCAAGGGGAAGAGAGGGAAGGGGAGGAGGAGGAGAAGAGAGGGAGGCACTCACAGCTGGATGTAGGAAAGAGAGAGGGGCAGCGATATTCCTCCCTCTGTCTCCCTCCCTTCTTTTTCCGTATATCTGTCAGGTTGCAGGCTGCTGGAATGTGAGGGGCTCACCTGTGTTTGGGCTTCTTCCGTACAGACAGGTATGAGCATATGGCTCTAATGTATGAGTGATTTATAGATGCCTATACGTTCTCGGTCTGTGTATGTGTGTTAAGGGAGTTTGTGTTTACCGCTGGATGATGCAGAGGGCACAGCAGGAGATGGAAGTTGACCATCTGTAGCTACAAGACTCAAAATATCAGTTTCAGAGTGGACACAGCGCATGTGTTCACACGTGTGGAGAACAAGATTAAGAGAACAAGGGATGTTTGTGTGTAATGTGATCAAAGCAGGAACACACTAGATGAACAGTTACCACCAGTTCTGCTTTTATCATCAGATGCACAGGACTGAAAAATGTCCAGCTTCTGGAAGTAACAAATGTGTATACACGAAAAGAGGCCTCCTCTGGCAAAATGACAGACAAATGGTAGAATCACAAGGCCTCGACTTATTTAACTCAATGTTTGCTGGAGAAGCGGTTTTTAATAGCGTGTCTTTGTTTCACAGCTGCCAAACATTCATACAGACCCAAACCAAACTGCAACCCCATGATCTTCATCTGCACTATTACACCCTTCAGCTGTTTCCATCTTACTGCTATGTGTGGATGTGTGCAATAGTGTGTGTGTGTGTGTGTGTGTTTGCCCAGGGAAAACAGAGACTTCGTTGTCACTGAGTGCGCTCTCTGATGCAGCTGCGTGTGCTTTAGATGTTCTTACACAAAGGATGAACTTATGAGGAAGAGAACAGCGACGGTAAAGACAAAAACAATGAAAAGAGTGCAAAAGAAGAATCGGTTTGTCAAGTTCAGATTTACTAACTCTTGTTGTTTGTTAAAGTATTTGTGGCAAATAATTCTCTATACTTGTTTTTCGAGGAATGATTGTCTGTCAACCTAAAACAGCAAAGCATTCCTGTGGATCAGAGACACTGTAGTTGACAGGTGCGTTAGTTTCTGTAGACATTCTGTATATTTCATGTCACGTTCTGAGTTATCTGAGATATTCTGGCTCATGCTTTAATGAACAGTTATTAAACAGAAACCTATTCTTCTTCTCTAAAGGTTTAAAGGAATCCTCTCCCACTGATCTGAGTACTCTGATGACACTACATTTCTCTTCACTGTTTTGAAAGATCAACTGACCCCAAGATAAGCGCTCTCACTTTTCCCACTCTGACACTTTTTGCGTAGAAGCATCTGAAACCGGTCTCTCTCTTTCTCTTTTGCAACAGTGGAGTGAATGTGCAGACACAGGACGGCCTGATAAGGTGCAGTCAGGTAAAACACGACATGAGTTTGGCGAAGGAGAGAAACAGCTATCAAACAGGCTATTATAATATTGAGTTTCCACTTGCATTACAAGAAGCTTTGATACCTGGATTTTATCTTTTATTGTTATCGT
>JAUYWH010000027.1:11143040-11154644 GCA_034779795.1 Ctenopoma multispine | reverse complement strand
AGGCTATTATAATATTGAGTTTCCACTTGCATTACAAGAAGCTTTGATACCTGGATTTTATCTTTTATTGTTATCGTCTCAGATCAGGTATATAAACACACACACCTGCAGGCCCCCTTACCTTTACCACACATCTATGAGTCAGCAATAAGGTGTGTGTGTGTATGCATGTGTGTGTGTTGATTAAATAGCTGAAGGTGAATGTAGAATAAAGTGTAATGTAACTAAGTACATTACTGTATAACTTTACTGTATAACTTATTTAATTCTATTCATGTGCTGGCCTACAGGTAAGGGAAACATACTGTACCTTCTACTTCTACTACGTTCCCCATTTTTTATTTAGGAGCTTTAATATCTTCTGAAAATAAATGTATTTTTTAGATCCCTGATACAGTGACATGTTTATATGTTGTGTTGAAGAAGCCACTTTGAAAGTACAACTTTACAAGCTATCAAATTACTTAACACTGGAAGAAGCTGAACTACTGCAAAGCTACCACAGTGAGAAATGTAATTACTGCTTTAAAAAATAATTTCAAGCAACTTAGTTAACAAAATTGACTATTTACATGTGATACAACATGATGAGGGAAATATAGTGCAAAACTATCAAATAGCAGAAAAAGATACTGCTAAAGTAAAGTTGTTCACATATAATAATAATAATAATGATAATGATAATATAGCTGAATTTCCATAAAGCTACTACAATTGTACTAAGTAGTATAGTAAGTAGTAGTACCGCTTGTTTTAAATATGCTTTTCATGACTCAATTGTGACCTGAATTCTGTGTTAGTGATTCCACTGCTCAGACATGTGAAACACTTCAGAAATTCATAAATCAGTTACATTACAACATTAAAATGTTACTTACCCATTAATAAAGTAGTAATAATGAGTCAATACAGTACTTTTAATACTTTAGATGTCAAAAAAATACTTTTCACTTTAAATTAAATAAAAATGAGTTAATAAAAAAAGTTTTTTACTTGTACTTTACTTGCTTAAGTAATAGACATGTATACTTCCCCTGGTGTGTATATGTGTGTTAGAGACTATTTGCAACATCTTACCTTTCCTAACCCAGTCTTTGACATGTTTGCAACAATGCAAACATACTATACTTACTGTACACATATGCAAACACAGATGTACTGTGGAGAAGTGAGAGACACTTGTTGAATGACAGGCAGGATGGAGTTGGGGTGTGGAGAGTGAAAGGTGGAGAGAAGTGGAGAAGGTAGGCAGAAGTGTGGAGGTGAAGACAGGCTGGACGCACAGAAACAGATTGTCTTTGTGCCTGAGGCTCAGTGTGTGAATGCATAACTAGTCAGAGCGTGTGTGTGTGTGTGTGTGCGTGTGTGTGTGTGTGTGGTTTGGTTTGCATGTCCTCCACTCACAGGTCTCAGCTGTGGAGTAATTGATTAAATGAATTAGTATGAAATATAGAATTAAACTCCATGAATAGGATCATATGTTATCTGCGTGTCTATGTAGGCAGATGTGTGATTAAAATAAAATATGAAATTAGTAATGATGAATACCACCATATGCACTCATGTAATTGAATTAACCAGGCTGTGTTCACAGTGTTAACACAAATGAAAAGCTCACTAAGTGTGCCTCATCTGGCAGAGAGGTACATGGCAGGTTGACACGTTGGTCAGAGTGGCTGTCTAACTGTCAAAATGCTACTTATTTAATTCAAGACCCAATATTTTATTTCCAGGATGCACAGCTGGGCAGGAAATTAAAGTTAAACAGTGTTGAATGTTTCAGTCAGTTGTTTGATCACTAAGAGCCTCTAACAGCTTCAGCTGAGCTCTAACTACATGATGAACATCATTATTCCAGCAGCTTTTCTCTGGTATTTTGTAAAGGCCACTGTACATTATTTTGAAATTCAACACTGGTTAGGATCAGGTTAAAATAAATTAAAATAAAACTAAAATGAGGGCAAACAATATGCAACAAAGGGGTCATGGTCCATGTGAGCCAGAGACAAGTGGTTCATGGTCAGAACCTTAATCTCTTGGTCATGATGGAGCTCTTAATTAAGTAAAAGGTGTGCAGTAGTGTGGAAATGCTCCGTCATTAGCAGAAAGTCATTGTTGTGTTTACAGAAAAAACAAAAGTGCTGGTGTGTTATATTTTAAACTATTACTGGCGTAGGTGTAGTTCTGAAATAATATATTTGCCAAGTGTAACTGGTCAAGGTGGAGCACATTCTATCTACTTTAATGCTATTGTATAGTAAAAAACAAAAAAAACGTGTCATGTTTCTGATGTTATCATTTATTTCGTTTGAACAGTAAACATCTATTAACTTAACTGCTTCTCCTTTTCATGGGTTGCAGTTAACACTAACAATCACTGGGAAAGTGGCAGGGTAGATGCTGGACGTGCCCCTCACCGGGCTGATATTAAAGAGACAGACAACCATTCATACTCACATTCACACCTATGGGCGATTTTGAGTCATCAGTTAACCTAACTGCATGTCTTTGGACAGTAGGAGGAAGCTGTACCCAGAGGACACTAAGAGCCAGCTAGTAGATTTAAACCCAGGTTCTTCTAGCTGTGAAGCTAAATACTACACCACCACGTTGCCCATAAATAAGACCCACCCTCCTTTTCAATGTATTCATTTTACTCCTGCACATTCCACATTTATACACAGTACAGAATTTTACAAGATTTCCTCACTAATAAACACACACACACACACACACACACACACACACACACACACACACACACACACACACACACACACACACACACACATGCAGACATCCTCATGAGTGAGATCAGAGGCTTCTGGCACAAACAGGAAGCTCTTATAATCTAATATCAGAGCCTGCTTGAGTTGCTCACATCATCTCCTCTGGACACGCTTATTGTCAAATCACCATAAGCTTTATAGTCACTGCGCGTGTTTATTTTACTGATGCAGTCAGTAGGGAACGAGGGACCATGACCAAACTTTCAGCTGGCACTGAAGTGAGTTTACATGTGGCTGAGTCATGTTAGGGTGAAACTACCCGACTATGACAAACAACACAATAAATACCAGCCACAGAGAAGCTCTGTTTGCGGCACAGCAGTCAAGGTTATGGAGACAGTTACATACTGTACACGTGTGTACACACACAAGCCAGGCTTGCACAGTCTGGCAGTGTAAGCAGCCCTGCACATAAAACATTCGCATCAATACACTTGACATGAAAAAAAAAATACTGTGCAGAAGCTTAGTCAAAAATTATCCAGCTCCCTTGAGACTTTGGTCCTTGTTTTGAAACCTGTCCAGCATCATAACTTTTATTTGTAAAAGGAAATTTGGATGATGTTCAACTTATTTCCAATAACATCTTTAAAATATGAGAGTGTGAAGTTATTCATTTATGAATTATAGCTGTGAGCTGTAGCGCTGAAGGGAACAACAGAAGTAGCAAATGTTTAGCAAAAGTTGTTTAACATATCGTGCTGTGTATTTAGTTTTCAAGATCCGTCATTGTTGCTGGAAGGTGTTTACATTGTCTGTTCACCTCACACGGTGTAAATTGTGTGTCGTTACTGTACATCTGCATTTTTTCATTCACACAGTGTTGGGCTCCAATTCTGAGAAAGCGATAAAAGATAAAAACCTATCCAAAGAGCAGGGACTGTGGATAACTCATTCTAGCTGCAACATAATTATTTGGAATAAAGTTAAACATTTGATGTTTAATTCCTGGAGGGTTTCAGCAAAAAACATAAAACAAAATATCAAACACTGAGTTAGCCACTGTATAGTGAATATACTCTCCAATTAACAGCATTTCTCCCTCAAAATATCCAGCTCATCTGGTCAGCGCATCAAATACATCAAAGACTGCAGCAAATTAATATCACAGCAGTGGGGAAGAGAGGGAATCATGCTGCATTAAAAGTTAACAAGAGTATGAAGATATGCAAGTTGAAGTAAACCGTTTTTTAATATACTGTATGTTTATAATGCATTTGTTTCATTAAGCTACAATGTCATAGTTTTTTTACTTGCTTCAAGTACAGTCTTATATTACAGGTGTGCACAACGCCAGACTATAATACATCCTACCAGAGAACCTGTCAGCAGTGCACAGTCTGGTGTATGATATCCCCCCCCCAAGTATGTTGACTTTTATTTAGAAATATATAAATATGTCTTTGGAAGTGTGGTTTGACTTGATCAGCTTTCCCATTGACAAATAAAAGACTGTGGCAGACCCACACTACTTAAACCCATTATTCTCTTAGGTGCACGCAGTGGTTTAATGACATCCTAACGTTTTACAACTTTTTCTCTCCAGCCTCTTCATTATTCTGCACTCTCTCTATCTCTCGCTCTCTGTGTGGTAGGCGGGTTTTCCGCCAGCAGGGTTTGGTTGAGTCTTTATTGATTTGTTGGAGGGGCACAGGAGTGGGAGGAGGTGGAGAAAGTGAAAGGGGAGGAGTGGAGGAGAAACCCCGGTCTGTTGAAGGAGAGAGGGATGTGATTGCGCGTGTTTGGGACAAGAGAGGAGAGTGCACAGTGATCACAATCAAGGCGTAGGTCTGAGCGCTGAGGGAGCGCACTTAAACCACTCGGAGTGTGGATTTGTACGAGTAAAAAGTGAAAGTGTCGTCGGAGTGACTTCTGGTTGTACTTTGTTTTCCTGCTCTCTTTGCTCTCTTTGCCCCTCCACCCTGCATTCCGCGGAGCAGCTGTGTTTTAATGCCCCTGCGCATCCGAGGAGGAGAGGAAGGAGCGAAGAGTGAGGAAGAAGAGGCAGATAAAGAAGAAGTGAGAGGGCCTGGACAACACCCCTCCTCGCCCTTTGGAGGTCTGTCCACTCTCCCCTCCTGGCCCTGTATGGACGGGGATGGGGAGAGCCGGATGCTGTTGCCGCGAGGCTGAGCGCCTCGCCTCCCCGACTCTGGTGCGCCGCTTCCTGCCACTGCTGCTGCTGACCGTCGTTCTCAGCTGCGGTGCTCACTTAGGTAACTAACTGCACTTCACACGTCTCTCAGTCATAATCACTTTGTTAGCCAATTTGCACTGCTGTGCGCTGGACAACTACAACTGTAGTAACAACACTTTTTGTCAGTGTGTTGTATTCATTATTATTCTGAGATACCTTATTAGATATTGGCATTTGTCATATTTGTTTGGCCAGTCCTTGTTCTGGGCCCAGTGCTGCCTGACAATGGCTCTCTCTCCAGCGGCAGTGCAGCAGTGTGAGCGCGGATCGAGTTTCTCCTCCTCTCTCCTGGGCCGTCATTCTCCCGTCTGCCCCTTAATGGCTCATGGAGGAGGGGAAGAGAAGAAAACAGAGGCTGACTTCCTCTCCTCATGTTCATATATTACATATTAAAGCTTTAATCAGAGCAATACCGAGAAAAGAGCGACTCTACCCTGAGGTAAATCTGATCATTAAAAGTTAAGATCAGGGCTGTGGTGTTGTAAAATCTTCTAAACCTACAGTTAATGTGCTGTTGCATGAAACCGATGACATTAATAAGTTCATCAAGAAATTCTTTGTATTTGTAATTATGGTTTTATCTTATAGTTGTGTGATAACGATAACCAAAAGCTGAAAGTCTCTAAGTGATCTAAGCCACATGATAGAAAATAAAATAAAGATTTAAGCTAAAAAAGGTTAATAAGGTATTTGTGATGATAACTGACTAATGTGAATCATTTTCTGTGGCAATACCGAGGACATGATTTACTAACTTCTTATTTACCTCACATTTTTACTTTTAAATTCATTGTGTTTCTATTAGTTACTAGTAATGGGACATGCATTTTTAATTTGGTGCAAACAAAAGTATAATGTCCTTCCAGAAACCCAGAAACCAGCTTTTATTTTGGCCAGTTCTGTGTGGTGTTTTATTTTGGCCAGTTCTGTGTGGTGTTTTATTTTGGCCAGTTCTGTGTGGTGCTATGTGTGCAGGGGGTTAGCTGTTGTGGCGAGTGTCTGTTGAGCAGTCACACCTCCAGTAATTAGTTTAACACGGCTCAGGCAGCGGGACAAAACCGCCTCTGCACACAGTCTGGTGGGAACAGACCTAGACCCACTTCACATTAAAGACCCTCTTGGCACCTTCTGCTGAATGTGTGTCACCTGGAAAGAATGTGTATGATTTAGTCTGTTTAGCCAAACAGAATGTTTTATTTATTAAAACTTTCAGAGGATTTAGACATATTTCATTGTCGCTCCATGTGTCTGTTTAGACGGGGCGGCAGAAATGTCTGAATTGTTGGCTATTGTTCTCAGGGTCTAGTGAAGAGAGAGTGTATGCTGTGGGGAGCTCCTGCAAAGCGTTTGCATCTCTTAGCTTGGACAGCTGTTTGTGTGAGCTCAGTGTGTGAGAGAGTGCACACACACAACAAGGTGATCAATAAGCACTTCACAAGCCGTTCCCCCCGGTTGAGAGATGATCCCAGTAGATCCCTTTCTGATCTACAGAGATCGGAGAAGTGGGAGGCAGACAGATAGGGAGACAAAGAATAACTAAACCAAACCAGTGAGACTCAGCTGTGTGTTTTGACCTCTGTCTGTATGCAGGGATGACCAGGGGGTGAGGAGGCTAGGAGGCAGACTACGAGAGCTAAAAGGAGAATAGTGCTGATGGAGGCAAATCGTTCAAGCTGGGGAAAAAAATAAAAATCTGCCAACAGATGAGGTTTCATACAAAAGAAGAAATGAGATCAGTGAGATGATAAAAGCAACTGGGAGGGGGGTGGTGTAAAAAAGAGAGGTTAATATTGTGGTCGGACATGGAAGGAATGATGTGGGCATATCTGACTGTTTTATTGTGTCTACAGTATATTACATACTTACCCCAGGGGATGAACCAAACCAGACTCTGAATGTGTTGAGTGTCCCTTGCGCATTATTTCACATATGAACAGACTCACTTCAGCTCAACTTACCAGAAATTGCTTATTTATATGCATAGATTGTATTTTCTTATGAAAGTACAGCTGTGCATACTGAGAAAGGGCTTAAGATGATACCTTCACAAAAGGGAGATCATTGGAGAACAAACTGAAAAACTGTGCTTCAGTGTTTGTTGATTCAGGACATTATTAATCATCTTATGAAAATTCTGTTTTTGCTTGATGTATTCAAGGGAAGGCAAGAGTGCAAGGTCAGCAGTAACCACATAATAAGAGCTGGTGTGAAACCTCAGCAGATGCTTGTCATCAGAGAGTTTTGAACATTTAGGTTCGTCATTGGTTTGAACTATAGATTCCTTCAGTTTCAGGGTCAGCTCCTTTCTCAGTGTGTTATCTTGCTGGTATAATGTCATCGAATGAGCGCCTTTGTGCACAACGCACTCTGACTAGACTGAGAGTGGTATTTAGGTACTGTAGGGCAGAGAGAAGGAGAAGCAGGAGGCTGCTGGAGCGCCAGTCAAAGACACAATGTGTCTTCAGTCCTCAGTCCACAGTCTGTACAGTGGTGGTTGGCCTGGAAGGCAGCAAGTGTATGTGCGCCTGAATGTGTGTGTCTGTGGGTTGGTGTCAGTATTTAACAAGCAAGAGAGAGATTCTGAAGTGTGGTGTGAGTAGGGGTCCGTACTGGTACCCTGATTTCAAAAACCTGGATCACTACTGCCCCCAAATGGTGACACCCAACACCATGCCACAAAATCAATGGAATGTGCTATTGAGTTGTGCGTATTAATGTATTAGTGGTAACTTATGTATGCTACGTGATGGTGTGACATTAAAGGAATCTGTTAAATCCAGTAAAAAAACAACTACTTCCTTCTCTTTGCTGGCCATAAGGAAGTCATACCACCGTCTGAAGATCACAGTGCGTGCATTCAACGGAGGCACAACCAGCATTCTTTGTATGATAGCTATTTGTGTGCAGAGCCTCTTTCTGTTTGGCCTAATCTAATAGGAGCATGCTGTGACTGATCCATTAGGTCTGGTCTCTAATCTCTCTCTCGCTCTAACCCCCCTTCCTCCCTCCTCCTGGTGATCTATGATATAAAACGCTGGTTTGACCCTTGTTACATTCAGAAATGTAGCAATAGATAAAACATCAGGGACAACTGTGATGGGTATACAAGGACAGAATAATCTGTCTAAAGGATCCATATCCTCATTTTAATAGTTATCGCTGCAAACAGACATAAAAGGACAAAAAGCACAACTTGAAGCCATATTTATTATAGGTACATATTTGATTGTGTGTTATAGTCACACAACATCACAATCACGAGACCTTTGCAACACAAGCTACACAAAAACAGAAGATTAAAAGCTTGTTTGTTTGTATGCACAGTATTACACAATGTATTGCCTTTCTCTCTCTGTCTATAGCACTTTATGTGTTATGTGCACCCTGACTATATAAGCAGTATTATCTCACTCCTTGTGGGAAAACATTCTTTATCTTTTCTCTGTCTGCTCTTTGGTTTATTACACTTCAGGTTTATTACACTCACAGAGCGGCGCTGCTGATTGATCAAGACTGTAAACCAGCAGGCAGTTCTTTTTCCAATTTTATTGGGTTGGATTGTAACAGCCTTGTTGTGTAGTGTGTTTGAGATCAAAGCCTTCTTCACTCAATAACCAATGTTGTCTTCTGTGAGCTTATCAACTTTCCACTTCTAGTAAGAGCCGATAGTCGATTCATCCCCACCTTATTTGTGTATGTATAATTCTATTGGTGGTTTTAACCCACTTTTATTACTTTCTTTAATTTTTTCTTACTCTCTCTGTGTGTCCTCCCCAGGTGAGTGCCAGGTGGCTGCCCCTCAGTGTCGTATCCAGAAATGCACCACCGACTTTGTCTCCCTCACCTCTCACCTGACACCAGCCGTGGATGCCATTCACACTGAGTTTTGCAAAGCTTTACGCGCATACTCAGCCTGCACCCAGAGGACAGCCAAAGCCTGCCGGGGGAACCTGGTCTTTCACTCAGCTGTGCTGGGCATTTCCGACCTCATGATCCAGAGGAATTGCTCTAGAGACGGTCCCACATCTTCCACACACCCAGAGGTTCACCCCGAACCCTGCAACTACCACAGTCGCACCCAGCATGCCCACACACACTCTCACACACACGCACATGCACACTCCCATGCGCACAGCCATGGCCACAGCCACTCTCGGCCTGGGTATCTGTTCTGCGGGCTGTTCGGGGACCCACACCTGAGGACATTTAAGGACAGCTTCCAGACCTGTAAGGTGGAGGGGGCATGGCCTTTAATTGACAATGACTATCTTTCAGTGCAGGTCACAAATGTTCCTGTGGTACCGGGCTCCAGTGCCACAGCAACCAACAAGGTGAGAACTTTAGCAAAAGGGCAAGCAGAGAGAAAAAGGCTTTTCTGGGTCTAATTTGCTAAAGTTAAGAGAGTTTCTTAAGCCAGAGCAGCTGGTGTAATATAGTTTATATATGTGTCAGTGTATGTTAGAGAGAGAAACACTAATGATCTCTAGGTTGCTTTTCTGTGTCTCTGAAAGAAATCTTCTGAACGTGAGGCTGAAAAACACCACTGCTCTACTTTTTTTTCTCTTTCTGTCTCACTCTCTGTGTCTTGCGCTCCCAGGTGCAAGGAAAACAGCCTGATCTTGTGACTGTCTCTTGTGACTAAAGCAGTGTTGGAAAACTAACTTGGTTAATGGCTTCATATAGCCTGACCTCTAATAACATGGAATGAAATGTGTGAAAGGACCCCCTGTTTACTTAATGTGCGTTTTTGCAAGTATTTGCGCGTGGCACTCCTTGCACTTCGCTTAAGGTACTATGTGTGTTAGAGGTCCTTATCCCTATGTGACAAAAAAGACACACACTCACAAACACACACAACCAAATGGATGACGAGCCGCACAAAGTGATCTTTGTGGTGTTAAAGAAGCAATGTTTCCCCCTGATGATCTGCCCTCTCAAGCTAGTCAATAACTTTAATTATTAAAACACATACACACCCATGCACACACTTATCCATGCTCTCACTTGCACGCACGCACGCACGCACGCACACAAACACACATTAAGCAAATAGAAGGGTTGCTACATTGTGGAGCTGAAGCTTTGACCTTGTGTCAGAGGTGGGGCAAGTTATTAGTCACGATTAGGAACTCACACACACACACACACACACACACACACACACACACACACACACACACACACACACACACACTCACACACTACTGCACACACATACACATACATTAACAGCCCTCCAGGCTTAATGGGCTGCTAGGCCTCACTCATTCCTCACAGCTGTCATGTGAACAAAGCAGCCATTCACCGGAACTATGATGCTAGTGCTAACCATAATGCTCACACCACACCCTGTATCCACCACTGCTTCCACTCACTACCGGAGCCTTGTGTGTTTTTATGTTTGTGTGTGTGTGTCAGCATGTTTGGATAGCTGTGTCAAATTACAACTTGTTAAAAAGTTATTTAGTCCTTTTTTTAGATGTAGTGTGATGGGAGTGTGATATATGTGTGCGTCATTATAAATGTTAGAGACCATTAATAATCTTAAATATCAAATAATCAGGTGGTGTTTTCTCAATAAATTAATGATTTAAGTGTGACATATATATTAATTCCTGAATTTTGACATCATCATTCGTTTAGCACACTTTAAACTTTAAATTTCTCCTGTTCTACAGATCACCATCATCTTCAAGCCTTATGAGGGTTGTACAGACCAGAGGGTCTACCAGGCAGTCACAGACAACCTTCCTGCTGCCTTTGATGATGGCACAACAAGCAGTGGTGACCCCATCCACACTTTAGCTGGTGCAGACGGTGCGACTGGAAAGGTCCGGGCTCTGTGGATCTCTGAGCGCACCCCGGGGCGCCATGTGGAGCTGCACGCTGGCTACATCGGTGTAACTGTAATAGTTCGTCAGCTGGGCCGCTACCTGACTTTGGCAGTGCGGATCCCAGAGGAGCTAGCGCAGGCCTATGATGCCACCCAGGACCTGCAGCTCTGTTTAAATGGCTGCCCCAGCAGTGAACGCATTGACCAGTCAGGACATCTTCCTCTGCCCTTCTCTCCTCCTGCACTGGGCCTTCAGCTTCAGCAGCTGCGTCGGCCCAGCTATGCCTCACAGACACAAGAATACCCCTATGGTGCCACGCAGGATTTCAGTGTGGAGGGGGCAAAAGAACGCTGCAGGGAAAAGCTGGAGGTGCGGGACATTTACTTTTACTCCTGTGTGTTTGATCTCCTGACCACTGGGGATGTTAACTTCACAGTGGCAGCGCACAGCGCCCAAAAGGACATGGAGAGTCTCCACCCACATCAAGACAGATGGAGGATCTACCCCCGCGGCTCTGCCACCACTTTACACTCTCAACCAATTAAATGGCTCGTTCTGCTCCTCCTGTGTGCTCTGAGCGTGGCGTTGATGTAAAAGTGGGAATGTGAGTCTTTGTGTATGCCTGCATGTGTGTGGGCTTGTATATGTGCACTAGAAAGAGTGTTTGGGGAGTTTTTTGCTGAGCACTGATACTGAGCACTAATTTCTCTCTCATGCAGAGTGGAAAAAGCAGGCTGGACAGTTGATGTTTTTGTAGAAGAGATGGCACAGGACAGACTGGTAA
>JAUYWH010000027.1:11125197-11142940 GCA_034779795.1 Ctenopoma multispine | reverse complement strand
TGTTTTTATCTTTGGATAGGACACCATTGATAACAAAACAAACATACTTGTGTGGGTAAATTGAGTGTGTGGAAATACACTCCAGACTGTAAATAGTTAATTTTGTCTTAAGTGCACAGTGTAATTGCGTAGAGTTTGTTTTTATTTTGTGCCATTTGATGTGATTTTTCTTTAATACCTCAGACAGAGGATATTTGTTTTAAAGAAGCACTTTATTTTACTTTATTTTTTTTAACAAATCCACATCAGTGTTTCTCACTTCCTCTCCTTCACCAGAATCTCCAGGAGTTGCCAGTTTTGTTAACATTCATTTTTCCAATAGATGATTTGAATTTGACTCAGCATCTCATTTGAAGTTTCAGTGTGAGTTGTTCGGTTGAATGTATGGTGAATATTGTCATAGAAAACCATTTTGTTACTGTATGTATTTGTTGTTTTTCCTCAGCCCTGCTTTCAAATGTGTGTGTGTTTGTGCATGTGTGTGTGTGGGGAGGGTCTTGTATGTGCTATATAGTGACCAAAAAACATGTTTTCCTTACAGAGTGAAACCATTCTGTGGGGACATTTAGCCAGTTATGGTTACGATAAAGTTAGGGTAAGGGGCTAGGGAAGGCATTATGTCAATAAGTTTCCTCCACCACAAAGATAGCAAGACAAGTGTGTGTGTGTGTATGTGTGTGTGGCAGAGGTTTGTGTTAATAATACACTTGGATTTGCTTTTATTTCATCTAAAAATCAGATTAGTGGTCCACCTATCTTTTTGCCAAGAAGATGTGATGATACCGGCTCATGTTTGTTACCCAGTGAACTCCTTGTTATTTTTAGTTGAGCCAAAGACAGATTGTGTATGGTTTTATTGTACAGAAAAATTGCAACTCACCATCAAACCAGCACCCTTTCCTTACACACAGCCTCACTCTTGTTTTGTCTCTGTTTTTAAACTTGCTACTGTAGACTGGTTTTCTTCTTCGCCAGAATTGACAAGCTGCTCATTACATGTAAGATACTCAGGAGACTTCACCATTGTCTGCTGGGATATCTACTTGAGCATTGTGTTGTGGGAAATTAATGCCATTTGACACCTGGTATGAATGTCAACCCTTATGACTATGAGCCTTTTTAATATAAGACATCCTGTATTATGCCCCACTTTGGCCATATAAGCTTATCTCAGTTTTTGGCATCGTTGTGATCTCTTATGTCATGTGCGAGTGTCAATTTGGTGAAGAATGACTGGTCAATGTTGAAATACTTAACTTATTTATGAACGTAGTGTCCTGTAGAGGAAGTTAAGCTCCATATTCTTGCTGTTGGATAATAATTTAAAAAATGTCAGATGTGATTGTACTGCCACCTAGTGGTGCTCTGTTGCTATGTCAGTGTGTTACTCAAGGCGCCCGAAAACGGAAAAAATTTAAACAAACTGTGTGCAAGTGTTTTATTTAAAAAACAATAAATTCAAAACAGACCAAATGTATTTCCTGTTCATTAATGTTACATTTAGAGACATATAAAAAGCAAGAGATGGGCGCCATCAGTGGAAATATGTAAAATCCTGTTAACATCAAAAACCTTTAAACTTTTTTCCCAAAAATATTTCAGTAATTCTAGGAATTCAGAATTAAAGATGAGTAGGACTTAACACAAATATCCTCTCACAAGAAAAACACACACACACACACACGTACAGTTTGTGCCCTAACCCATCTGTCTGAGGTTAGGTTTCGATCAGATACCAGGTCTGACCTCACAAACATGATCAACTGCCGCTGTCAGTAACACCTGGGATGTTAGTGTAAAGAGGCTGAAAATGGCGCGACGAAGGGTTTGTAGTATTTGAGACCTGCTTCTGATCCTAACAGTGGATAATTTTCCATTTAATCCATGAGATCTCCATCCAAACCTCAGTGTAAGACCATCTCCATGAAGCCAAACACAAGCAACCTACTTATCATCTTTCAGTGGAGCCAACATCACTGTGTAGAATTCTGACAAGAAAAGGTTCCCCTCTCTTTGGGTTAGCTTGTTTTTCAAGGTGACTTAGGGTAACAGAGGACCTCCATTTCCAACCATCTGAAAAGCCAAATACATTGTTAAGTTCTATGATTTAATTTAAATTTGATAAAAACACTTTCACACACTATATTATTTTATACAGTGCTATTATACTCTACACACACTGACTCTTACCACTTAATAACATAAATGGTCATCAAGGTGTTGAAGATGATGATCTTCATGAGGATCAGCCTCATAGCCAGTACAACCACTGTGTTTGTCCACACATCAACATCTGGATATCAAACCACACGGAAAATATAATATCTGGCACAATATGAGTCATTTTTTCAAATGTAACAAAAAAAGGTACCATCTTTATCGTGATCTTCAATGCAAATGTTATCTTGATTGTCTGAAATGATAAAAATGTGTTTAGGAATAGAGAAAATAGTAACACAGTGATAGTAACAGTGTTTAGCTATAGACCTACCTGATGATAAGGTGTGATGCCTCCTGATGCCTTTTGGGTGTCGTCTGTGACTCACGGAGCAACTAAACGAAGGCCAGTCCCTAGTCGCCACTGTGATTATCGCAACAGCGCTGTGGCCTCGATGCTTGTTGTTTACAGCTATGGTGTGTGGTGCAGTGGACATGTGGCCCTCTGATGGTGATCTCCAGCTGACCTGTAGGCGCCCTCTCCTAATGTCACTCACCATACAGACCAGCAGTGTCCAGCCCAACCTTTCCCCTGACAGGTGGACTGGAGGAGCCAGAGACCCCAGCATATCACCGTTTACACCTCCTGACCCAGGGTGGAGAAAGGAACAAGATTAAACAGAAGATTACAGTTAAACAAACAAAAACAAAATATCTATATTTAGGATGGGGAGACATTTTATTCTGTAGCTGCCTAACATAAGGCTATGCAAAAATTCAAACTTGTAACTATGGAGTGTTTTTTCTAAATCTAAAAATAACGTAATACAAAATACTGTAAATACATATAACCTAGTGTAACAGTCCATAAATAAATCATCATTGCCGATGTAACAGTTTTATTTAACAATATTGCTGGATACAGCTTAATATATGTTAATAAATGATTAACATATATTAAGCTGTATCCAGCAATATTGTTTCTGAGCTAGCATCTTTGGAAAACAGGATCAGTCTTTCTAAATATATAAAATATAATAAATTAAAAATGAAAAGTTCTTACCTGTCCATAGATAGATGATTGGAAGGTAAAAAAGACTCCTGGATGGCTCAGTCATGTTTACTGCTATGATTGCTCTATGATCACTGTCCTTGTATGTGTGTGAGTGAAATGGGGGCACAGTTGTTTGACTTTGCCAGGAGCATTGCATTATGGGGGATGGACATGTCTCAATGTTGTGACCTTACACAAACAATGGTACCTCCCACCCCCATTGCCAATACACACACATGCGGGAAGTGAGAGTGAGCGAGACAGAAAAAGACAGTGTGAGGTTGTACATATATGACGCTCTATCTGCATCTATCTGCATCTTTCTTATAAAGAAAGGAAAAACCTCAGGACAGTGACATGGACACTAGCAAGTCAGCAGAGAATATGTCTCTAACGTCTGTTAGAGCTGAGGTGAGGAATTGATCATATCATCACAGCTACGTGTGGTACACCTGCACACACACACACACACACACACACACACACACACACACACACACACACACACACACACACACACACACACACACGTGTTTGTCTTTATCACTTTGTTTTTTTTCATGTTGACTTACATTCATTTCCTGGAGACTTATCTTCATTATAACCACTGCTTACCTATGTCTAAGCTTAACGTAGACCTAACGCCCTTACCAGAAACCAAGTCACTGGTAAGATTTGATGATTTTGTGTCTTTGTGAGTAATACAATGTCCCCACAACATGAGCTTGCAAAAAAGGTTTGGGTCCACATAGTGTGAGTAATAAATGGTGTACACACACAACAAACAAATAGCTGTTTAATTCACACACTCACATGCACGTAGGTGCGCACGCACACAGGCAGGTTTTTTTGTATCTGCAGTGGGCGGGAGCTTAAAAGAGAAAGTGAAAGTCAACAGCAGGGAAATGAAGGAAGGATGATGAAGCTGAAATGATCACGGTAAAGCTTTCTGACACTTCTGTTAAACGTAACCTCTGAAGCAACAAAAAAACCCACCATTATTTTACTGACTTAAACGGGTCAAGTCACATTTCTGCTGTTTCTGCTGCGACTACTACATGCAGCCCGACTTGAACTGCAGCCCTTTCCCTGCAGCTGTTGCCACCTTACAGTTATAGCTGTGTCCTCATCTTGTTTTATCTGCATGGAAATCATGCGGTTCATTTATCATGTTTGAATCTCCTTCAGGATTGTGGCCTAACACTGTTAGCCAGAATTAACTGAGCACATGGTCCAGAACGGTCAACTTCCTAATACACATTTTTTAAAAGCTAGAAGCCAGTATAAAGCTGGCTATACTGTGTATAATTGCACTTTAATCTTAATCAATACTGAGACATTACTGTGTCTTTAATCCACTTCTAATGTCTTGCAGGGTTAAGAAGAGACAACATTTTTTCTGCAGTCCCCACTTCTTAGATCAGGTGGCCTTCTAGTGTTTCTAATGTGACTGAGTGATTTCAGTACTAGCTGTCAGCCTATCACATTGGTTGACCTTTTTCCTCCAGAATGGTTTGGGTGCTGTCAGTGTTGTTGTTTGTTCTTGTGTCTCTGGTTGGGTGTCAGCACACACAGAGTTCACTACAGGCATCAACCCTGCCTCACTCAGCAGGAGAACAGTCTCCTTTGGGTACTGGAAATTTGTCTTTTCCCTGGAGCCGTCTTCGCCTACCACGGTAACTTTCACGCTACTTTTGTTTTATGCTCACATTCAGGAAATTGATAAGACGCTTTTTTTTAGATAAAACAACAAATATTTCTTAATCTTAGGTACATTGTTCCTCTTCACTACCGAATCCTCCTGCACCCCAACCTCACAAATCTCAGTTTCACTGGCTCAGTACAGATCCAGATTGATGTTCAGAACAACACGAACTGGGTAGTTTTACATAGCAAGGGTCTGCAGATCTCCAAGGCCACCATACTGGACCGGAACCTTTCTCATCTGTCCGAACAGGTAGCTGCAGATGTAGAACTTTTATTATAATATCCTGTTTGTTGCTGTTACTTAAAATGGATTAATTTATTTATTCTCACATTGTAGGTCCTTCCAGTTCTTCATAACCCTTCCCATGAGCAGATTGGTATTTTCTCTCCCAGGGTCCTCAGCACTGGACAAAAATACTATCTGTATATTGAGTTTGGGGCAGAACTTGCAGAAGGATTCTATGGCTTCTATAAAAGCATCTACAGAACCAGCACAGGAGAGACCAGGTAAGACTATGTTCATTCTTTTACAGCTAGTTTGGAAAGATACGCTACACATACATGTTCAAACTACATTGCAATAGCAATCCAAAACTACCTGCTGATTTTGTTTTAGAACCTTAGCTTTGACTCACTTTGAGCCAACAAGTGCTCGGATGGCATTTCCTTGTTTTGATGAACCAAGCTTCAAAGCCAACTTCTCTGTGCGGATCAGGCGGAGCCCAGAGTACATCTCTCTGTCCAACATGCCTATAGTGAGTGTTGCATATGCTACTTTTCAAAAGTTTGCAAAACGCAAAACAAAAACGCAAAACAAAAACGCAAAACAAAATAATCATCTGTGCTAACTGTTAACTGCTAAAATGTTTAATAATGATCAGTTAGCATTTTAAAGGGATAAACTATCATTAGCAAACACAAAGTGCAACTGGAGCACAGGGCTAATGTTTGATGATAATGGGCCTTTGTACACCTAGGGTTAGTTTTTCCATCAAATATCTGTATCCATCCATTATCCATTTATAATATTGACAATGTCTATATTTAATTTCTGGTCAATATTACAAAATTTGACATTTCTAAATGACACCAAACTTTTCAAAGATAATAATGTGTGTTTTCTACATAAACTATAATATTTGTTCAAATGTGTGTAAAAATGACATTATTATATATATGTTAATTAAATGTATGTATTTCAGGTCAAGACACTTGAAGTAAGCGATGGCCTACTTGAGGACTGGTTTGCTGCGAGTGTAAAAATGAGCACATACCTTGTAGCTTTTATCATCTGTGACTTCAAATCTGTGACTGCCACAACATCTTCTGGGGTGCAGGTGTGTATCCAGCATGTTAATTCAACAAAAATATTATTTTCTCACATATATATTTAGTTTAGTTTTTTTCATGCACTGTTTTGTTTCTGCAGGTGTCCATCTATGCCACCCCTGAAAAGTGGCTGCAAACCCACTATGCCCTGGAGGTTGCTGTCAAAATGCTGGACTTCTATGAGGAGTACTTTAACATCCGCTATCCTCTACCCAAACAAGGTAAGCTTTTATAAACAATCTGTTACTAAGCAACACATAATTATTTTTTCATTACATTTCTTTCAAAATCTCCTTCACTTTAATAATTTTCTGTCTCCTGGTCTGTGTTTTCCATCTCTCAGATCTGATAGCTATCCCAGACTTCCAGTCTGGTGCAATGGAGAACTGGGGTCTGACCACCTACAGAGAGACCAGCCTTCTCTTTGACCCGCTCACATCCTCGGTTTCTGATAAACTCTGGGTTACCAAGGTGATTGGCCATGAGCTTGCCCATCAGGTGAGAGTACACTTCTGGTGCTAATGTATCACTTATATACAGTAAATAATCAATTTAGAGCAATGAAATAAAAAATCTCACCTGCAGTGGTTTGGTAACTTGGTGACCATGGAGTGGTGGAATGATATCTGGCTTAATGAAGGATTTGCCAGATACATGGAGTACATTTCAGTGGAGGCCACCTACCCTGACCTCAAAGTGGTATGTGCTTTAATGTGAAAATGTATTGATTATAAGATTAGTATTGAGCCTAGAAGAGTTAAGCGCAGTTATCATGTTCCATTCACATTCTTGCAGGAGGAATATCTGCTGCACACCTGTTTTGCAGCAGTTGGTCATGATTCACTGAACTCCTCTCGGCCAATATCCAGCCCAGCAGAAAACCCCACTCAAATCAAAGAGATGTTTGACACAGTTTCCTATGACAAAGTATGCTTTTTAGTTTCATATGCGTTCTTTCAGTGACAAACAACAGATAGTGACACATAGTTGAATGGGAATATATCATCTGTGAAAATGTATGAACTGCAAAATCTGAACTAAATAGAAAGCATACATTATTTTAAATATCATGTTCATATCTGGACTTGTTACTCTATAACTATTGTATTATATCTATTTTAATATTGTAACAGAAAATCCAATGTTTATTCACATTCAAACTACTGTAGTTTGAAACAAACTCACAACATGATTTGTCAATTATGTTTTCTTTTTCTGTCCCACCAGGGAGCATGTGTCTTGCACATGCTGCGACACTTTCTGACAGATGCCGTGTTTCAGAGCGGCATAGTGCGATACCTTCGCAAATACAGCTACAGAAACGCACGCAACCAGGACCTATGGGACAGTCTAGTCAATGTATGAACACAAATTACATTAAATGTGCATTACACTGGGAGAAATTGTATTTGAGCTTGCAGTCTTCAAAAATAATTATAGCAGACTCTTTCTTAATATAACTACATTCATGAATCATCGATAAAATAAAGTAAAATTTAAATTTAAAAGTAAGTAGAAATCAGCCTGCAATTGTCAAAATATGTCCTTACTGTTGTTATAGCTTATCTGTTTAAACCTGTTATCATCAATCCTATACATAAAGTATACATAATATACATTTCATATTATTATATTATAGATGTTTTACTCCATTTATTTCAATTTATATATTTATATTGCAACGTGAAAGTTGGTTAAAGGAGGCAGTCAAACTTAGCTGTGCCAGGTTCAGATTGTTTTCAAAAGAATAGACAGCCTTGCCAAGAATTGATAACAAAACTGCTGCCATTGTTTTCACTATGATGGATTACCAATCTTAAGCAAGTAAATTTTCTACTGTACATCTGCCATGAAGGTGAAAAGATCTTATAGAAAACACTATATTGTACTATGATTAGTAGTATGTAAGTGTCATTTGTATTAAATTAAATAAACCATTAAAAAAGTATGCATTTAATAAAATCTGATTTTTCAGACATGCTCAGAAGAGGACTTCATCTCAGGGAAACACTGTTACAGCAGTAGTCAGGCTGCTAAGAATGCAGTGAGTAAACACTTCAGCACAAACTGTCTGATCTGCCTTCATGTGTTGCATCTCAAAACATGTGCAACATCATTTACAAAATGATTACTGACCTTGTGAAGTGGTGCGATCACACGTATTGATCTCTAGTTGTTTGCTACAGTACCTGTTTGCTGGGGAACATCTGGACCTGACAGCTATGATGAACACTTGGACTCTGCAGAAAGGTATTCCTATGGTAACAGTAACAAGAAAGGGCTCTCGTCTGCTGCTGAGACAGGACAGATTCCTGAGGACAGTTTTGCCCTCTGACCCTATCTGGCCGACGCTACAGAAGGGGTGAGATTGCAATGTACATGTAGCTTTTTGTAGTTTGTAGGTTGAACGTTTTCAAAATGCTTTCTCCTTGTACAGTTTCCTTTGGCATATCCCCCTGACATACAAGACAGATGCTTCCAGCAGCATCCACAGACACCTAATGACAACACACACAGGTAGGAAGGAAGAGAGAATATGCAAACTATAATTCAAACATATTTAGATATTAATGATACTGAATTATCTGATATTGTTTGATTTTTAGACAGTGTAGACATAGGAGAAGATGTCAGCTGGGTGAAGGTAAACACTGACATGACAGGGTATTATGTGGTCCATTACGAGGATGGTGGTTGGGATGTGATAACCAAACTGCTGAGGGAAAACCACACTGCTCTGAGCTACAAAGACAGGACTCACTTGATACACAACGTGTTTCAATTGGTCACGTAAGCAGTATATATGTGCATATGTTTGTGTTAAGTTACAGAGAAATAAAACAGCCTTGATAACACTATCTGACTACCCCCCAACTTTTCAAATATTTTTCTATCTCTTTAAAGGTCAGGTCATCTGCCGATCAATAAAGCCTTAGACCTGATTGGTTACTTGCAATTAGAGACACACACAGTGCCTCTTCTGGAAGGACTACGCTATCTGGAGACCTTTTACCGGATTGTTGAGAAAGGGAACGAGCTTGAAGTGACAAACAATCTGAGAGTAAGATGACATAAATGCACAAGTTTGAATGATCTTAATGTGTCAGCACAAAACTGAATTCCTGTGAAATGCTGTTTCTCTCTGTGTACAGAGGTACATCCTGCGATTTTTCCGTGCTGCCATTGACCAGCAGACATGGAGCGACAGCGGCTCTGTGTCAGAGCGACGGCTGAGGTCAGAGGTCTTGTCACTGGCTTGTCACCTGGATGATCCACCCTGTCTGGAGAGGGCACGTCAGAGTTTCAAAGACTGGCTTCAGTCCAACAGAACACTCAAGTCTGTCTTTTTAAATAAATTTTAACACACATCATTTCTGATCAACAACTACTCATCTAAATCACATAGAAACTACATTATGATACACTCGATCATACGATTTCATATATCATTTTGTCCCTAATTGGCACATCTCTGCCATTCACAGTTTACCCACTGATGTGGCAAAGACAGTGTTTTCAGTTGGGGCTCAGGACGACCAGGGATGGGCCTCACTTCTGTACGAATACAACATCTCCCTCTCTGCAGCACAAAAAGACAAAATGCTGTTTGCCTTGACTTGCAGCAGAGACACCAACAAACTGCAAAGGTATTTTATCTTCCTACCAAATTATTCCACACAGTTAATGCTGCCACCACGTGGCCAGAAGTGATTATTGTTTTTATTCTTGGTCAGTATTACAAAAATGCTGAACAACATGCATCTGTGTGTGTGTGTATGTTGCAGGCTGCTGGAACTGGGTTTGGAAGGAAAAGTGATTCGATCACAGGACCTGTCCTCTCTCGTGCTGATGGTAGCCAGGAACCCACGGGGACATCACCTTGCCTGGAACTTTGTCAAAGAGAACTGGGAGTCACTGGTTCAAAAGTTAGTGTAATGGAGATAATGCGAAGGAAACCATTTCAATAGTATTTTATAATATGAGTATTATATATACAATTTAAAGAAGCGTCTTTTTTGTTTGATAAAGAATCAGAATCAGATTTACTGGCCATACAACAAACAGTGTACTAACAATGTACTGTAAGTATACAGAATATGAATTTGATGGATTAGGATACATCCATGAATGTATAATCAACAATATCCACAACTCTTCTAATATACAGATTAGGTGACCTGATTATATACTACTAGTAACACAAGTTACAACCCTAATAATGTTTATATGTAGTACGTGTGCATATATTATGATAAATATGTTTGTGACTGTACTCTCTGTTGTCCTGACCTGCAGGTTCCAGTTGGGTTCATTTTGTATTAGAAACATCATCATTGGCACCACGGGACAGTTTTCATCTCCAGAGGAACTCGCTGAAGTAAATACACATTAGACTACCTTATATTTTAAAAAGCAATTTAGATATCTGCTAATATATTGCGATGTTATTTATATTGCTTCACACTAATATTTTTTCCTACATGCAATGCAATCAGTGATAAAAAGTGTCATGATCTTGCATACACTACATACAATAAATAACAATGACAAAGCTAAACTTTAGTCTACCTGCACATGTCCTCAGACACAAATGTATTTGTGTTCGTCCCCTAGGTGCAGTTGTTCTTTGAATCCATCAAAGACCAGGTGTCTCAGCTGAGAGCTACTCAAGTTGCCCTGGATAACATGAAGAAAAATGTTCGCTGGGTTCAGAGGAACCTAGTGCCCCTGAGAAACTGGCTGAATGAGCAAATGCAGTGAAAAACAGCAGAAAGTGAGATGGGGATTGTCAATGCTTCCATGAGGATATTTGTGTGATTTGAAGTAATACTGTAGATTTGTTTTTATTTTGAAATAAATGGAGAGATGACAGTATTGTATATAAAAAAATGTTTTCTACATTTCCGGGGGACTTATTTGTTAAAACAAAAAATGTTCTTGGTACTTCTGGCAGCTGAGCAGTAATGTGCATGAGGAGCTGAGTGTACCATTAATATTTGTTGTCTTTATGTGAATGTGTGTATGTAAAAGATTGAGAGAGAGTTTGATTCCAATGTAACACATGAATGCAATGTAAATGGATAAATAGTTTCTTCACCAAATACACAATAAAATGTTACATTGTGCCTCTTGGTTGTGAAAATACATATTTGGGTTATTTTCTGTGTGTTACAGGATAGGTGGCCATATGAACACTGAAACTAGTTTTGCTTACCTGAAATATTTCTCCTGTTAATACAGAATTTCAAGAGACCAGTCCAAGGGGAGGTTTCCCTTCCCTTTCCCTATTTACTAAATAGTGAGACTAAATCTGCTGTAGTCTGCAAAAATGTTCTGAAGACATTAATTCTTCAGTTTTTGAAAGTAGTCATATTACTGTAGAAGGATGTCTCGCTGTCTTTAGTTCAAAACTAATTAATAAAATATTTATAATATTGGGTAACAACACATTTTAGTCATAATTTTCACCTTTGAGAATTTGTCAAACAAGTCTGGAACACACTTGTATATATAGATATGTTAAGAACAGCATCAAAGTCCACACTGTTTAAAATACATTGTTTTCTTTGTGGAGTTCTTTTATTTTTAAGTAAAAATTAGAACATGTCCTTTAGTACTTTTACTTCAATTAAAGGGTACTTCTACTTGTGGTGGAGTTCTTTTCTGGGAATACGTTTTACTTAAGTTTACTTTTACTTAAGTTGAGACTATTTAATAGGATAATGAATTTCTTACTTATATTTGTAATAGAAATTGAATTGTGCCTTTCCAAATGAGAGAGAGGAGGAGACTTTTCTAATATATTTAAATATGTTGACCAGTTTTTAAACACGTGTCAATATAAACCAGCCTGAGAGCATCTATACATCTTTTTTAAAGCTATCTTCAACAAAGACTTTTAACAGAACAATAGTATTTCACCACATATTTACTTGTACTACTTTGTAGAGGCATAGTGTTGTTCACTATTATTTCATGACCATTATTAAGTTTCTTAATCACTGTTTGATTTTTATGTTAACACTGATTCACATTGAATTCCTTGTACCTGTTTCTTAGTGAACAAATCTGATGGTGTAGCCACCACCAACAATGTAGGCCTATGTTTATTTAATCTTCCCCTATTAAACACTAAAGTTAAGGTTATGGATCATTTTAATGCTCGAAATGTACCATATGAAGTACCTAAAGAACTTCCCACTGAATGAACAGAAAGGTTCTTTAGCTGTACAGATTTTTTGTTGTAGGTGTACCACAAATTGTGATAATGCAAATCTGTAGTGTATTTAATCCTATCACTACCACAGTAGTTACGGTATAGTCCAATTACATCTTAGTTGCTCGGTGATTCTGTTATTGCTCTTTTGCACTTATTGATTCCGCTTGAGTGCAGTTGTTGTGTATTAAGCTTCTATAAATAAAAACACATTTCACAATACAATGCGCAAGAATATGTGTTCAGTTAGGCTCATATGTAGTGACTGCATAGCTGTAGATTATGATTTACATGACTTTCACATTGAGATATCAAACAGGTAATGCTTGGGACCATTAATAAATAAAGCAATATAATGTCTTCGCAGGTGTAGTACAAAGCGCGTGGGTTTTACTGTCGTTGAGCGTCGTGTGTCCCCGCCCCCTGCACCGTATCGTCCAATAGGATGCCAGGATTGTGATGGGAGGTTGTCAACAACTGTTCGGGGAAGGAGGAAAGTGACATTTGGTCGTTGGTTAGTTTACCCAGCTGAGTACAGATTTGTTTATACGTTTGTGAGCATAAGTTTTGATATTTTAGAAAGTCCCGACGTGTTAAACTAACGCACAGTTATGGAAGTTAACATTGCGGTAACGTTAATCAGCTAACGTGAGCTCGTTAACTGAATGTCTTTCACTCGGTTGCAATTGTTAGAAGTTGGCTAGTTACAAGCTAGCTACTACGTAGCTAACGTTAGTACAGTGAGGACAGGCTGCTGTTTATTGTTAGCGTCTGGTAGCCTGCCGTGGGTTGTGGCCAGTTATACAAACATCACGTCTGTCGAGCTGCCGGGAAACTGCGCAGGAGGAGCTCTCTGAGGTATCCTAACATGGATCCATTTGATAGTACAGGTAAGAAAGGAAGACGTTGGTTAACGATACAGTAACAGCAAGCTAACAGCAGCGGGCCAGCTAATTTACGGGGCAGAAGCTGCAAACGGGAGTGACATTCGCCTTAAGACACATGTTGAGAGGCATGAATTTCACGTTTGACAAGCCCGTGAAAGCTACTTTCGTGTTTACTAAGTATTTACCTTGTTTTTACAGTTAAGGGATCCTCAGAAGCTTAATCGCAGGGTCAATCTGTGAACAATCCTGCAGTGACGTGATAATATTTTACAGTTTAAGCATTTCTCTTCCCCTCAAACACAGAGCATCTTGTAGTGTAACTTTATTTATTTAACGTTTTTGATTTTATTTAAATTTTTCAGAGAGAAAACATTTAGTTTGAACAGCTTAACCTAAGTAGTTGGTATATGGAGACTGTAGGAACAGGAAACTAGTAAGACTGAAGTTGTCTGTCAGCGCTATTTGCCCAGTCTGTTTGTTTGATAATAGCTACAGTTTGTCTTGGTGTAGAGGGCTGATAAGTCATGTCAGGTCAGACTACCAACAGCCATCTGCTGTATAACCTCTGCTATGCTCTCCCAGAACATCCAGGGCTTTATTAAAACAAACAAAAAGTCCAGTGCATACACTGTAAAAGCTGAAGAGAGCTGAAGCCACAACGAAATCACAGAAGTCTGACTTCCCTTTTTTTACAGTCTCTGCTGTGACTTATTCATTTTTAGTGGAAGACCAAGATCACATTTCACAATCACAAATTTAATGCAATAATGATGTGAGAGCTTTAGCAGATGCTTTACATGTGTTTTTAATGACCATCCAATAAATCAACAGATTACAGTGTTGTGGCTCAGTACTCACTGTCTACTACACATTATATAATGTACCTGTTGTCTGTTCATAGAGACACGGTTAGGGTGAGTTGTGTACATTGTTTTGTTATTAGTGTTGTTCCGAGTGTTGTTTTGTGTGTCCTGTGGTGTCTTGTTTTCCAGACAATGTTTACTTCACCTTACCCTACTCTACTCTACTAGATTTTAATCATGGAGCACATCTGTCAAATTATGTTTGGTCTGTGTATTCAAGTTAGCCTTGATAAATGTTGAAGACCACAGTCAGCAAAAAAAAAAGCCTTACTGCTGTATTTGCTTTAAATTAACAAAATTACAAGAGCTGTTCATTATTAAAATACCCCTGGTCTGTTTTCCAATTTTAGTCTCGATGATAACCATCACATCACCTGTCGTTCTTGTCTGAGCACGTCGTCTTGTGTATGTGAAATAACTGTTACCGTAGAGGGAAAATACAACAGTTATACAAGTTTCATGTGTTAATTTTATCCTCTCATAGACATTACACATTACCTCCTATTTAGCTCCTAGCCTATTAATAGATATTAATACCACTAATAGATAGTGTGAAATACTAGAAATTTGATTCTGTTCATCTGGACAAAGTACAATCTACAGGATAGTGGTCACTCCTTCAGAGATGTTGAAGTGCACATCCTGGGCAGGGAGGAACACTGGTTTGAGAGAGGAGTCAAGGAGGCCATTTACGTGAAAAAGGAACAACCATCTCTGAACCGAGAAGAGGGCTTAGGGGTACATCTGTTTCCGTCTTACAATGCTGTGATTGCAGCAATTCCCCAACCCTCTAGGAATGGTTCACACGTACATTATCAGTGGACAATTTGCATATCACTGATCATATGGCCCATTGTTAGTCAGTGCCAAATAACTGAAACATTGTCTCTAGAAAATAAAATCCTGAATGGAATGTGACGTAAAACAGAAGATGTGCTTTGCACAGCTTCTTACTACTTTCGTTATTATTAAATTAGGAAGTTGGTCATGCCTGAGATAGCTTCAAGAATTACTGAGGAAAGAATCTGGCTGCCAGAAAATCATGTGGATTTTTTAAGACAGAATGTAACTGTTGTCGTGATGCTCAACACGCGGGTTAGTTTATATAAATGAAGAGTTTTGTAGAGTTTTGTAGAATGTGACAATATATTGCTTTTTCCTAGTTTTGAAGGCATTTTCTCAGTTGTTTGTTGATGCTGCAATTCTGCTTGTAATTGAATGCACTATAAAATAAATAGATTATTTTCTGTTTAAACAGATTTTATGATACCAGTACATAAAAGTGACTGTGTCAGCAGCCTGATGAACCTGTTCTATGTAGGTCAAAGGAGAAGGAAATACTTCAACTTTATTAACAGGAAACTGAAGAAACTCAGTGTCTTCTTAAATGTGGCTTCTTGTGTGGCTGTCTGCATATTCAGAGACAATAAGATGCCTTTTTGTTAAATATTGACTTAATTGAATGAATCCTGTCTTTGGAGAAGTCTGCCTGCTTGAAAAGACTGCACAAACATATATTTAGATACTGTGTGTGTGTGTCAACGTATATGTTCATTAGTATTGTGTTCTCTATCAATCACCTCTGTTATTTCCCCTTTTGAACATCCTGTCAGCTTTCTGTTCCTCTGTATGTTGCAGATCGAGCCAGCCTGCCAAGGAACATGATTGAGAACAGCATGTTTGAAGAAGAGCCTGACGTCGTGGATTTGGCCAAAGACTCCACTACGTTTCCAGTATGCCCATGTCATCTTACGCCATGCATGCTGTGTGCACTTTCATTTTAAAGACCAGTCTGCCTCAGTAGATTTACATATCTGCCTATTCTGTCCTTTTATCTGTTAATCTAATGATGTGAATAGACTGGCTTTTGGTAATATAATTATGGTTTCACATGTTTGGTTAACCACATGATCACACTTTTATACTGTAGGCTGCAGCTGTCCATAACCAGCATTGTGCAAATTACATATAGCAAGTTAAAGATGCTGTATCTTCATTAAATGAATAGTATTATACAGAAACAATGATCTTTCTCTTATCTATACAACGCAACCTTTCCAAATATATCTCCATTCAGTTTTCATTTGTATGTCCTAATTTTATCTCCCTCTGCATTTGTTATGTCAACCATATTTATTTCAGCCTCAACTGCAAATCTAAATTAAAAGTAATAAAACATAATTTTTTCATTATAATTTTTTATTTAATTATAATTGCCATTTGTGCCCTGCTATTTGTTCACAGACTGTTTTCGGTCCTAATTATTCTCCATTATTCCTGTCTCTGCCCTCACTTGCTTAAGTGGGCGACATAGCCTAGCTGAATAATAACAAGATTGTGCTGTATGCGCTCTCTGCAGACGTTTCCTGCTCTTGACCCAGATGAGGTCGTGTATGAGCCCCGTAGCTCACGACTGCTTGTGCGAGGTCTGGGAGAGAACGACATGGATGATGATGAGGAGGATTGCGAGTCTTCAGCCCGTCTGCTGGGCATGTCCTTCATGAACCGTAGCTCTGCTCAGAGATCCAACTCTTCTCCTTACACCAGACAAACTCCACCAAGGTGAGACACAGGAAAAATGTATGATTTTGATGCTGTGCTGTATGTTGATGTAAAACATTTTCCAATGTGGTATTAACTTAAGGCAGTGCTACGTAACATATCATCTATTAGACTATTACACTTCAGATATAGAAGTATATCTAAAGTCTGTTGTACAATAATTATGAATTCAGATAATTTCTTACTGTGGTTGTCCAGCTGTTGTAATTAAGTTACAGTCATAAAACAAACTGCTTGCAACTTACACTAACAGATTTGTGGAGAAACGTTTCCTGAATCCTTGTGGTTACAGTTGCATAAAAAGGGAAGCCATATTGAACAAGATGCAGAAAAGTACAAAAGCGCAATAATCATTGGTTAGTGATGAAACAGTCAGTAATTCATGATTTTGTCCTAAAAGTTGGTGCACCTCTATGTATTATGGCAAATCCTTCTAATCACTGATTTATCATTCCTGTAAAATGCTAAAAGACTAAAACATCTGTACTGCTAAAGCTGTTGAGGTTTAAAATGTATTTCCAGACCAACAAAAGTTTCAATAAGTCGCAGTACAATTACAGTATTAGACAAAGTAAGTTTCATACTTTGATATAAATCTGACATATTAAATCTGGTGATTGATCTGATATTAAAAACAGCACTCTTAGGTAGATTTAGTTTCAACCTTACACAGACACAGAAAATTGCAAGGTAGCATTTTAGTTAGCTTTGCAGCATTATTACCAGGTTTTAACTTTACTTTCAAAGCTTCTTCAGAATTATTATTGCTCCCTTTCATCTTTTTTCTAAATAAGTTAAAGTAAATGATGTTAAACTATGATTTTCAGATCATGTTCACGACCCTCAGCCCGTACCATGGTTGTGTGTGTGCTATTCCTGGTTATAGTGGCCTCTATGGCCATGGTACTCTACTTCTTACCTGGATGCACCTTTACTAAGGTAAGAGAATATTTTCTAGTTCTGTATA
>JAUYWH010000027.1:11113465-11125097 GCA_034779795.1 Ctenopoma multispine | reverse complement strand
TGTGTCTTCAGTTAATCTTGTGACCTTTGGCTGAACTCATGACCAGACATTAACAAAGCCCTGCTGAAAACCCCCCCGAAAAAGTGAATCTACAGCTACATTTATCTAATTTACTATTTCAGTATGATGATATTCATCCCCCTCTCATCTCCAGGGTTCTGGCTGCAACCCAGTTTGAGCCGCTATCGGCTAGGAAGGCCTTCCCTTGCTTTGATGAGCCATCTTTCAAAGCTACGTTTCTGATTAAAATCAGCAGAAAACCAAACTACATTACTCTTTCTAACATGCCTAAGGTACTGTAACATTGATTAAGACCTGTTTATATTTACAGTATGGTACCAAATGTTGAAGTGCTCACCGTGCTGTGTACTGACATAAATTAAAAAGTTATCAATTACAGCTAATCATTAATGTGATATTTTACGCCTATATACAGTCTTTCTAGATTATGCCACCTATTTTCTTGTGGAATTTGTCATTCTTATTCCCACTTTGACTCATAAGCTCTTAGCATGAGCACATCTAAGATTGTGTATTGGTATTTGTTTGCAGTGCTGTTTCACAACATGCCAAATGTGATTTAGTTATGCACGTGCTACGTTGGTAGGCATTGATCTCTATGCTGTGTATGTTTCAGGCCAAATCTACACCACTTAAAGATGGCCTTATGCTGGATGAGTTTGAAAAAACCAGTGTCAATATGAGCACCTACCTGGTGGCCTTCATTGTTGCTAACTTCATCCCTATAAACCAAACTGTCTCAAAAACTCTGGTAGGTCTGACACAGATACGATTCATTTATGTTTTCAGTTCAAGCTGTATATTTTTGCTCCACCGTGTCTTTGATATTTAGTATTCAGTGGCATATTGTCGCTGGCACAACCTGTCTGAATGATAAATGTGGTTCTGTTTGTTTTAGGTGTCTGTGTACTCTGTGCCAGAGAAGAAGGAGCATACTGAGTATGCTCTGGAAACAGCTTCCAAACTCCTGGAGTTCTACAATCAATTCTTTGAAATCGACTACCCCCTAAAAAAACTTGGTGATTACACACACACACTTTTCACATTTCAGGCAATATCTGCTCATGCAATAATTTATTCCCCACCCCAGTTTTTACACGTTACTATGATCCCTCTCCCGTTTGGCAGACTTGGTAGCCATCCCAGACTTCCTTGCAGGAGCCATGGAGAACTGGGGACTGATCACTTTCAGAGAGACCAGCCTACTAGTAGGCAAACAGTCCTCTCCTCTGGAAAAACAAGTAGTTGCCTACATCGTTGCACATGAGCTTGCTCATCAGGTAGTTTTCTCTGCTTTTGTTTTGTTTTATGAGAGAAATGCTGAATAGGATCTAGGTGTTAATTTATTTCTGATGTTATGTCAAAGTGGTTTGGAAACCTGGTAACTATGAGCTGGTGGAATGACCTGTGGCTTAACGAAGGCTTCGCCACTTACATGGAGTATGTGTCATTGATGGCAGTGTTGCCCGAGCTGCACATTGTAAGTTCACATATCTGACTTATACCTTTTTCAAAAATACTCAAGCAGACAAAGTTGTGTGCTTCAATCTGTGTATTTGTAGTAAGTCATGTGCTTGTTTGCAGGGTAATTTGTTCCTGGCAATGAGATTCAGAGCCTTGGACAAAGATGCATTAAACTCCTCCCACCCTTTGTCGACAGAGGTTAATACGCGTGAACAGGTGGAAGAGATGTTTGACGTCATTTCCTATGAAAAGGTAAATTTTTTATAGAAGTAGATAAACAGATGCAGTTTTCATCACCAAATTTTATAGACAGTTCCTAATCTCAGGTATAACTTTTATTAGTTATCTGTTTTTGGATCACATGGTCACAGATGCTTTGTACCTGTGTCTTCCAGGGTGCGTCTATTCTTCTGATGCTGAATGCCTCCCTGCCAGGGGATCAGCTGTTCAGAAAGGGAATCATTCAATATCTGAAACAGTTCAGTGGATTAAACACAGACACTGATGACCTCTGGAACAGCCTTACACAGGTTTGTGTGTGCCTGTGTTTTCTTTGATTATGATGGACACTACACATCAATAATTTATCTCTCTGACTACTTTTAACACTTAATTTCTTCTGCAGTGTGCCATCCAAGACACTTGGCAGCTACATCTGGCTAATTGTATGGTCATTGCAAAGAAATTAATTAAGAGCTACATTGATCATTACAACAGTCATTGATAATGTAATATAATAACAATCATTTATTGATCCCTTGCTTATTCCCCTTTGAAGGGAAGTCGGAGCACTGGATAGTGTAGGTAAAGACAGTAAATTGGATAATTATTGTTAAAAAACTACACAATGCCTTCAGGTTAATCACAGTCTGCCAACTCGCTGCAGCGCTTGTTTATACCTTATTTTCACCTGCTCTCAAGGATCATCCAGACATTTGCCACAGTGCTAACAGTTCTCAACATCTGATAGTAATAAAAAAAAGTTAGGTAAACAGCAAAACAACAAAAGTTGTGTAAACCTTTAAAGTCACACTTTTTGCCTTTTTTTTGTAATTATTAACGCATATTATAAAAAAACCATCAACATGACTTTGGGCCGCACACATTTTAGATTTTTCTTCCTGTGCTCAGGTTGAGGTCTCAGCCCAGCACCAGAATGTGTCAGAGATGATGAGCTCGTGGACATCACAAAAAGGCTTTCCACTGGTCACTGTAAACCTCAGTGGAGATCAGGTGACCCTAAAACAGGAGCATTTCCTTCTCACATCTGACAATGCCACACGTACTTCCAGGTGGGTTACATTACCACACACCCAGATAATAGAAACACACACCACAGCCTTAACTGTATTGTGCACTCTTTTCTAGTTTGTGGAATATTCCAGTGACGTACGTAAACGACAGCTGTAGTTTGGCCCCTGAGTGCAGACAGGTGTTCACTCTGAAGACCAAGTCAGGTAACACAGAAACACACAAATTTAACATTCAATGAAAAAAATGCATAAGGTGTAGTTTTGCAGTGCAGCAGACCCATAGCTCCATCTGTGTCTATACAAGACCTTTTCAGGTACAGTAGTGAGTGTAAGTCACTACTGTACCTAATACACAGTCACTGTGATTACACACATAAAATGTACGAAGAAAGGCACAAGCTGTTATAATACATGTCTAGACATGATATTAAAACATGTGTATACTTGTTCTGTCAGTAGTGAGAAAAAATTAAAAACTAGGATGAAACATCTTCTTCTTTTTTAAATCTTTTCTACTGTGCCAAATGGTAATTAGTGTGTGTTTGTGTGTTTTTTCAGCCACTCTTAAGCTTCCAGAAAGTGTCAAGTGGCTGAAGCTGAACTACAGAAACACTGGCTTCTACATCGTTGATTATGGAAATGACGGCTGGGACAATCTTACAAAAGCTTTGTCCAGTAATTTCAGTGTTTTCACACATGAGGACCGTGCCTCATTGATACACAACATCTTTGCTCTCTGCAGGTACAAAAAACAAACTAAACAGTTACTGCAGTGCATGCAGTGACAAAATGAAGGGACGGGGAAGAAGATTTTCCAATTCCAGCATTTAATTATATTTAACTCCTCAATTGTCTCTCAACAGACTGGAACGTGTATCCTTCCATCAAGTCCTCAACTTGTTGAGCTACATATCCAATGAAACTGAGACTGCTCCTGTGACAGAAGCCTTATTACAGTTCAAAACTATCTATAGGCTACTAAACAAAAGACTAGAGCAGGAGCTTGTGGCCCGCATTGGGGTACTGTAATGCACATACACTCCTAATTACACTTTAGAAGTAACCATCAAAAACATCCATAATATTCACAATCATAAAACTTATAAATAAATCAATTAGTAATGTCAAAGTAAGTCATGTAATAATATCTCCATGATTTTTTCTTGTACTGTACATAACAGAGTTATATTCTGAGAAATTTCGAGCATCTGATGAACAAACAAACCTGGGAGGAGGAGACGAGTGTATCTAAACTGGAGTTACGCTCAGACCTGCTGGAGATGGCCTGTAGTCTGAATCAAGAAGAATGTACTGAAAAAGCCAAAGCTCTATTCCAACAGTATACTAACTCTAGTGGGACCTTTAAGTACGTAAATTACACAAGAAACAATTTACTTATCTTTGTCAAGGTCACTGTGACAACTCAGTGAGCAGGTTAAGCTGTGTTAGCATAATTATTTCCTCTGTATGTATTCCTGTAGGATACCAGGTGATCTACACCAAGTTGTATTCAATGTGGCTGCTCAGGATGAAGATGGTTGGTCGACTCTGTTCAACATGTATCATATTGCCACCTATGATTCAGAGAAGCGAAAGATACTACAGGGTCTAGCATCCTCTCAGAATGTACAGCATATAGTATGGTAAGTGTTTGTGTTTATTAGCTTCTGGCCAGGATCAAGGATTAACAGCTCTTCTTCCCCCACAGAAGAGCAGAAGTATTTTAAATAATTATAAATAGTAAAATAAAAGTCCACATTGCTGACTAATTCCTTCACCACTAATTCCTCCATCACTTACTAAATGCCTTGGTCCTTTTATTCAGAGGATGGCACAGACTGGTTAATGGCTTGTAACTGGTTACTTCTAGGGCTGTTCTGAATGGTACTTTTTGAGCTCCGGAGCCGGTTCTGTGTGTCGAACCTTCGGTTCTGTTATTCAATGAATATCAGAGTAGTAGTACAGTCTGGAGTGATGTTGGGTGGAGTGTGTGCGTAGATGGAGTGTGTGTGTGTAGGAGTTGGTAATAATTAATTAAACCATGCAAGGGTTGTAGTGCAGTTGTGTACTTGTCACATTTTTATACACAAACTAATTTCCATCGTAATCAGATTGTAAACTCACTATGCCTTAACCTTACACTCTACAGTCTGTTGTATGCCACGAAGATTAGTTTGACCACATTCTGTGGTAAAAGCAAACTTTTCACATTATAGAAACCTTTACTGAAATGTGCCCAACAAGGTTTAAGTGTCTGAATAAAGCAAGAATAAAAAAGCAGTGTTGAGGGTAGTGATCACTGTTTTGCTTCCGCTAGTGGATCAGAGTGGACTTTAGTTGTGTCTCTCAAATACTGCTTCATTTGCACCAGTGCTATTTGGGTCCAGCCATAGTTACTTCACATCTTCACAAAACTGCATCTAAATTAGAAGGAAAAAAGCCAAAAGGTAACATTTTGATGCTGTATTACTACTACAGATTAACCAGATCTAATCTTATTGTCTGTCTAGGATTCTAAAGGCAGCTCTGAAGGGGGACACTATCCCAACACAGGAGTTGCCATTGATCATCAGCACTGTGTGTAACGGCTTTGCTGGCTACTTGTTTGCCTGGGAATTTATACAGCAGAACTGGTCCCAACTCATAGAGAAGTAAGTGGTCCCTCTCGGCTTTATTAAAGGTTATCACTGAAGATACATTTTAGGATTATTTCACATCAAAACATAAAAACATGCTTTTGTGTTTTTTTGGCTGTAGGTTCTCTGTGGGCTCCTTTGCCATTCAGTCAATCATCAAATCTGCCACCTCGCAGTTCTCCACACAGTCACAACTTAACCAAGTAAGTTTTTAATTATAAACTTGAGGGTTTCTGTAGTTGTTTGTGGGGATATCAACTGATTGCACAGTGCTTCTGTGTGTTGTGTTGTGTTGTGTTGTGTTGTGTTGTGTTGTGTTGTGTTGTGTTGTGTTGTGTTGTGTAATGTAAAATCTAATCTGGCAAACAACTCAGTGTGTGTATTATGTGTTGTGCAGGTGCAGCACTTCTTCTCCGGTCTGAAAGAGCAGGGCTCTCAGATGAGGTGTGTACAGGAAGCTTTGGAAACCATCAGGCTGAACCAGCGCTGGATGGACAGGAACCTGCCTATGCTGCAAAAATATCTGTAATACAGGAGGTTCCTCCAGTCTCACCCTTGCTTACAGGCAACTGGGGCATGTTGTCAAGACAACAGCGATGTTTGCACTATCGTAGGACTGTCTCTCTTGACTCCTGTTACCCAGGCGAGAGGCTGTGCTCTGCCTGTGTTTACAAGGTGTTTTATTTTCTGAGACTGGTCCTGTGAGTTGTACTGATTAGCTCAGGGTGGCTCTGATTGTGTGTCTGACAGGAAAGTGTCAGATGCAAACACTCACTCCTCACATTTTATGCTATCGACCAAACTTCTCCCCTGCAGCTTTCGTATAGACCTCATGTCTGAGCAGACAATTATGCTTTACACGTACTCCTTTTATTGAGTCTGCTCTCAGGCACTTAACTGTAAGAGCTGTACAATGGCCACAAGTCTATGTACTGTATGCACTGTCAGTGAGTGCTGGACTTTCTGTCAGCCAACATATGTAGATGCAGCTGTCAGGGATTCCTCAGCAATGATAAAGTTAAAATTACTGTTACTTGAGAGTTACTTAGTAGTAGAATTAAATTGACCTTGTATTGATGTATTCTGAAAATGTACGTAGAAACAATAGTTCCCTGACAATCTGTATTATAATTATTCATGCAACATAAAGCATTCACTATATTAGCCATAGTTTGGCTAGAAGATTGGTTGATTGATACCTGAACTTGTGTTGGCATGAATTGAATGTACTGTCAAACGTTCCTGCTATGTACAGTAGATGGCGTACTGCACAGCAGTGAACGTTTCAATCAACCAAAATGTGTCTTATATGAGAGCAGGCAGTGCACACTGGAACCAAATTTTCATTTTCTTTCGTTCCCTTTTTCTCTACCAGTCATAAGCCCAGTTTAGCTCTGGTCATCAAGTTTTAGTTTGATTGCTTTTTTTGTCTGCAGTGCAGCCACTGTACAGACGTATTCTTTAACTCTGTTGAACTGTGTTTGTAAACTTGTAATTAAAGTGTAAATATGGTGAAACGTACAACCTTTCTCTCTATGATTTTGGTTGTACTTTTTGAACATCTTGACTTTTTAGGATTTGCTTTCACTTGTGTGTATATACATAATGTAAAGAGGAAATGTATACACAGACTTGATCTTGAGACTGGATCAAGAGGTCAAATAGTTTTTACTGTATTTCCAGATTTTAGACCACAGCGAGGAGGTCCTTTGCTGATGAATGTTAAAGTTTTAAGGGCTAATGTGCATATTGAAAATACAGAGTGAGTAAAAGAATGTCTGTTTGGCCATAACTTATCTGTCTAGTAAACTGTTGTTCGTCAGCCAAAGTACAACTGCAGAAGGTTTAAAGTTAAACCAATGTTGACCAGCTGTGTTCCTTCTGAGAATGAAGAGTAGCCGAGCTATTTATTACGTTTCTTTACATTTCTCTGCAACTTTTGTTCCAAGATGTTGTTTAGGTACAACTGTACACTCATCTTGAGCTCTATTTAAAATGGTACGTATTCACTCCGTCACTGTCATGATGTTTAAAGACAGACTGTTTTTGATCTCTAGTAGATCAAGTGATTTTTCTTTGGGGGTCCTGGTTACATTAGACTTATATCATGTTTTAAGTTGTCATCTTTTCATCTTCTAAAATCTCTCTGTAAAAGAAAAAGCTGTGTTTTGTCAGGAAGAATTGTGTTTCGGAAAAAAGTTGTAGAATCAGTGATGAGAGGATTGTAGTGTGATAAACCTGATCTGATTGTCTTGCACTGGGATGAAATGCTGCAGATGCTTTTGGAACTGTGTTTCTCATCATGTGAACAAAATATAAATAAAAGTTGTTTTCTGAAAATGTTGGAATATAATTTTATATCTTTTAAGCAACACATTTGACTTTCCCTTTATTTACAACACTTAATCATGGTAACTTTCATTTGGCTTTTTTGAGGCTGATTAGCTAAAAAAGACTCAAAGATAGGTCTAAGGTAAAATGTACACAGCCAAATGTGGGGTAATCCTGAAGGAAAACCTGATGCAGACTGCAAGAGAACTGCAACTTAGGAGAATATGTGTTTTTCACAAGGACAATGGGCACTAAGCACACAGTCAAAGCTACACACAAATGTTTTATAGAAAATATAAAGTCTGTAGTGAAGTCAAAGCCCAGACCTCAGTTCAACTGAGACACAGTGGTTTGCTTCATGAAACCCGAACCTGAGCAACTTTGCACAGAAACAAGAGGGAAAACTGAAATCTGTGTCAATCAGCAAATCAACAAATTAAATCAACCATTATTCAGTATTGTAAAAAAAATACAATGCCCCAAATAAAGCCCACAACCTTAAAAAATCAGTTACTAAAAAAGTAATAATTAATAATATAATATTAATAATAATGAGCTCAACAGCTTTTACGACATCTGAGAGTGTGTGCTCTTTGCTTGGGTTGCTGATCACAACACTGGGAGGATGCTCTCTAATTACTATATAGATGATGCTTTACAGGCATTTATATCTAGTGCCTGTTACATGATATTTCTCTGTTAAACCACCAGAGGTCTTTCTAGCTTATGTGGGAACCTGCATTGTGATTCTAAGTCATGATCTTGTAGGTGGAGATACTGTGCTTATGAAATGATTTACTCGTACACCGGAGATTTTATGGGGCATGATCATTTAAAATAACTTGAACTTGATGTCAATACTATAAAACCAAATAAAGCCTTTAGCTGTAAAAAAGATTTTTATCTTAAACAACTGCAGGTTTTTGTGCGTTTTAACTGACTGTGGCAAATAGTTGCCTGTGTGTGTGTGTGTGTGTGTGTGTGTATTTTATGTGTGTTTCTGTTTTGTGCTTTGAAGACTTGTTTTGGCTGCGTGCCACGCAGATGGAAGACATCATACAGGCAGTATTTTCACCCTCATATTTTCTGTCTTAGCCAAACAGTCGAAGCGCACAAACTCTGAAGACAATTGAGGGCTTTGTATTGCAATGAAAGTTATAATACAAACTCTGAATAATTAATGAATGAATTAAAAACTACAGGCACCCAAACTATTTGTTTGCTGATGGCAGTAAAGGTGACATAATCTGTTATTTCGGTACTGCCTTTACCTCTTATTATGACTTACCTTAAATTATGACTATGAAGTAAATGTTTTTATGATCTTTCATCATTTTACAATAATATTTTTATTTTGTTAGGATGAGGTAAAGTATGAAAGATAATTTCTGTGATATTTAGTTTCATATGATTTTTCAAAACCTAACAACTGTCTTAAATGCATATTGAAGGAAAGTATCACATACGCTACTGCAGAATGAACTCGTACATCGTTGTTTACAGGAAGGAAGGAAGGAAGGAATAATTCTACCAAATACCACTGTGCCTAAGCTGATGGCTGTGTATAGCATGTAAAACAGCATGGCTCTAGATTCTTAGCATTGTTTCCATTCATCTACATACATCTACAATATACAAGTCTGCATGGACCAGTGGGAAAAAACCCCCAACATGCTATGTGTTTTTTGCATATGTGAGTACGGTTGTGTTGTTGATGTCACCATGATATGGCACAAGAAGCACAAGACAACAGCTTCTACACATTCCACACACCCTCAGCTGTCACCTTCTGGAAAGTTCTTCACACAATAGACATGCTGACAACACCAATCAGTAGACTACATGTCCTGACATGGAAAAGGTATTTACTGAAAGTCTTTTAACATAACTGAAATGATTAATAGTGCAATGGACTAATAATTAAACAATCATATATTCACAATGCTAAGTGAAAGTGTACTAAAGTATAAAAAGTACAGATGTTACAGTGCATAAAGTTTCATTTATCTGGTTTTATTGTGGTAACATTTGAAAACTTCCCTCGCAAAGAGTTATACTTTAATTCTATTTTTTTTTACAATGGCAGTGTTTGTTGATCAGAAGGTAAAAAAGGAAATCAAATCCAAAGTAGCCTAGACTGCAAATTTTCACTTATCCCTGGCTATCTGTCAAAAGGCTTCATGAATTTATAAATAATTAATAATAACATGTATAAAAAAATCTGAATACTCAGTACTGGTTTAATTAGTTAATTAGTCAATGAGATATGTGGCTGTGAGATGAAAATCACAGCCACACATAAAATCTTCCATTATTAAGCTAAAACTGTAAAGACATTAAACACAAAATAGCCCATCTCAGCTCAGCTAAGTCTCACCAATGAAATACTTAACAAATTTAAGGCAGTTTATGCGATAACAGTTTTTTTTCTTTGCTTATTTTCTTCATTATTTCGTTTTTCAAGACCACATGTTCTTAACTCAAACAAATGGTCTGAATACTGTAAATAAAAATGTAATTTTTTAGAGAAACTCTAATAAGTTTCTAATTATGGGTCATTGAGTAAAGATCTATGGGAAAATATGACATGGCTCTTTCCACTTAAAATTAAATCTACGACACAGTAAAGTGTTCACATTCTGAAGCCAGTTACTTTACACCTCCACCTGTTGTGTCCTCAACATGTTTAAGTCTTCTTTATTTGACAGTGCAGTCAAATAAAGAGTCAAATGGTGAGACACACATGCATGTAGACATTTTGCACGTCTACATGCATGTGTGTGTCACCATGTGTCTACATTCTGCATGTTGCATGCAGCATTTAAACAGTTTGTCTTTTAAATCCCCAGTCTCTCTCTAAATTTAAAAAGCTCACATGAGATCAGCACTTCTGTGTTATGACAAAGCTAAATGCAGCTTGTCTCTCAAGAGTCACACGCACAGTCCATCAGTTCATCAGCCACTCGTGGCTCCATTCAGTCACAGACCTTGCTGGAAGCATGACAGTGATTTTAACTATGCAGTCCTGCTAAACAGAGAAGCAGGCCATAAAGACGCCTCCAAAAATACAACCTGTAAGAGTCAACTGTGATCTAAAAATAATAAGCAAACAGAATAGGGCATATCCTATTTCCAGACCAAACAGGCACCATAAACATGTGCAACCTTTTTAGTTTTCAGCTGAAAATGCATTTCAAGATTTTTGGACATATGGTTTTATTACTCTAGAAAAAAATGTCTTTGAAATGTCATTTATTCAACATTCAATTTTTGTTATTTCCAATTATCACACCTCAAAAGCAGAGATAGACTCAGACTTTGCAACTTAGACTCAAATCGCACAAACACACTAAGGCGCCACAAGGGCGCAGCTGGAAGACCTAAGAACCCCCAAAAGATACCGAACCAAGGCAAACCATAATCTCGCCTTCTCGCCTCATTGAGTTTCTACTCTGAGCAAACGGTTTCTGAAGCGACGTTACTGTTGACAGTTAAGTGATTATTACGAGCTATTAACAGGAGCTGTAGAGAAATAACGACAATGTGGCCTAAATATACAACACAGCACCAAGATGTATTCAAATCTGCTTTAAAAAGTCGATTCATTTGGAAAACCAAGAACTCCACTGTTGATTTATAAATGTGATTGATCTTGATATAGCTGCTCTATACTACGTTTCTCCTTCTGAATGCTGCAGGGGAAATGCGTCAGAGCGCAGCGCTTTTACGCGAAACAGTCCATATCTATGGAGTATGGAGAGTGACACAATGCAATAAATAGAATAAGCATTTAAATGACTATTTAACTATTATACTATTATTATTACTATTACTATTATTGACTATTATATATATTTATTTCACTTTTTAATTATTTATTTCACAGCCTGTGTTGCTGCACATCATTAAATATAAATATATAATTTA
>JAUYWH010000027.1:11097425-11113365 GCA_034779795.1 Ctenopoma multispine | reverse complement strand
TATATTTATTTCACTTTTTAATTATTTATTTCACAGCCTGTGTTGCTGCACATCATTAAATATAAATATATAATTTATTAAATATTTAAGTAACCAAATATACCCATTACATTAAAAAACAATATATATATTTATTTCACTGTCTATTTATTTATTTCACTGTCACTGTCTTTGCTAGCTTGTTAATTCTGCCCCAACGTTGACTGTATTACATGTAGGGTAAGGTTCAGCAAACAGTAGAGATAAATCACCTTAATTTTAGACGTCTAGCTAACTGTGCTCATACTTTATACACAGTAAAAAATTCATAGTTGGGATTGGGAGGGTGCTAGGTGAATTAGCTGCAACATTCCAGTGCAATGCAGTGAGTAGTCTTTGTCAAGTTCATTGCTTCAAATAATGTTAATCTAAATAAATATATTTTTTATTTTTTAATGAAATAGATATTTTTGTTTACTTAAATATTTAATAAACTATATATTTATTACATGATGTGCAACAACACAGATCGTGAAATAAATAAATAGACAGTAAAATAAATATATATACTTTTTTAAATATTTAATAAATTATGTGGTAATTAATGACACATTTAAATAGCTATTTAAATAGTCATTTAAATGCTTATTATATTTATTGTATTGTGTCACTCTCCACAGTCCATACATACCTTAATCACATTAAACTTGTTAAACTGTCTTGTGGGAGAGGTCATGTGTCCGTGGTGTTCTGCATCTGACCTTATTTTCAGCTTCCTTAACTTTATACCAGCTATTCGTGAATTATTATTTTATGTTTGCCTTCAAGGACAATTGCTGCTGTAGGCATACGGTAATGTGACGTTACAGCATTGGTATAGTAGAGTTAAAATAAATAAAAATGCATCATACAAACAGGTCAAATAGCAATGTTATTTGAGTATTAATGAGTATTTCAATCAATTTAGTCAGTTTGAACATTTAATATGCTTTTATATATTCTACTTTGAATAATTTACTTTAATTGGCCGACACTTTTTTCCAAAGCGACTTACAAGGAGAAGATACAAGCAATTACCATTTGGTTTTTGTAAATTCTGAGTCACCATGAAATATGAATAAAATATGGGTCTATGAGATTCTAAATTTATTGTATTTTGTTTTTATGAATATTCTACACAATGTCCCAACTCTTCTAGAATTAGGGTTGTAGATATACGTACGTATATACATACATAAATAGTATAAAAAGACTAAGCTAACAAAAAAAAAAATATTGTACTGTATATTGCATATATTTTATATAACGGCAAATCAAGCTCTTGATCTTGACTCACACTGTTGACTGCCAGTTTTATCTGATTGCCGTGACCTGCCCAATAGTCCTGCTCAGCTGAACTACTGACCTATCATCTATCTATCTAACTAGATAAGTAGGTGACTAGTTCACATTCTTGACACATTTGCCTGCCAGCAGCACATCGTCGGTTTCTCTTTCGCTCTTTCTCTTGTTCTAAATACATTTTTTATTAAACATAACAAGCAGAAGCAAACTCCATTTGGTCATTATTTGTACTTTCTTCTTCTTCTTCTTCTTCTTCTTCTTCTTCAGTAACCTGATGTTCTACTGCAGGTGCATTGTCTTCCATATGTGTCTCACCATTTTTATCCTGTGATAACTCATTTGCTTCTCTCCCTTCTTCTATTCTTTCAAGGTCAATACTTAGTTGCAATTTCTCATTTTGTATGACTTGATCTTCGATGGCTTTCTGCTGATCCTCCTTCTCTTTCCTCTCCTTCTCAGCCTTCTCGTTTTTCTCCTGCTTCTTCAGCTTCCAGAAGAAGCGCAGGTTTTTCTCAGGGTAGGTGACTTTGGCCAGTGGCAGTTTGAAGATCCTGTTAGTCCCCGTTGTTAAGAGGAGGAAAGTGAGGGCAGAGAGACAGAAAGGCCAGGTGCAGGCTGGCAAACCAAACTGCAGAAGGAAAATATGTTACCTTTCAGTTGGTGGGTTTATTATAGGCTGATATGTAAATAACAGTGAGGAAACAATGAATTTACTTACCCTGGACATGATATTGGAAATGGCTGAGCTGAGGTACGCGCAGAAAAATGCTGCAGAGGAAAAGAACAGAGATACAGTGATATGAGATTATAAGATAATAATAATAAGATAAGATGTGTGTGCAGTAGTGGTGTGATCATACTTACTCTCTGCCAATTTTGCACATGACTACATGTTGTGTAATTGTCCTGTCAAGATTAAATACTTTTCATTTTTCATGTGTCCACTTACCGCACGTTATGGCAAGTAGGTGTACCTGCCAGGTCAGGGCATAAAACATTCCTCCAATGGCGATGCAGGCTAACACACAGTTATATCCCCAGAGGCCAAAATAAATGTCTCCAAAAGGAGCTGCCAGAGCCAGACCTGCACAAAAACCACATGTTAAATCACTGCTTTCAAAGATAAGTGCCAAACTCAGTTTGGTTAGTCTGGTTATTGTGATTGCCTGTAGTTGGAACATAGTGATTGTGTTTTAAATTCATTCCCTAAGCATGTGAGGAAGTAAATACAAGATATGCTGTGTGTTGGCATTTGACAGAATTACTTTTATAGATGTTGGTCCTCTCACCTGAAACCATTCCTACTGCAGATCCAAGGATTGCATGAGCACATGTGATGGGGGAAGAGATGAAGAGTGAAATGATGAAGATTCCTCCTGTCCAAGGGTTGTCACAGCCGTAGACCTGACCTATTCCCACTGGAATTGACTTGAACAGCTGAAGAAATAGCACAGAAGGCTTAAACATTATTATAACTGCACAACAAAGCATAACATGCACATCTATCTGACTCACCTGTTAGCATTGAAATCTGTGCTGCATAACAGTTTACACTAACCTGAACAAAGATCTATTGGCCTAAGTATCAGAAACCACCTAGATGAGTGAGCATGGCTTGTAAAAAAGTGAAATGAAATTGTAAAGATGCCTTATTCATGCAGAAAATGTTGTAGAGTATATATAAGCATATCATAACCCATCACTGACCTTCGCTACATTAATTTCAGCCCAGGTTATGTTGGGCATCTCTGAGCGAGGCTGAATGAGGACTTGGGGGAAGTAGGGGTTGTAGTGACCGGTGGCAACCATGTGAAGACACACTAGGATGTTAAAGGGCAGGGTGAACACTGGCAGATCCCAGCGGCTGTTAATGGATGCCAGGGCACTAGATACAATTGGGCTGACAGAAAAAGGGACAACAATATCAGTGGTAATCTATATGAGACACCTTTTTAAGTAGAGTATTATTTATTAAGTGTGTGGCAAATTGACAAATTATCTCATTCTTTCTACCAGATATTATCAAGCTCTTTATTTACTGTATATGGTCATACAGCACACAGTGTTGACATCTCATGTTTCATACTTTGATTTGATTTTTTATTTTCTTACATCGAACTCTAATTTCTTACCACATCATGGACATGAAGATGTTGGCTAGCAGAAGCCACCAGTACCAGTCTCCTGCGCTGGAGAACACAGCCATCAGCAGACCCACAAGGATGCCGTTGTATCCGTACAACCCTGCAGCTATTGCTCCCCTGAAGAAAAGTCATCTGAATGAGTGAAATCATGTCTTTATGCAACATCGTCATTCCACACTGTACTGTCAAAAGGAAGTTATCTGCCTGTGTTTACATTTCTGTACCGTATCATGGTTCATATCAGAACACTTACAGTATAGTCTACAGAGAGTATATAGAGCAGAACTGTTGTTTTAGGAAGTCAGACAACTCTTTATGTAACTTCTAAATTTGTTTTGATGTGACATAACTAAGTTCAAACCTGTTCTGTTGCAGAATGAGGGCAGAGATGGTAGCAAAAAGTGTGCCCACAAAGCCATTGAGGGCCCACCAGTAGTTCTGCAGAATGAGACCGGCAAAAATAATGAGGCCACTCAGAGGGTTGTTGACAAACATAACCTGGGCGGCTCCACGCAAAACCCAGTCCAGCAACTGCAGCAAGATGAACTGTTCTAGAAAATAGAAAAGGGAGAGTTAACCTCTTTCCAGAGCTGTGAAATGGTGAATCCACTGTGAGCAAGTTTTCACCCATAGTTCACAGTTAGTTTCATTAGGCTCACAGATGTGCAGCCAGGGGCAACGTCAGGATGTCCTGGTTGACCTAGAAAGTCCAGAGTTTTCTCAGCAGGTGGAGACAGAGCTTCCTTGTGCTGAGAGAAGGACAAGCAGGTGTCTATTTCTGTTCCCAGATATTTAAAAGCTTGTACCTGTTCCACCATCCGACCCAGGATGCTGAGTGGCTGGAACATAAGTGATGTTTTATCTCTGCCCCCACAGCACAACCCTTTGGTTTTTTTAATGCAAAGCCATGTCATCTGCATATTTAAAAAGTGCCATCCCTTCTCTGCTGCATGAGATACTGTTTGTGTACACAGAGAAGAGGGGGGGGGACACAACCTTGGGGGAGTTATATTTTTAAATGTACTTGAGTAAAAAACAATAAAAAGCACTTGTTGTGGTCTGCTCAATAAAAAAGTCCTAATCCCATCAGTCAGCGTTGGTTCACATTTAGCTCAATAAGGTGGCAGAGCAGGTCGTCAATATTTACAATACTAAAAGCAGAGGAAAAGTCCATGAATAAGATCCGGGTGTGTGGTTGTGCAGAGTCCAGGTTTTTGGTGACAGTATTTAAAAGTGCAAAACTTGCATCCTCCATGCTGCGTTTTGCCCTTTTAGGCCAACTGATATGGATCCAGTTTGTCTGACACCATGCCTGATAGGAGGTCACCCAACACCCTCTCCATACATTTCCTCAGCACAGGTGTGAGAGCCACTAGTCTGTAATCTTTCAGGTCTTTAGCAGGCGTCTTTTTAGGTATTGGAATGATAATTGATTCATTCCACTGCTTGGAGACACAGCCAGAGTGCAGAAGGTGTTGGAACACTGGTCTGGTGAAGACTCCACTTAGCTGAGTGGAGCATTCTTTGATCACCCTGACTCTGATCTTGTGTGGGTTAACTCTGCACAGGATGGTAGTAACCAGCTGTAATTGTAATTGTAATTTTAGGTCTATCTTAGAAGAAATAATGATACAATAAATAGTTTTAAAGTGTATTTGGGGATATTTTGTTGACTTCATTTACATGCAGTGGATTTTCACACACTTCATTGAGGAGGCCCAACACTGCCACTAATATGCAGTATTCACAAGGAACATGTTGCACACCTAATTTATCTCTATAAATTGACCTGCCTCAGGAGCACAGTTTCAAGTTCTTGCATGCATATCATACAGACATGTACAGATATACAGTCATCCAGGTCATTTTTATCCCAAAAATGATGTTCAGTGGCAACTAAACTTGTTTTAAGTTCTGAGGATGTTTCACCTTCCAGAAGGCTTCATCAGTTCTGACTGACTAGACTAACAACATTTTCAAGAACTTAAGTCCAGTTGTCGCTGCATTTCGCATCTATTTTGAGAAATTTCCTATGTACCACTGTTGTACAGGCTTTATGTGGATCAGTAAATGGTAAATGGTCTGCACTTATATAGCGCTTTTCTACCTAGACTGGTACTCAAAGCGCTTTACATTGCTTCTCATTCACAAACACAAGCGGACACACACTCTCACACCGATGGCAGAGCTGCTATGCAGCTTGACCTGAGACACTGGGGACAATTTGGGGTTCAGCATCTTGCCCAAGGACACTTCGACATATGACAGGAGGAGCCGGGAATCTAACCACCAATCACACGATTGGCAGGCGACTGCTCTACCTCCTCAGCCACAGCCGCATCAGTGTAGTGTTAACTTACTTTCCATCCATTTTCCAAACGCTGGCATGTCTCCAGAGAAGTAAGAGACTCCCTTGAGGAAGCAGGCCCAGGCCCTCTGCAGGGTTGTGGGTCTTGCTTGCTCTACAGGGTCCTTCACCTGCGCACGCTCCTGGGAGCTGCCATGCTCAGATGGCAGGTCAAGCTGCGCCATCAGTGGCTCCAGTTCCTTGAGAAATTAATAATTTTAAAATACATACTTCATAATCTATTTAACATTGTACATAACAACTGTGGGCACTGACTTACAATAAAGCTGGCAAAAACTGTGGTGGCAAAGGAGCCGTTGGGCTGTGCAGCAGGTGCGTTATAGTTGATATTCTTTTGAATATCCTGAGAGAAGCAAAGGCATCATTCAGCTGCAAATTAGGTCTGCCTCTGTACATTTTGTATGTGATATTTGTATCGAATCTATCAAAATTTAAAAAAGTAAAATAACCATTCTAAAATGAATTTATTCCCTCACTGACTATGTGTGTTACTGTACTTTCATTTTACCAACCTGTACGAAAAATTAAATTTTATGTCTAATAAAAATATTGTTTTTCATTTACAGTATGCATGTATTATTTAACTGTATCTCTCTTACATAACAGAGACAATTAAACAAAAAGCAACTGGCAGCATTTTAGTACAGTACTTATAAATAAAAATATCACCTCGCTGTGGTCAGTCATTTCAGTTTACTTTCTGTTTTTTAAAAACAACTCAACTAATCTAAATGCTCTGGCTATGATAAGTAGTATTATACCAAAACGTTCCCTCTGACTCAATCAGAAATATTAACTAAAGTTTACTTGTGGTTTACAGTGTTACATTTACAACTCAAGTGCCCTACCTTTGTGCAGTGTGATCCAGGCATATGTCCCAGAACAGGTACAAGCTATACGGACTGTCAGCTTCTTACCTGCTGTACTCCAGAAACATTTTCAGATGACTTTTATAGCAATAAACTGCAGAGAAAACTCCACCTTTTCCACCCTCTCCGCCTCTCCATCTAATCCCTTTCTTCATTTCCTCCGCTTGTGCTCTAGTCATCATTGATAATCTTTGCCACACCCAAGTCTTTCTCAAGGCACATACTTTTTCAGTACATAGTTTTTCACTTTGAGACCACAATTTCCTAATTTCACGTTAAGACAAAAACCACCACTAACACTCGAAATGTCCCTGCTCTGGCTCAGATTTGCTCTGCTTCTGTTCACAACTCAATTTGTGCTCTACGATGTACTGTTATTTTCACAGATTTCCTGTGCTCCATCTAAAACCTTTCTCGTTGCACTCATGGTGCTGCATGGTTGTAAAGCTCCTGCTTGCATATCTCTCTTTATTTTTTTTTGAGATCAGATGACTATGAAAATTTTCCAGCCAATAAATCCAACTTGAAATTAGCCAATCATAACAAAAAACAAAGGTGTAGATGGAAAGGGGAGTCTCGTGTAAACTTCTTCGTTAAAATCAAGTATTGTAGCATTGTGCGATTTATCTCTAATCAATGAACACAGAGGAGCTGATGGCCACTGATTTGACCTTTCCAGAATTGTAAAACCTGCTCTAAAGGAGTACAAAAGTAAATCACTGTGCAGTCACGTGTCACTAGTAACATCACCTCTTATTCACTTTTTATATTAGAACAACATAACAACACACAATGCAGTGTTTGGTACTAAAGTTAGTGTTAGTTTACTGCTGAAATCAGTTAATCTGGTAGCTGGAATGAACTAAGAACTTTAGGTGAACGTCCTGTGGTTGGATCTCTCCACAGCACAACACAACCTGTTAGTCCATCCAGTCAGTCAGAACTGATGAAGCCATGTGGGTGGAAGGTGAAACGTCTGTAAGACACTAAAACAAGGCTAGTTGCCAGGTTTCCTTGATACTGCCTCAGGTTCTGCTTACATTGATACTTTTTCTAAATCTGACGGTGCTGTTTAGAAGGGCAATGCCACATTGACAGCATATTTATTTAATACCTACTTTGTGATCTTTACATATTAAATTCAAAACATACCTTAATTTCAGCTTGTTGCTGAGTTGCTGCTTTCCTCTGGTTGGAGGCAAAGTTGGTGCTGGGAAGATGTCACATTGATCTTAAAGAAAATTGTGATTTTCACATTTTCCCTGCATTTGCACATTGTCATATGAACAGTGTAGTGCATATCTCCCAAATAACAGCTAACAGTAAACGAGTACAGCGTTTTCCTCCATCTCCTGTATAAGTTATTCCCCTTGCTTTATGATGTACCATTTTGCATTTGCACTCCTTACAAATGCAAGGTGCAGAATACAGTAGAAATGGTTCCACCTAGACATTGCATTTCTGTTGTATTTCTATAAAGTCAGTTGATTTAAATGTTGTTAACTGAATATTTTGAGTAGTAATAAAGCACAACATTTGCCTCTGAAATGTACAGGATAATAAAGTAACACAAAATATAAACTCTCTAAGTAAAGTACAGAAACTATGCTTAGTCAATGTGTTTAATTGTCTCTGGGTATCAGTTGAATTTGTAAATACTGTTTTTACTGTTGCCCTAAACGTGATATTCAACTTGATAGCCTAATCATAAACAGCAGATACACACACACATGCATAGACATTTACAGATAGCGAGTGTGCTGTGGGTGTGGTTTTCCTTTAGCATTTCTGTGGCAATTTTGTACTGATGAGCAGCACTGATTGCTGCAGACATCTAGTCGTCACTGTAAGGAGTGCAGTGAAAAGTCCAGAAATAGAGTTCCAACAATGTTTAGGCTCATTGAAAGGGGAATGAAGAATGAACAGGTTGTGTGAAATATTTGTGTTCAACCAGATCACGACCCATATTACCATTATGGTTTAGAGTGACTTCTTCCTGATTACTGGCTACTTACTTATCAGATAATCTGGTTACAGTTTAATGACAAACTGCATTTTTTTTCAGTACTGCATTTTTGTATCTCTTTTTTTAAATACATTTATTCTAATAATATGACTTAGTTGTACACAGTGACCCATGTGTTTATCAAAACCTTTTCATAATCGTCTTCATCTTGCATGATCGTGCTGAGTTCCTCTTGAAACAGGCTAAACCCTTTGTGTTATCAGATGCTGTGGTTTTGCATGTTGCATGGTGAAACCACTACAACATTCTGTCACTTCGTGCAGAGCTACAGCAGCTCTCTTTCCGTTTTCTCAAACGATGTGATGAAGTCTAATATCCCAACCTAATAAACCACTAAACAAAGTGTTGAACACGAGAAAGTGATATAGAAACACCTTAAAAATATCACAGTAACAGCTCCGCTCATGTATGGCTGCAGATGAATGACATAATCATGTTCTCCACCAACAGATTTAATCTTTTCATTGCACCATTTTTTTCTGTACTACTTTGCCAAGTAGGTCCAATGGGGGAGTCATGCAACTGTAGAAACTGAATTGTGGAAATTACAAATACTACACTGCAGCTACAAATACTTTCTTGTGAATTAAACCTGTCACTATTTTCTTTGTTCAATGTGAAATTCAAAAGATACACAGAGATTTAGGAAAATCTGAACATCGATGAGAGGAACAACCACTCTCAACATCAGTGGCGGGAAGAAGACTAGTTTAATACTGACATCTGGTGGAAAGTTAAGAAATTACACATGAGCTGTGTCCCTCACTCCTCTACTGTATTATGATTAGCACAAGAAGCCTCACACTGAATTAAACCAACAAAGACTTGGATCCATTTGTCTTTAAGCAGTTTCTTAAAGCAGAATGAGGAGATTCTTCTCATACTTAATATAATAGATGTCGTACAAATTAAAGCTTCAAGCACAGACACTTCAGCCCATATTTCTCCACAAACAGATCTGGAAAGATTAAGAGAGACAGCAGTTTCAGTGATTTCATGCAGCCAACCCACCCTCATGCACGCATGAAAAGTACAGGGCTTATAAGTATACCCTTATGCATGTGTTTGTCTCCCTCCGTGTTTGTCTCCCTGCGTGCGCGCGTGTGTGTGTGTGAGATGCAGTGGTGGGGGGTGAGGGGGCTCTCCAGCTCCTGCCAGAGTCTAAGGAACCTGATACTTCATGACTCTCCATCACAAGAATGTGAGTTTCCTTCTCTCTGGCCTGACGCCCGGCCACATCTCCATCTGTGTGTGTGTGTGTGTGTGTGTGTGTGTGTAAGTGTTTTACTTGTTACAATTTGCCCCTTTTTCAGAATGAGTGGCCTCTTTCAGCACTGTGAGACATTCTTTGTATGATTGTTGTCCTGTTTGTTTTCTTAGTCGTTTTTCGCTATCATGGCGTTAATTTAATTTGCAACTTTCTGTCTAAAAAAGGTCCAGGACTAAACAGTGGTCTAAATATAGGCACTATACTGTATAATCATTTCATCATAACTAAAACAAACTTGAAATTAGTGTAATTTCATGGTTTTTATAATCATGTTAAAGTTTTTTCTCTCTACTTTAAGCTTTATGTAAATCACATCTTTAGTGACATAAACAACACCAGAAAAAAATTATGTTTCTGTTGACCTGCTTTTAACTTCTGATGTTGCTTTAGTGACACAGAAGTATTGTTCAGGTGTCACTACATAACAACTGCTGTGAGATATGCAGCAGAATTTCACTAAGAATAGGTGTTAAGTGCTGATTTGAATTTTTTTTTAAATGGCACAGTTTATAAATTAGACATTGTTTGAAGTAATGAGGTAACACAGCCTCTTTTATTCTGATTGAAGTGTGAAATTGTACATGAGGGTTCAAGTGATTTTGCCAAATTTACAAAAAATATTATATTATGCTGATTACAGGTATTTAGCATTACTATTTCCTCCTTATTAATGAAAGCCTGATTCATAATGGGTGGTGTGTTTGTGTGTGTGTGTGTGTGTGTGTGTGTGTGTGTGTGTGTGTGTGTGTGTGGGTGGACATGCGCTCACAACAAATATGTGGAGAGGGCAGATATGTGTGTTTTGATACACCAAAAAGCAGATTTTATTGCTCCTTTGTAGACCTTTAAGTTAAAATGTTGTCATATATGATGAACATACAGCAAATACAAAAATGTTTTTAACCTTTTTCACAGTTTTATATGATATTTAATATGTGACTTATTGCCTTCGTAGAGTTGTATTTTGATGTTAACACAAAACAATGTTTTTCTCTTGATCAGTGTAAAAATGTCCATAAGTTGTAAAAATAAAAGGTGAAAATTTCCAGTGGGAGGTTTTACACATTTTGCACATATTGTATGTCTTCTTTTCAGACAGACTCAAACTATTATTTGAATTCCTGAGCGTACTACTTAGAGACTAGTAATTGTTGTAAAAACAGTAAAACAATTTGTCGAGACTGAGCAGGATTTCAACTGTCACAGTTTCTAATTTCCTAGTCTTTGATTTAAGGACTACACAAGTGTTTTTACTGTTAGCTCCTTAGCTACAAATTACATAAATACAAAGCTTCACATTTATTCCGGCCATTTCTGAACGTATGATATATCATTTTATGATTCTGAGTGAATTTCAGTTTATTATTTTCATGGTTTGGATAATTATCGACGGATTAATGAGACCACTGTGAAAATTAAACCACCATTGACATCTGTCTAAGTTACTAGATGTTCATGTAAGGTTTATCAACAAACACTTAAACAGCATTAACAAGCAAATATTATGTAACACTGAAAAGCCAGTGTTTTGCTATTCTAGATTCCTGAGTTTAACAGGTAAAAAGTGGAAACATTTGTGTATTTCCAATAATTTAAAACTCAGTTTGCAACATAATAAACTGTGGTGTAAAATACATGTGATTTGCTTGTTAATGGCTCAAAGCCTGGAAAACAGGCCATATGGTTCTCTAAGCCAAACGTGTTTTACTGTGTCCTGCCAACAACTGTTAAATGAAGTAAGCTTCTGTTGGCTGAAAGGATTTACCTATGGTTGGCAGCATTGCTCAGCAGACATTGTATGCAACAAGTACTTTTTAATAACAAATTAAGCCGATCAATTGCTTTCAGACAGTGAGACTTGTTACTGAAGTCAAATTTTTAATTTCATCAGCTGTGATATTCCACACAATAATCTGTCTAACTAAATATGTTTTTGCAGATTTTCTACTAATTTTTCAAAAGTGATGGACAGGTAATGAATATTCCCCTTTTGGCGCTGCCACTTGAAAACATTAAATCTCTTGCTTGCACGTTCTGAATGAAGTGCTGGATTCTGTTTCTCTTCTTTAACATTTAATAAACCGCACTTCCCAGAAACCCAAACAAAATACAGTCTCAGAGAGAGAGAGAGAGAGAGCAGGTATGAGTGAAGACAAAGGCTCACTTGTTCACAGTGGTGCTTTATCCTCATTACACTCCTCATTTGTTTACACTGTTAACTCTCCCACTTCCTCCATCCTTCAGTGCCTCTCTCTCTCTCTCTCTCTGGTGACATATTGATTCAGTACACAATCTGTAATCAGTGTTTACACTCCTGCAGCTCTTCACTCATGACATAAGATGTAGCTCAAACATGTTACTGTAAATTGGTCCGTACACCGTGTTGGCAGGATATATACACTTACAAGTGTTTCAGATCTGAAAAAGCCGAGGTGCTAAACAAGATGAGGAGAAATCCACACTGAGAAGGGTTAAGCAGTTTGGAGGGAAGCATGTTTAATGGTGATGAATTCCTTCAAGAAGATGGGGAAAAACAGAGGGGTTGACTGTGTAGATTACTCTCGTTTCACAAAGAGACAGGCTGGCAGAATTAAAATCAGACAGACGGAGAAAATGGGAGCAGGAGGAAGGATGAAGAGAACGACAGAGAGTGAGGGAAAGGAGGAAAGAAAGAGGGAGAGCAAAAGACAGAAAGTAATTGGTTCTATGATGGCTTCCAGCTGCATGGCACTCAGCCAAACCAACTCTTCATCACAAGCACTCACACACAGACACACACACACACACACACACACACACGCGCACACGCACGTGCACACACAAACGCACACCTTAAGTCAGTAGTTCACTATAAACATAAGATCTCTGTAGTTGCTGACAATATACTGTATGGGAGCAACTGTGACATGCTCCAATGCTCATTGTGAAAAATCCACTTTGTGATTGAAATAATGACCTGTTACTTTCAGTAATAAGCAGATTTCTTCCTGTTTTCGTGGCTGAAATTGTATAACATAAGTATAATTGTGTGTTTGTCCATACTGGCAGCAGGAATCAGGGGTCAAATATTTTAAGCTACACCTCTGCAGCACTGTGAAACATTACTACCACTAAGTGTAGACTATGATATGCTGCTTTACACAGTGAAGCGATGTTAAATATTCTGTAACATCAGTTTTGTTAATTCAGTTGCGGATGCATAAATAAAGGTATAAAACTGTAGCCTGTTCTTGTAGATAAGCAGCTTAAGACCTGTCAGATGCTAGAGACATCGACTCTTGGTGACAAAGATTCACTGACAACTGATTTAAGCACATATGGGCACATGAATGCTTTTGGTGGTGATGTATGTTTATGTGCATGCGAATGAGGCATAATATGACATCTGTTTGAGAGACAGTAAATTAACAACTTTCCCGGCAAGTAAAGCGAAGTGTCACTCAAAACAAATTGCTCACGCATAAACGTACTCAGTCATAAAGAATGCACAGCACAACATAACCACACAGTCATCAAACAAGCTATCATAAAGTTTAAATAGGATAAACATGATAAATAATCAGGGCTGTGTAGCAGGAGAAAATGAAAGATTAACAGCTATTTTAGCAAGAAATAACACTGGCAGCTAATAAGTGATAAATTAAAATGAATTATAATAATGAAAAAAAACCTAGAAATAGTTACATGTGTTATTTAAAAATGCACAAAAAGGAAAAGAAAATAAACTTTATTTTACTGTGGGCAAATTTCCAAATCACACATGGGACCAACACAGTTAAGACAGTGTTAAATTAAGTATCAGGCAGGCAGATAGATGAGCTGCCAAAAATAAAACTAATATTAAATCACTGCATATTGTATGAATCTGAACATCATAACTGTGGAGAGTTCCCATTAAGCCTCACAGGAACAGATTTTGGCATTTCCAATTAAAGGACGTTTTTCTCGTTTGTGAGCATTTTCAAAATGCAAATTCCCTGCCACAGATGTTCCTGCAAATGACTACTAAAACTTGACAAGAACAGAAGACATTAAATATGTCTTTTTCTTTTCATTTTTATGCATCTAGCTGAGCGTGGCTGAAATATTTATCAAGACAGAGATGGGGGATGAATCTCTCGGCCACTTTAACAGCTCATTTTCAGCACGAATGTCTATCTCGAAACAAAATCTCTCTAATTAATATGCAGCTAACACATTGCTTTACACTGTAGGTTAGTCATGGGCTGTTCAGTAATAATGTAACTCCTAAAACAAGACTTCAGATGGCTAATCCATGTCTTGAGTCAGTAAAGCCGTCTGCTGTTTGACATTCTCACAGCTTCTTGCTCCCTTTTCCTCCAACACCAGTTGCCTGGAGGCTTTAAACACTAATTCAAAACATTGGCAACTCCAGTATTTTAATTCTTTTTTGCAAACTGACTTTTGCCTTTATGGCTCATTTTCATCTGTTTTTTATGTGACCGTGACCGAATAATGATACTAGAGACCAAGCAAAGACAAGAGCACTCTTTGGATCAGATAGCGCTTGATGAAGGCTGGAAAGAGCAAGTATAAAGTGCACTATGTATCTTCATAGCATGCCAAAATTCTCTTTCTCCTTTTCCCTCTCTTGCATTAACAGACGTCCATTGCTCAGCTCTCAAACAGATGGTAGAAGCATTAGGCCGGGGATCTTCAGAAATGAGAGAAGTAAAATTATTATCTCTGACATTTCAATACAGCCTTTAGTCCGAGCTTCCATGAGTACTTCCAAATCCATTCAAGCTAATCTAGACTCCTCTTCACACAGCTTATCCTTCTCAAGCCTCTTCCACTTTAAGTCCTGTGGATCACTGCTTGTCAAAATCATCTCAAATAATTTACAGTGTGTAGAACACACCCGCAACATAAAGACCATCATGTAATGACATTTAAGCCCTGAGACAGTGACTGGAAGTGACTGTATCCATTTCTCATGGTATTTATCCTCTCAGCAGGAGACAGGCCAAATCCCAGGCTACGGCATGGTAAATTAACATTGCACAAGTTGACTGTGGTCTTCACTTTCACAGCAATATGAGCAGTTATCATAATCACACAAGAGAGCCTTATTATGCATGGTAGTAAATGCCTAATCTTTAATGAGACCCACATTTAACCTTCTAATGGCTCTTTATTAGAGTAACGAGTTGTGCCCCAGTGTGTATGTGTGTCAAAGTGAAGAAATGTGCGTGTGCAGACTGTATGTGAGTGCAGCAGCGAAACACTAATTAAGCTGTCGGATGGTGCAGCAGATTAGGCAGGCCCCCTGCAGAGTCTTCGGCCCTGGTAGGCAAACAGGCTTCATCCCTCAGTCAGCCAACCCAAATACATCTCAGAGCTCAGCAGTAACATCAGCACTCACTACACCCAAATATCTTCAGTCCATTGAGGCTGGATCAGATGGCCTGCCAGAGCCAACAGCCCAGACTGCTGGGTGACTTTAGATTATTAGCCCTTCTTTCAGCAGTGGCTGTATTTATGCATATGCACAAACACTGATGCACATGCACAAATGTAGCACTGATGTAACATAAACACAAAAAGTGGTGTCAGAGATAAATTCCAGCGAGGAGAAAAAGCGAACAGGGGATTGAGTGTTTTGCAGAGATCTAAGCATTTGTTTCATGGTTTGAAAAAAACCCACAAGATTATAAACTCGTATGATGTGTGTGTATGTTTATGTTTTAAGATGTAAGTACTCCACCACAAAAGGAAGGAAACTCTACCCTTGGCTTTGCACAAGTAACAGTTGAAACTAAAGTGAGAGGCTTGATGGGGCGAATGTTAAAATAACTAGTCTATAGTTATTAGAATGTTTTTATTCTGTCTTTGCAGCTCTCTCTCCTACACACACACACACACACACACACACACACACACACACACACACACACACACACACACACACACACACAC
>JAUYWH010000027.1:11077556-11097325 GCA_034779795.1 Ctenopoma multispine | reverse complement strand
GTGAGAAAGAAAAGTAGAGTGAGAGAACAGTGTACACAACTTTTTGTCTCTCTCTCACACACACACACACACACACACACACACACACACACACACACACACACACACACACACACACAAACCCATCTATCTTGCTCTTACAACATCCACATCATCACTCTGTGTATACAATATACCACAATAATTCCAATACATCTTCTCTCAGTTTACAGAAATTAATGAGGTAAGTTCTGTTCTTTTCCTTCTCTTTTAGTCCCACTCGGCACTGAAATACGTTATGTGTCTTTGCTGGATTTGGGGTTTTTCAGGGTGGCCACAGACTCTCATCTGGGTTTCTATGCAGCTCATACAGTATCAAATACAACATCCTGTCCAAAGGGAACATAAAGGGAACACTGTTACCACAATTTAGAAAACAGTGTGTGAACCTAAGAACAACCACAAAAGATCATTTTCACCTTGTGAACCTTCACATTTATAGTTAAATCATGGCTATTTCAGCAAAAAAACCCATTCCTGTCTGCGTGCATGTACCTGCATGTGACTCCAGCTCATCCTGGAGGATGCAAGGCTGCTCTCCCAGGCTCTTAAAATGGCCGCCTAAAGGCATGGACAAATACAGCTCCTTTTATTAATGCTACACCTTTGATTAATCTGAGCAAATCTGTTCCCCATCCAATGTCTGACAGCTCTGGGGCTGATGCAGGGACCCCAATACACACACACACATACACACACACAAACACTGTCAGTGAGTGTTGACACAGTCCAGATGTTGGCAGCTCTGTTCCAAATGAAAGCAGGGCAACCGTCCAACAACCTGAACCACTCTCCCCATCAAATGATATGTTTACAATAATACTGTTCTGAGACTCAAGAGACACACGCACATGTGCACATGCATGCACACAGAGGCAGACACACAACCATGCAGTGCACACACACACACACACGGCATGTATTCTCAAAGCAGGGGAAATGAACTAATGGAAAGCCAGCATACCACATTGGGTGCAAAAGCGAACTTGTGATGGGGCAGAAAAGCAGAGAGAAACAAGAGAGAGAGAGGGAGTGAGTTCGGTATGGCAGAAAGCAGAAGGAAAAGCAGAAAATGGAGAGACAGTGTGACAAATAGACTGATCAAAAGAGAGGCGAGTCATTATCATTGCCTTGTTTGGATCTGTATTTCCCCCTGCTATGTCAGTCAGACATAGAGACGAAGGGGATGAAAAAATAATAGTGTCATTATGTAATGTGCCTTGGAGGGCTGGAATTAAGACAGACAAGAAAAAAAAACACACTGGCTCTACACAGAGGTGCAGCAGAGGTCAGACTGTACCAACAGTTTTGTATAGAAGTGACATTCACGCATTTTCTACTAATGGACCGCCCTAAAACAACAGATGACCCACTTCTGCAGGGCTACATGTTGAACTCCAATGCTAATCCTTTATTTTCTCCTTCATCAGGAAATTTCACATGATTAATTAGTGGTTGAAGCCTAAGGTATGTAAATATTGATTATTTCTCAAACATTAGACATTTATCACAAAGATAAAAAAAACTCATAAATGCATGTGTTGCAAATATTTTTCTCATAACAAATCATTTGGCAAACTTCAAAGCTGCCTAGGCGGTCCTGATCCCCACGTTCAGAGCTGGGGGGGGTTTCACCGTGTTTCTTTCAGCACTCAAGTCTGTTGACACACTTGAGGTGATTTTATCTAATTACTGCCTGCAAATATTCCTATATGTCGCGAAAAATAATCAAATATTATTACGTGTCTAATGAGCAGTCGCTCAGTTTTAGGCCAGTGAGTCTAATCAGGCATTTGTTCTCAGCGTGTAGCAACTGTCACACAGTGCCACTGCTTCATGAGTGGCTGGCAGCTCATGGCTTCACTCATCTTTATTATGACACGCGCGCCAAATGTACAGATGCAGGCATGTGCATGTAGTTGCACATTTTCAGAAATGTGGAGATTTGTTTAGATAGCATTACATGAGCAAACATACAGGCGTAAGAAAATATCCTATTATCTGTGCTGCTGTTCCATTCCATATTATTTCCTGGCGCAATAACGATCAGATAATATGTCCTTGTTGTCGGTTTGATGAAGACAAGCCACTGCAGGCATAAAAGAAGAAAATGAATGGGTCCAACAGTGTGATAAAGAACTTAATCTATTCATCTGTTCCAACAAGATTAGACAACAAGCGAAGTGGTCTACCGACTGTTTTCTCAGCTTGTTAGGAGTAGGACGCTCTCAGAGTCCGTCCTTTAAATGTATAATGGCTGAGTAGCAATAGATTTAGCCATGCTACTCAGTAGTGACAACACTGAGTAGTTGAAAAAAGTAACTTATTTAAAGAAATACTGGCTTAACAGCACCTTTAAATCAAGCCTCTGAATATTTCTAATTTCTTGTTTTTAGCCATGCTAGGTGTTTGATGGTCCATACCGCTGTGGTCCAGACTGTTGCAACTGAACAAATACTTGACTGCAATGGAGGCTTATTCAAGGAGTCACTGTGCCCAGAAGCAAGAGTTTGGTGAATAACTTTTCATCCAGTGTCATCATCTGGTCAATATTTTAAATGATCCAGCACTTTTGTTTATGACCAAATACCATAAAACTAATGACATCCACACCTGCACTATATGTTGCACAACACACTGAATAAGAGGGTGAACTATGAACTGTAAGGTACAGTCCGTGGGGTGAACATAGTAAAAGTCGTCCTCACTAACCATTAGCATGTGAGCATTCTCCTCACAAGCACGTTACAGTGTTCCCACAGGGCCACTGTGACACCGAGCTGATGGCTGTAGACTATTATTATTATGATTAGTAGTCATTATCTATAGAGAGAAAAGCACATAGAAAAGTATATACAGTTCATAATATGACTGCCGATATGCAAAAACAGTACTGGATTTGTTGGGTAATATTTCATTGAAGCAATATTGTATTTGAGCAAATTAGTCTTGGAGGAGTGTACTTCACCACAGAGCTTGAAATGCCTGGCACCGCTGAAACATATGGGATGAATTATCTGCACAACACTCAGGAAGAGAGAGAGACAGAGACAAGAAGAATATTTCCATGAAATGTTTAACTCAGTAATTGAATGTTGTCTTTTATTTTGCTCTTTTTCGGCCTTTTGAAGCTGCACTGTTCCATGCTATCACCGAGCTGATGGAAGTGTAATGAAGTGTGGAGGAACAGTGCCAACTTCAGCAGAAATGCCTGTGGTTCTGCCTTCCAGCCCAATACTAACAACACAGCAGACAAACGGTGAAGATGAAAACTAACCAAGGAGTTGAAATCATTTTTTAACATGAAGACACGCTCCCTGTGCGTCACATAATCTCATCCAGTATGGGGTGTGTGTGCTCGCTATGGGGGTCCATTAATAAAATATGACTGTATCATATAATAGACTTGTCTGCCAAATTACAGGAGACAGAGAGACAGCTTATTAGGAGGATTGAGGGGGAGGTGTGTGTGTGTGTGTGTGAGAGAGAGAGAGAGTGTGTGTGTGTGTGTGTGTGTGTGTGTGTGTGTGTGTGCATGAGATGGAGCCTACTGTCATCAAAAACCACATTACTTAAGTGTTGGCATCATTAATAAGACTCAGACAGAGCCAATCTGCTAACAAAGGCTCTAACTGTGACCGGGGAGAGAGGTGGACGATCGCTCTCAGCAAAGAGGAAATTTTGCCTTTGTGTTTTTTTTCTTTTACTCCCACCAGCATAGAAACATACACACATACTGTATATGAAACTATTTACATATACACAGATACATTTTCATACATGCTAATACACGCACATCGTACACACACACATAGACATAACAGGGCGCTGTTATAAATCCAAATCCAACAGCCGTGAGTCACACTGTCACCGTGGCAACAGTGGCCAGCTCCATGCAGAACAGATTCTGTCATATCGCCCATGTTTTCTTATTGCACCACACACACACACACACAACCAACTTTCAGCTACAGCAATTCCTGCACTGATCTTTTAAGTGGGTTAATAAAAAGAAAAAACGTCTGAGGTGTGATGATTTGACAGTTTGAGATTATAGTTCAAAAATTCTATCATTAAAATCTTTAAAAAAACATTTTATCTTCCTTATTCTCAAACTGTACTTGCCATATTTTCGACTTTAACCATGCTGAGATAGGCGATGCTGTTTGTCCTGTGGATGTGACAGGAGGGCTTTGAAGGGCTCAAGCCGCACTGATACATTTCACCACCAGATGGTGTCTCCCATCACTGCCATCACTGTGCAGTGGATAAAGAGAGAGGAGGGAGCAAGAGGAGGGGGTGTTTAGATGCTGCCTACTCTATCCATCTTCATAAACACAAGCTATAGTCATCCTCTGTAACATAGGGAGATAAATTGGGGGGCTGCTTGGTTACACAGCAGACTTCCTGGTTAGTTGGCGTGAACTGCAGGATTATCTGTTGAAAATTTATAGCTCTCTCTCTGCTCTTAGTGTCTGTGGGGTTTTGGACACAGTTACTGATATTCAGCAGCATTCACTCTACATTTTAGAATATTTTCTTGGCTAAGACTCATTAAAAATGGTAAATAATGAGATTAACTTATAAATGTTGAATGTAGTGGAATAATAGTCCCTTTTGAGAGTGTTATTTTTGTGCTCAACAAACAGTCACAGCAAGAGCTATGAAAAACAAAATTCAGGTTTTTAATAAAAGGTGGCATGGGATTACACTATGCATAGGAAAAATGTCTGGTTTTACTCAAAAACAGCGATAACAGAAAAGGCAAAGTTGTGGCAAATGGCAAATGTGATGCAGCACAGACTCTTCTGTAGACTTTCTGATGTGTCTCGTTGCCAGTAAAGATGAATTTGTTGGCATAAAGATGGAGACGAATTGTCAAAAGTCAATCTAAACAACTAAGATAGTTTAAAGCTGCCTTTAATGATTTTGTTGCAGATGTTGGCATGACAAGAGTCAAATCAATTTGTCACCAAAAACAATAAAATCTGGTTCTGATTCTTTTGCACGAACGTGTCCACTTATCTTCCGGAATATGCTACCAGGACATATGTTGTGGCAAAATGCTGATTTATGCCAGATTTTAGGAAGTGGGCAGAAGTTGGGAGGAAGAATCAACAATGTGAGAGTATAATCACCAAAGTCCTGCCTACTACAGCTGTATTAAACTCCAACTTCTTTAAAGTCTTTCTGCTCTTGGCTGGGTGCAGTTGACCGCTGTTGGGCTGTTTGTTGCAGGACAGTGGTTGAATATCTGGGCCTAACCATAACCCTTAGTTGTTGCAGTGTGTTGCATACTGCTGCCTTTTGTTGGCTCTAACATGCAGGCATGCATACATGTATTCTCAATTGATTTTCCAACCATAATGTGAGATTATATTCACATTGTCATGATCCTAATTATCAATTATGTGTCACTGGCAGCACGGTAGAGGACAGGTTAACACTCCCACCTCACAGCAAGTAGTTCCTGAGTTCAAACCCGCCCCTTTCTGTGTTTGCATGTTCTCCCCTTGCCTGCGTGGGTTTCCTCTGGGTATCCCGGTTTTCTCCCACAATGCGACATGCAGATTAGGTCTACTGGTTCCTGTAGGTGGGAACAACAGCATAAATATTTCTCTGCCTCTGTGTGTGGCCCTGTGATAGACTGATGATGTATTAAAAGTACTAGTTTTGTTTTTCTGATGTCAGAGGTCATTCATAATTTGTTATAGGAGACAAGCCACCTGTTAGCCCTTTAAACTGCTCACTCACAATAGCTGTCAATATGGCAGCAATGCCATCTGTGTGAACATGTTTTAATCTTTATTAAGGTCAGACATCCATCATAGACTCCAAGCTGAGATTATGTGTGTCAACAGAACTCAGTAACTAATCTTTCTTAATAAATTCAAAAGAGGTCAATAAAATGCTGACTCTACATTTTTCTCTTTGATCCTGACATTTTCCTCTTTAAAATGTCAACACAGGTCATGTGTCCACCACATTAGGCACAAGAATTGTGACCAGGCAACAATCCTAAATTTTTTCTTCCAGAGGCGACTGGTCCACAGAGATTCAAGCGAAAGATCCTCCCAAATTTTTGGAACGTTCTCCTTGGAAAACAGGTTGTTAACATTTCAGAACAGTAAATCTACAGGCCCCAGTTTAGCACCACAATTTACAAACCCTGTCCTCCTCCTACACTTTCTGAGTACAATCCTCCACCACTGCATTTTCATTACAATATGTTTCTCTTGATACCATATCATAACACTGATCCAGTTCTTCAAATATTTACTTTTTCTGCAGTTGTACAGAAGTATTTCTGCACTGTACAAGCAACCTACAAAGTATTATATTGTCGAGCATTGGGGGATTAACCTACTGACCAAGCATAATATATATTGTACTGTACCATCATATTTACATAAATAATTTGTATTTGTAATTTTTATGGACAAAATACCCCCACTTATGACGGATCCAGGTCTCCTTTTTAAATTAAATAATCGGTTTGTTCATTACAGTGGTGAATTACCAGCTTTCATCTCATTAGTGATAAGGTTGTATGCATATGTACAATCATTGTACCTGGAGTTTGTGCCATGGACACACTAACACTGTCTTGACACTAAAGTGGTGAGAAAATCCACACACTGCACATCAGATAAATGATGCTGGTTTTCCTTTAAAGTCCTCTGGCTCAACAGTACATCTTTCATGCAGGACACGACGCGCTGTGCTTTCACTGTGATCACACAGACCTGATGATCTATCTCATCCTCTCTCGTGTGCAGGAGGTGGAGTAGGGACATGCATGCTCATTTACAGGCATCAGGAGAGAGTGATTTGGGTGCAGCCCTGACTTCCAAAAGAGGGGGGGATTTTTTCAGCACAACACTGGTGGTGCCAACGTTTCCATCAGCACCACTAGACACACTGAGACACATTTGGGCAGCTCACCCTGCAACCATGGTAACAGAAGAATTTTACTAGTTGGCAACAGCCAATAGTGGGGCACTTCCCACTCAGCTCCGTCCAATAACAGAGCAGCCTGCAGCCCAGCCCACCTAGAACTGACACTGATGGGCTAGTGCGAGGAGGATTTGGAGATGTAGGCTTGGCTAATGAACAAGTAAGAGATAAAGAGTGTGCAGGTATGTGTATGTGTATGTGACTGTGACTGAGTGAGGCTGGAGTATAATCTGATGAGAGGATTCCCTCTCTTTTAACCACAACAAGCAGACACATTGTGGAGTAGTACTTACTCACTGAGACCATCTGACATTTAGCACCAACAGTGCAGGAAGCCCTCCTGTCATCACACACATTCACATGAACACTGCACACACCCACATGCAAAAAACAAAAGAAAAAAAAAACTAAACTGGCTTTTCGCAATGACTTAATAAGCCTTATGTTGGCATGTAACTACGTTTTTGCAAGATCAGAGCATTAAATTTGATACAGTTTTACTCAGGAATAAAAAATAGTGCCACCATCAACTGTCAATAAAGTCATTTATTATTTCACACAATGGATAACATGAACAACTTCAACTGTAGTTCTTCTTAATAAGTGCTCAACGCTGCCAGCCAACAGAAGGGTAGCAAAAGAATGAGCTTTTCTTTCTGAGGAAAGAGAACTTAAAAAAACAAAATGAATCTACAAGATCATGAAAGATAAACATGACCAAAAGCATGCCAGCGGACATGGATATACATATATATTGCATGTATATATGTGCTTAAGACATATATCTGTATGCCAGCAAATGCAAATACAAAATATATGTGTACATTTCCACATATATACTGTGAAGGATATATGCATATGCATGCGCATCTAGTATTTACTCTATATGTCAAATATTTGCAGTTTTTAATATTCATACAATGTACAAAAATGCTTCATGAATTAAAAAATTCATTACAAAAAGAAACATATCAAACAATGTACAAGTCTTGCTCAAAATTCAATTGAAATTCAACTTTCGGCTTGTCTAAAATATTTATGCATACAATCAAGTCGAGCATGCAAATAAAGGAAACTCACTCTAGAAAAAGGTTCAAATACACTATGTATACAAACTAAAATATGCCCACACTGTTAGAAGAGCTTACTTTGTGCTCTAAAGAAGTACATTTATTGGTTTTCTCAATGCTTCATCTGTACTTTCAGATTTAAACAACATTATAGCTTAGAACTGTACATTTATGAGGTGCTGTCTCACATGAGCCCTCACTCCATTTGTAGGACACTCATCACAGCATACTACATAGGGAATGGGGGGGTGATCAATATTTAGATGCCATTATATCCCGTCCTTGTTGCTGTAGTGAACAGGTAAATGTGAAATACAGTAAACAGCCCCCAACCACTGATCTAAGATCAAACAGTGCTGCTCTGCCCCTGCTGTTGACTAGGACAAGACTAGTTAAAAGATCTGTACATCAGTGTTTGGGGGTCTACTGTTTCCACTGGTCCAAACTGCTGCTAAATACAACAACAGTAAACTTGAACCCTATTCACAGCCAAATCCCCTCTGCAGTCTCTGTGTAGAGTGAAAGCTCTGGATTAGGACAATACTTGTCAGTGTTAGAAGGCACCGGAGCATTGGCTGGTAGGAGAGACAGACAGGACAGACAACACCTGGGGTCTTTAACTCTTACATCAGAGACTGCTGACTGACCACAGTATGGAGTAGTGAGCTGCCAAACGTGTAACACAGTCTGTACACCTCATGGACCACATATCTAGACCTCATCTTCACCACAACAGACTGCAGACCCAGTGAAAGTCGTCCAGCAAAGCAAGGTTAAGCACACTAAAGTCAGGACGAGTGTATTTTTGGCTATTTCCTTTGAGAACTCCCCCCACACACAACCCTCTTGCTTACTCTTCATGATACTGCACTGCCCCACCCCAACTGGCTGCAGGCACAATAGCTGCCAGTCAGCAGGGATTCCTATTTTTGGTGGACTACACTACAGTAGGGCCTATATCCTTCCAATAACTTTTAAAGGCGTGATAAGACAAATCATTTTAGCATTTGTAATTTAATAGACTGGAGGGTTTGACTGTAAATGTACAGTAGAATTTGTCAAATATGAAAATGGATTAAGGTAGTCATTTCTGTATGTTTTCTTGGGTCTTGAGCAGTCTTAACACATAGAGGTCCACTGTGGTTTTAGGAGACAGTCCCAGTATAACTGAGCTAAACCAGTATCCATGCAGGATGGACATACTAACACTATTTACAACAAACACTTCAATACTGTAGTTTTACATCTGGTTAAGGCTGTACTGCATAGAGCTGCAGTAACTATAGTTTTCATGAAATGATAGTCACTTTCTGCACAACTTATTACAAATTATTACTGGTATTATTCACAATTCTTGTTACATGAATTCATTTTATTAAGTAAATAAGACCACTTATTTCTCTTTGTCGAAGGGTGGACCCAGAACAGAAATACCTTTTAAGGTCATTGCCAGGCACGGCCTGATGCATAGCAAACAACAATGTACAAGAACGTGTTTTCCATGACAACTTCCTCTGTTCCACCTCTGCCAAGTATATAACCAGTTATTTGTTGTAACTGGTTACACAATGGGCAGAGCTTAAACTATACTGCTGTATAGAAATACATCTAACACAGTGGACCTTTCTGTTCCCTCCACTGCTGTAAAGCATCATGTAGGTCAGAACATGATGTGTATTTAATTAATATCGTATAATTTTTATTGGTCCAGACCTTCTAGTTCTGTTATGATGATATCAATCAGAAAACTAGGAGGAAGCTGGGAGGCTGCCTTGGCGCCTAGTGACAGAGGATGCTGACTATGGAAGCTGTGAAGGGACACGGGCAGTGTCAGGGTTGTGATGACTAAGACACATGCGTTATATGCACAATCATGAATATTTTGGATCAATTTCTGGGACACTCTTTGATATTTCTCAGGTTAAATGTAATTGGTGAGAGAAAGAAACATAAGGCACAAGTTGAACTGCTGCAACTGAGAATCCCACCCCACCTACGAGAACTGATTTTTTTTATAAACGAAACTTTAACAAAGTTGCAAAAGAAAAATGATCCATTGCTTATATTCTGAAATACCTATTTGAGATAATACCGACCACTACCCAAAGCCACAGATACTGTAGACAGAGTTTAACAAAGACTTAGCATATTGACACAAAAAATCCAGATGGCTACATTCTAGAGTGCACATAAGAATGCTTTACATTGGTGCCAACATGGTGGAGAGTTTGTCAAACTCTGATTTAAATTCTTTTAAATAATACATCCTTACACTGAATACTGAGACTTTGGTTTCTAAATCTAAATACTGGATTTACTTTCCAAAAATACTTTCAGGGTTATGAATTGAAAATTATGTTAAGTAGAAAGACTGGGATTAGCTTTTCAAAAACACCGACTGTGAGCCCTATTCTGCTGAACTGTCCAATCGTGATTCAGACTGGGACTTCAGTTTGACGCTTTTGGCTGCGCAGCCTGCATATACAAATTGATTAAAATAATGCATGCTCACTGGAATGGATATCCACACCACTGAAGGCCAAAACATAAGGCTGGAACAAGCATGTAAGTGCTGCATTTGATTGATGGAAATGTATGGTTTTATATAGTGCATTAAACCAATTTTAAGGTTTACCAAAAAACACACCTGATATTCCTCCTATATGCAATGCCCCCGGGATATACACACAATATTGAGTTTATGAATGAATACATGTGGTTCTTTCTGTCTGAAAACAAATTAGTTTTGAGTCGCACCCATGTCTGTTTTTGGTTATAAAACAATACACAACTTTCATTGTCTATGGTACAACAATTCCATTTGATATACTGTATGCCAGTACATGTCTATGAGCTGGTGTCCCATTTTACAAGGCAGGCAACAGTGGACTTTGTTTCTATGTACAGTCTGGGACAGTCTCATCCACCATATTGCCTTTATGTCAGGACAGGCCTGAGCAGGGAGGGAAAAATAAATGAGACAAAGGGGTAGTTTCAGGGAGCACAAGCATTGAGAGATGTAAAACATGACTGGGAGTAGATGAGAGGACAAAGGGAGATGGAGTTGAGTGGCAGGCACCAGGGAGGGCTAAAGAATTGGGGTGAGTGTCAAGCAGGGAGAGGGACCAGGGGTGAGAAGCTGCCAGGAAGTATCAGTTACTTCTCCGAGAGAGCAAAAAAAAGGAAGGTACAGATGTAGGTTAGAGTAAAAACAAGGATAAGTAACAGAATAAGGTGGATTAATTACTGCTGTATTATCCAACATGTATTTGACAAGCTTCCTCAGAAAGGCAAAAATAAGCAGAGCTGCACAGTTTTATATTAACCATTCCCCCTCCCCTTGCTGGTAAATATATGGCTAAAGCCACATTCAGATACAGTATCATAAAGTACCATACACATCACTGTATCAGATACATAAAGAATCACATAATATCCTACACTATCATAAGTACCGCACACGTTTTTAGCATCAGATTCAGTATCAAATAGTACCATATAGTGCCATTGTAAATGAAGGTCCAATAAATCCTTAAGAGGATCATATCTGGTTGGGTTTAGCAAACAGGGGGATGGTACCACAAGTGTTCCATCCTCCTGCTCCTCCACTGACCCACTGTTCAATTCAGAGAGAAGAAACAAGTCAAAGTGCATTGTGAAGTCCCAAAACATAAGGACACTGCATCTGATAGGCTTGAAACAGACTCCGTCAACTGCTCTCTGTTTGGTTACAGAGTTGTTCTATCCTGCAGGTTTACTGACTGGAAGGAGCCCATAATTCATCCCTGCTGTGGCCCCTGCCTCTGCGTTTCCCCCCTTTGGTGAGTGGAGGCACCGACCTCGCCTCATGCACAACAGTCTCGATAGTTGCTGAGATGGAATCATGATTGGAGAACTCCAGAGGCTCAGGGGTTAAGCTTGGCCTGAGGCTCTGTCTACCTGGCAGGTCATCACACCTCTCCAGGACAGGCATTCCCAGAGTCCTTCCGTCACCTCTCCTACTGGCCAACATGTCCAAACTGCGATCATCAGCCCGATCTTCCTCCCTCATATTGGTCGGCTCTAATTCCTCTAAGGGATGTTTTCGGGGCCGTCCAGGTCGTCTTTTGATGACATTGTTTCCTGTTTTGGCTTGTCGCTGCAGGCGCTTGGCACGCAGGATCTTCTGCACATGCTCAAAGTTCAAAGAATGCATTCTCCTGACATCCTTCTGAATCTGTTCCACTTCACGACGTTTATACCTCCGCTTACCGGGAACACCTGGGAGAGGAGAGAGTAAGCATGAGAAGTGAGGCATCACAAGGTAAATAAATAGCAGAGCAAGGTCTATAAAGAGAAGGGAGTTAGATTAACTAGATAAACACTCAAAATGAGCAGCCTTGGAAAGGCCAGGAAAGACATCGTGCCAATTTAGCTCATGGAGAGAATGTCTTTTTTGCTTCAAGAGCTTCCTGCTAATTTTGACATATTCATGTAAGCCTTTCAAAGCCCAGCTGAGCCAGGAGTGCAGCTCCTATCCTGTAATTGTCTACTAGAGAGCAGGCAGGAGAGGGGAGAGGAGGAGATCCCATTCTTCTAGCAGGAAACCCACAGAAATGTCTCCTTCAACCATTTAATATGTCACTACACAATAACAACCCTGTGCATCTGGAGCACAAGCTGCCAAAAAGCCAAACACACAGACAGACACAAATACAAAAACACACATGCATTTACACACAAGCCCAACATGCACAAATAATGAATTCAGCATTTCAGAATGGCTGAGCAGAAGAAACTGGAACCATATTGTTTCCTTCCACTGGTGAACTGGGCAGTATGCCCTTTACATGCTGTTTTATCCTTTCTCTTTCCCCCTTTCCCCATCACTCTCATTCTCTTTTCCACTCTTCTCTTCATGGGCGGCAATATGCTACTCTCTAATTTTCAATTAAACTGGTAACACTGCACCATTTCATTTCCTTCTCTATTTCAAAAAACATTTCCCGGTCTTGGTCCATGTCTGTCATTCTTTTTGTTTCCCATCTCTGTCCCATTTCTTTGCTCCCCCCTCCTCTCTGTCTGGGCACTGTTCCCAGGGCTCAGACTGAGCCACAGCCAAAATGGAGGAAAAGCACAATCAGCCACCAGTCCCCAAGCAGTGTGCAGACAACATGCTTGCATCTTTTTTTCTTGAGCTTTTACTCCTTTTCCTGGATTCCCTAACTATCTAATTTCTTCTTTTCTTCCAGAATCCTGCTGATATAGAGTAGCAGGTTTCTGCAGTGCTCTAACACACGATGACTGGATTAAACCAAAACAGATCAGATTTTTATACACAAAAATATGGCAAGCTGAATCAAAGGGAAATAACTAAAAAGTGATTCACGATACACCAATAATGTCTATTTATTTCATAAAACATGTCATCTTTGGGTTGCTGCAACAAGCAAGGATAAATGCGATACTGTCATACAATCTTAAAAAATGGTAAATGAGAATGCTACTGGTAACCTTAAATGTTTTAGAGTATAGTGCTTTGTCATGAGGTGATGTTTCCTAATGAACTAAGACTAAGGGAAGATAAATGGTCGCTTGATTGCCTCCCAAACTCAGAGAAACATCTCACATTTTGGTTTCTCTAGAATTCAGAAAAGAGAGTAAAATTAGTCTAGTAGAAGTAGTTTATGAGCCGCATACATGTGTGTCCGCACACACACAAAGTAGCAGAAATTTATGAGCTGTATACATGGAACATAAAACCAGTGACCTTCAGCAGTGTGAGGGGCCATACAGCACTGAGGACCTGTTTCTTTGTAGAAAAGGAAGTCACTACTACACAGAGATACATGCTCACTTATCCACTTCCCCTGCAGTGACTGAGACCAAGTTTCACACAAAGTAATGTGATCCTTGATGTATTTTATTTAGTGAGAGTGATTCTCTCCACAAAAGTGTATGCATGTGTTCGAATAAGTGATGTGACACAAAGAAATTGATGCTCAAACATTCAGTGGAAGATGACCTGCTTTTATGTAAATAAAGTATGTGAGATGATGCTGTCAGCTGCAGTGAGACCTGCTGATTACTGAAAAAAGACAAAAAAAAGCAAAAAGAATTAAACTGTGTAAATCACTATGAGGTAGTTCTATTAGGGAATGGTTTACAACGTCATTTGCATTCTCAGATAATAACCAGAATTTGCATTTGTATCAGTTAGCAGCAAAACTATCTATCTGTATTCATATGAGTGTCTATCTGACTGGGCCTATGCCTGCATGTGCCTGTATACATGTATGGTTGTGCAGCATGCATGCATATCCACACGCATGTGTTTTAATTGGGCTAAAGCTGTGAAGTGAAGCAGCAAGTCATGTTAGAGGAGGGGCAGAGAGAATGGAGAAAAAAAGAGGGTAATGGGGGGTAGAGGGGGAGGGGAGACAAGGAGAAAAGCAGAAAGAGAAAGGGTAGAAGGAAAGAGAGATACAAGGGGGAGGGGGAGGAAGAGGCCAAGGAACAAGGGGAAGTCTGCGTATGGATGTGGGAGAGAGTCAAAGGAAGAAAGCAAGGGCAAAAACTGCAGAAGCAGCACAAGGTGAAAAGGGAAAGACATGGAAAGCAGAAGAGGTATAACAACACTGGAGGGATAACGTGAAGGAGGTGGTAGGTTGTGTGTATGGTGTGTGGATAGTGTGTATATGAATCATCCGTCCTGGATCCCCTGGGGTGGGGGGTGTATTCTAACTGAGCCCCTGGCTTCTCCTCCCGCCACTGGACTAGACCCCAGTCATTAAACCCCTGGCTGCTAGCCAGCTCTGTTAACACAGGCAAGGGCCTTTTACGGCGTGTCTGTAGAAAATAAATCACACTGTGTGAATAATATATCTCTGGAAAAGGGATTGGCAGGAGAGAAGGAAAGGAGGGAGGCAGGGGAAAAAGGGAGATTGGTGAATTATAGTTGTCTCCATCCATGCATTACGTTCTCGCTATCCTCAGCCAGATGTGCTCTAAGACAGCAGAATACAAAATGTACCAAAAATACACATTAATTTAGCAGTGTGAATTTGGAGCTGCTCTTTGTCTGCTTTTAGGCCTAATAATCCTGTACACAGCATGTTTTTAAATAGGAGCCACCTTGATAAATATAGCTACATTAACAGTTCACAACCAAGTTAGTATTATATGTATCTGGCTTGTAACACCATGTACCCCTGTTTTTCCAGTGCTTTGATGTAGGACACACTGCTCACAATGTGGCATCTTGTGATTACTGCATAGTATTAATTTCCAGTGTTTCCCCTCAGAAGGGAGCACTATATGTCCACATAGCAACTATTATGCAATCTATGTCAACATCATGGTCATTAACTAAAGTGGTCAAGCAGATGACAAAAAAGAAAGTCACATTATTAGAACACTGTATATGTTCAGCTGTCACTGACACATGTAGTTTTGTTTCACTAATATAGTACTTGTATTCCTACTTTTCTCCAAAAGAAGATTCTCGCTATTCTACAATATGCTTTCCCTTCCAACCAGATATGTAATAATAAGGCCTTGCTCTTAATATCAGGTGAATATTTAATGCTGATGCTTCATACCATAATACTTTCCACAGGTATGCTGTACCTGTGGAATGTGGCTTTTAATGTGAGGTAGCTACAGGAAGTCAGCCATAAGTGAACTGAAACAAGTAACCCGCAGTTATTGCAGTTTGTTCAAAGCTCAAACCTTCAACACATCAAAGTAGGAAAATAATTCTACCAAGCATGTCGCTGTCAAGAAAAAAAAAAAACGTCCCTGCTGTTATGGTTTTCAATCTTGACTGAAGGGCAGTGCACGGATTTTTTAATGCAGTGTAGTTTAAAACAGGATCATGTAATCCTAATTATAAGAGGTTCTTACCAGTCAAGGAGGGACTGGAGCACTTGTTGATCTGTCCTGGCTCCTGTCTGGCAGTTTGGAATGACATTAAGCCCTGATTTCCAAACACAGTGAGCCTCATCTTCCTGCTCCTCCCACCACAATCATCCTTCCGTGACCCTGAAAAGAGGGCAGAAGCTGACTCTGAACGCTGTGATTGGTTACTGTAGCCACTCATGAAGCTGTTTATTGGCTGCCCAGTCTGATGGGAGTGGAACTGGCTGTCCCCAAGAGAGTGTGTAGACAGCTGGTCCGACTCAAACATCCCTAAGCTGGATCCCATGATTGAGCCTCTACCATTGCTCCTCTGCTTCTCGAGATGCTTTGAAGAGCCTTGATTGGCCAAGTCCCTCCTGTCACTTAGCATGCTGAGACGTGCACTGGCCTTCGCTCCACTGAAGAGCCCACCCAGTTCCTGCCGGTCTCGGGGTGAAAGGAGGGGTTCATCCTTGTGCTTATGTTTGTGCTTGTGCTTCCTCTTATGGAGACGAACCCCTGCAAGACCACCTGCACTGCCGCTGCTCAGGGAGCCTAAGCCCTCTCCTCTAACAGAGGGCCCTTGGATTGGGCCACTAGCAGTGCGAAGTTTTGTCCCTGGCTGTAGCTTAGAGTGGCTACTTGAGTGGAAAGCCTTGGGAGGGGGGACAGCAGGCCTCATGAAGGGAGATGGAGGTGCAGGTCCTAGCGAGTGGTGGGGCAGGTAAAATGGGGTAGCAGGGGGAAAGTAGCCCAGACTCAGAGGTGGTGCATAAGGCATCGCATAGGGTGCTGCATAGTAATTTCCCCCTGCCAGTGGATAGCCATATCCTTGAACAAAAGGCAGCTTCGATGTGATTGGCTCGCTGGCTTTGGCGGGACGGCCACGTCTCCTCTTAGCCTTCAAATCAGCACTCCTGCGAAGGTATGAGCTGGAGTCACAGGGGTATGAGTCATAGGTAACAGGGTAGTAATGATGGAAGTTGAGTCGGAATATGGAAGGATATGGGTGCTGGGGGTAGCAGGAGTAACGTCTGTGAGACACCCGTAGCTGCTGGAGCTTTAACACAACCTGCAAGAAGGTTGAAAAAGAGAAACAATTAAATATATACACCATGTGCAATGCACTTAACGATTACAGTACCCGTTTAAGATTACAGAATAGAATATATTATAGTGTTTCTAACCTCCTCCAATTCAGAGAGAAAATGAAGATGATCCCGGCTCTGTAGGCACTTCCTCTTCCTTCGATGATGTTTTTGCTTCTTTTCCTGCTGTGACAGAAAGTTGTCAACAGCAGTTACTTGCCGTTCACAGTGTGTTCTGCTGCCCCTGTTGGATGCCTCCACAGCTGCTGCCTCTGGAGCCTCAAACCCACATAAATCAAATGAGTACCTGTATGAAAACATAATATATAAAATCACATTAAAACAACCATGTTTATGAATGTGGTGGTTTGAAATATGAAACAACAAAAGCCTTTAAATCAAGGATCAAAAAAGTAAAAAAGTGACTACTTCACCTGCGTCGAGAGGCGGGGCCCTTCTCTGTTTGATCTGATGTGCTGTTGTTGTCTGTCCCAATCCCGCTGTCACTGGGAATAGTCTCCTCACTATGGGACTCACTGATGGGGGATAGGGTCACCTCCTTCACTGATGCCCCCTCAGACAGATGAGAGGGTGAGTTAGCCAACAGGCGTGGAGGAGACAGCTTCCACCCCCCAGAAAGGAAGCTCCTGCCTGGTGGCTTGGAGGGCAGGGCTGAAATAGGTAGCAAACTGGGCATAGTGGCATCAGAATGGCTGACTCTTATGGGCGGAGCACTGGAGCTGGGAGACGAGATCGTTGAAGGCACTACGGGGCTCTCATAGAGACTGGATACGGACAGAGGGGGCTTGTCCCTAGTGGTTTTAGGAAGGTTGCAGCCTTGGTTTTCTGCTCTGGGTTTTCGCCCTCTCTTCTTACCAATATAGATGGTTCCTCTCTTGCTGACATTTATCTGCTTTCCTAGCCGAGCTTCAATCGTGGATGCCATGGCACTCATAGCAGATGTAACAGGGGCAGAAGATGACTTCAGAGCTAGAGTCCCATTCTGACTGGAACCTGAAAGGATCTCATTGAGGATGCTTTGCATTTTCCCCAGCTTCATTTTAGTCACTGGCCTGGAACTACCCCTGCCACGCTTTAGTTTCAGACTGTTCGAACTGACACTGGTGGTCGTGGAGGCCATTTGCACTAATGTGTTTATGGTATGTGTCTTCCTCCTGCGACTTAGCCCTGCAGATATTTCTTGTGCCAGTGGGCTTGGAGGGGAGGTGGAGGTGCCCTCATGGATGGTCTCCACTGTTAGGAGTGGCTGTTTCTTGGGGCGTCCTCGTTTCCTCTTAATGGGCGTGTGGACGGTCAGGCTGTCTGTGTTTGTGTAGAGGGGGCTAGAGGGGGTGATGGGGAATGCTGAGGGTGGGTCAGTTAGGGTTGAAGGGCTACCCCAGTTGTCTCTCTGGGGTGACGTGAGGCTAGCATGGCTTTTAGCTTTGAGATAGGACCACCTATCCTTGGCCTTCGCTGGTCTGGACGTGGCTATGGAGCTGGTGCTGTGGCTGGGGCTGGGACTCGAGGCTACGCGGGGTCTAGGACTGGGACTAGGGCTAATGTTCGCCCTGGGTTTTGGGCTGGGGCTAGGACTGATGCTACCTCTGGGACTGGGGCTAGGGTTTGGGCTAGGAAGCCTTGGGTTTGTGTTAAGATTGGGTTTATGGATCGGGTTGTAAGTAGGCTCTTTGTGTTTGAGGGTGTCTGTGCTAATTTTAGGACGACCCACAGAGTTCTTTTTCATTCTATTTGCAATCAAACCTGATTCCGGGTCTGGCCCATTTGAAACTGTCTCTCTTTCTGTTCTATCCACCCTCTCTCCTTTTTCTCTTTTATTTCCTTTATCTGGTCTCTCTGCATTTTCTATCCTCTCTCCACTGACATCAGCCTGACTTGTGAGTCGAGAGTCATTTTTGTTCGTCTCCATTTTATGCGCTACTTTGGGTTCTGGGGGCCAAGGGAAATGCTTTTCTGTAGTGACAGAGTCCTGCCGTTGCTGTGATTGCTCCTCTACACAAAAGGGCTCATCCAAAGAAGGCCTCCTCCGCCTCTTTCTTCCTTTCCCTTCCTCTATCAGCATGGGCAACCCTCTGTCTTCTTCATCTCCTCTCCTCCCAGGAATTGTTCGCTCTCTTTCCTCTTTTCTTTTTTCCTCTCTTTCTTCATGGAACCGCTCAGATTTTTCATCTTGCCTAAACTTCTCCCTCTCCTCTGAATTAGTCGGGCTATCCAGTCCTTTGTCAGACTGTCTTCCCCAAGGTGTATCAGCACTGTGGGGATTACAAAGCACCCTCTGGGAGTCCTTCCTGCCGTACTTCCTCTTGATGTTCCCAAAGAGCTGTTCACTGACCTCTTGCAAACCCTTTCCCCTGCAGAGATAAATACAGACAAATGATGACGAGGAATTTTCCCAATGCTATACAGTCAGTTCCATGATAAACTTTAAATATTAAACTATTATTATATACTATTATATATATTTTGGGTATTCCTAAAGGGCTTTTATGCTTTGATGTCGACATGACAGCTGAACCACGATTCTGTATTTTGTTTAATTTATTTATATATTTATTTCATTAAATAATACAATAAGATGTATTATACAATTTAAAAATTTAAAAGTACACACTGTGTAAAAAAGTATATAATTGTATCTAATATATGATAGATAGATAGATAGATAGATAGATAGATAGATAGATAGATAGATAGATAGATAGATAGATAGATAGAT
>JAUYWH010000027.1:11065005-11077456 GCA_034779795.1 Ctenopoma multispine | reverse complement strand
GATAGATAGATAGATAGATAGATAGATAGATAGATAGATAGATAGATAGATAGATAGATAGATAGATAGATATTGCTACACAAAAAAAAATACAGCATTCTGACCTTCTCCGCATCCCCTGTGCATAGTGTATCATATTTCTGTTCTAGCAATCATGTTTGCTTCATGATAAGGTCTGCCACACAGAAAAATCAACCATACCTGCTGAGTGAGGTCAGGTTGAGAATGCTGGCATCTGTAACCACTGGCAACTGCAGATCTGGAGTCAGGGATCTCTGAGGTGAGGGGCTCTGTGTCACTGTTCGTGAGAAAGGTTGGTTTGGATCAAGCAAAGAGCTTCGACTGACTGCAGCCAGTTCTCTGGCTGGCTCGGAACCTCCAGGATTGGCCGCAGAAGGTGCTGTAGATGTGATCCAGTCGGAATTGATTTGGTGTGCATGAGTGTGTTGGAATTGTTGTGTTAGGCTGTGCTGTGTGTGTGAGAGTGTGTGCGCAGGAAGGAGAGGGCTGCGAAGCTGGTGTTTGGGCGGGGTGTGATCTTCGAGTAGTTGTAGCAGGCCTCCCTCTCTCTGCTCAGGCATTCTGAACTGGCGCTCGTATGTCTGGGGACGAAAGAGAAACAAAGACTGGTTACTACACACAAACTGTAATCACAAGACAGCAGGGATAGGACAGGAAAATCATATAATAATGATAATGCAATGATACAATTATGACTACTCTATTTCCTGTCTTCATAACATCAGCCTGTCTTCACAGAGATAATATATCAAGTTCCGCATATAGTTTCTTTTTATCAGCCCGTATCAAATCAGTGATTTGTTGCGCTCTGATAAGACATTCTTCTTTTTTCACGGCAGGACTGAAGCTTTTAATACATCTTGTGTGCATGAGCAAACAGTGTGCAACAAAACAAAAGACTTGTTTACAGAGCAATTAAATTCCTGTGGCAAGGAAGTTTCATGCTGTGAGAGCTGGGGGAATAGCGTTGGGGGTTTCTGACTGCACACAGCACACAGTAGCCTACTGTAACTCTGCGGTGTCCCTGATTGCCCCAAACCCAGTATTATTTACTATATAATATGTTTATTTTGTTTATAACTCTCCTGTACTGTTCACAATTGTAATTGCCATAAAATGAAAAATAAAGGGTCATACTGTCAACCTCCAAACTGCTTAAACAATATATGTCCTGAAACCATAGCAGAGTTTATCTACATTTTTCCAGTGGACAGCCACAAATCTAATTTTACAACTGTCCGTGTAAAACTGAAAATTCATAAGCTTGATTTACTGTATTAGACAACATAACCCTGCTTAATATATCACGGCTGCATCACTGTACTTCTGCAAAATGAGAAATAGAGCAGCGGATGGCCTTTGTGGTTTAGCCTGTTATTAACAGACTCAGTATGACGCAACAAGACACTGTTCTGCTGCGCTGCAGGAAGATGTAACCTAACCACAGGCCTGCCATTCAGCATGTACACACAAAGGTGCAAGCACACACGCACACACTCAGAGATGCATACAGTAGATGTACACGTTTCAAGGGTTTTACAAAACCCTCCCCGTAAACTTCACTGTACTGGATGGACACAGTCAGATAACCAATTTCAGTCTAGATATAGCGGCAGCTTGTCTGATGATTGGCTCTTATTCTAAGAATATACACACACACACTAATAAAACGCATCATGTAAAAAAGTTTTATGACAAGGCACATATTTGAAAGAATCTCCTGTTTTGCCTTCATTTCATCAGCCACACCAATCTCCACTCGTCAATCTATGTCTTTTTCTTACCGATGTCAGAAATCAGTAGTCTGACAATGACACTCATTTTGTATTTCCACACAGGGTACAGTGCCAAATTCAAGCTGCCAGTAACACCGACACATGAAAAACATGCATGAAGGCACAAAACAACACTGAATACGTGATACAAATACACAAATACACACACTGTGCAAACACAGTGTCATAAAAAATTTACAATGCTAGAAAATGCATGTGCTTATAAATGGATTCACACTCTCATTTGCATCTATCTCCTGAACACAGTGCTATGGCATCATTACAGTTCTGAGAGTATAGGTGTGTGTATGCCAACGTGCATGGTGACACTGGAGAAGACATGCTGTGAGTCCACAGAGGGATACGATGACAGACACCTGATACACACTTGCTTTCTCATTTAACCTGTCCTAGAATACCTGCTGTTTCAGGTTAAAGGGGGGCACAGAAAAATAGACAGACATGGAGATGGAGAAGATTCAAGTGAGACAGACAGTCATACACACACACTCACACACACACACACACACACACACACACACACACACACACACACACACACACACACATCAAATGCATCCTATCCAGCGACCACAAAGCAACCACTGTGAGATAATAAAGGAAAGAGCCAAGGACAGCTTTTCTACTATAGATAGGGGAACAGAAATAAGTAAACGAATAAAAAGGAGCTAACCCCTCTTTCTGGTTGAGGTTTGGTTATTGGCACCAGTTCAGCTTTTTGTTCTTAGTTTCCTCCCTTCTACCACCCTCTCCTCCCTCTTCCCTCCTCTCTGCCTCTTACACTCTATAAAGCATTTCCAGGAAAGAAAAAAACTCTCTGTCTGATATTCACACAAGCAAATATAAATAGTGGACATATAGCTCAAGGTACTCTCACGGTTCTTATGGTTAACATGGTGTGAACAGAACCCCTCCTTGACTTTTCCAGAGAAGGTCAACCTTAGTCATTAATGTGACTAAACATTTTTTTATATCATTAATACTTAACATTTCAACATATACTGTGTGCTTTTCCCTATTTAATGTTTTGTCTTTTTAGTATTTTTCTCATCTATTTCATTGGAGGCCCTGTTGTGTACTGTAAAACTGTATACTCTAGTGTAAATCTCCGTGTAAATATTGCTGTACTATTCACATTCAGTCTGATATTTCTCAGTTCATACAGTGCCCTGTTGTGTCAATAGGGGTTTATATGTCCCTGTGCTACTGCTGGCATGCAGCAGGGGGCGGTGGTCAGAAAATCAGCACTAACATGGACTCTGACCCTGGAGAAATTCACAAGCACAAGAGCTGTGAGGCTACAACCTCTTCTACAATGTCCCTTCTGATCAAATACAGATAAGAAACACAAAACAGGCCCAAAGCATGTTCAGTATGTTCGAGGGACTCTCCCTCCCTCAAAGCTCTCATAGCGACATTTGGGGGTTAAGGGTTGTACTCCACAGCTAATAACAGCCATGTCTAGGATGTCTCCCTCTGAATCAACACTGTAGTAGCATGGATAGTCTCAGTCACTCGCACAAAGGCCCTTCAGCACCTGAACACAGGCGGATATGGACCTGCACATTGTTTTCCACTGGTGATGTAACCAGCAGATAAGGTCAGAGTGCAGTTGAGTCGGTCATGAATAATAATGTATGTGACTAAGTGCTGCAATCATCCAACTCAAAGGCATTTTAGAAATGAGTCAGCATATGTTTACTGACGAATAGGTGTATGCGTCTGAATGTAACACTCACACTCAGCAGGTTGTTGTAAATCGCGATTTTTTTATGTTAAATAGTGCAATCTCCTTTTCTCCAGTGTGATGTGAGGGGAGGTATGTGACTGCCCCTCCAGTCCTTTCCTCTCGTGCAGCCTGTTGAATAAACTAAACCTCAAAGTGGAACTTCTCCCTTCCCTCTCTCTCTGTCTCTCACACGCACACACATGCGCATACACAGTACTGGCTGCACCATTATACTAGGAAAGAACACCCTAAACAGGCACACCCAAATCTCACAACCCAGCACACATATACACCAGCAAACATATACACAAGTCCCATGCACACACACACAGACACACAAACACACTGCCCTTCAAATAGTTTTTCGCAGCCTTTTATTTGGCTGCATGCCCGGTGGTTAGAGTGTTTCATTTTTCCCTGTGTATGGAACTGGGCAGCTGTCCAGACAGACACACAAAGAGAAAAAGAGACACAGAGGCACAGAAAGACAGAGGGAGAGAGGGAGCGGGAGAAAGGGAGAAATGTGGAGGGGGTGGGGGGGTTACTGAAAGAATGACAGGAGTAGAGAGGGAGGGAAGAAGAGGACAGCAGAAAAACAAGAACAGAAGTGCCTAGACCCGCTTACAACTACTTCCCTCCAAAACGTTATGTTTCATATGATCCCTCTCCTTTTCCCTCGCTCTCCCTGTCACACACACGCTCTCCAGTCTCCCACTGTCTGCCTCTACCCCTCTGGCCTCATGCACTGCCCCCCCGGCCTCATCTCATCCCTCTTTTTCTTCTAATTTTTTTTTTCTGTAGCTGACCATTCTCCCCCTGTGGGAACTACCACCACCTCCTCTTCCCCCCAAGGCCCGCTTCTCTCCAGCTTCATTCAGAGCCCTGCTTCTCTCTGATCTGTGTTTCTGACAGCTCCGCGCACACAAACACACACACACACACACACACACATTGCTCCTCTGCAAACAAACACCATGAATACTAACACGGCTTTGTGTCCACAGCACTTAAAACAGGGTAGAATGAGAGAGAGGTAGGGAGGAATGAGGAGGGGTGAGCGCAGAGAAAATCAGGGAAAAGCGATGGTGGAGAAAAGCTGTGGCACTGTGTTGATCTTGTGGCCACTCTCACAGAACTCCCCCATCCCTACCGCCACCCCCCCTCCCTGTTTCTCGTCCTCTCGTTCTTCCCACCAGTTCTCCAGGGAATAAAGACTTCCATTCATGCGCCCGAGGAGACGCACAGCAGGAGAGAAAAGAGGGAGGCGTAGGGGGAAGAAAGAAGAGAGGATGTCAAGGTGGCACAGTCTGTGTATCACTGAGATCAGGCCTAATGCCTAAAATTGTGTATTTGTGTATTTTCACTCAGTGTGTGCTGCCAGTGCTTTACTATCTCTGATCTGTGCCAGCCAAAGCATCTTCTGGGAAAGTTGGGTGGGAAAGTTTGGAAATTGGGCCCCATTCAAGACTTCTGCTCCTGGACTAATGCTGCAATTCTAAAACTATGTGTTCAGCCTACAGCCACAGTTCAGCAAAACGGCCTTAATTATTCAGGCCTAAAACACTATTTTCCTACATGCTGTTATGTAGTCTCCCTGTTGTGTCTGGTCAATCATTTGATCTTGTATGTCCTTCAAATAAATGTATAGCAGTAGCCAGATTTAATGCACAGCAGTAGGTCTCAAGTAAAATGTGCCCTCCTACATCCACAGCAGTAATCCTTCAGATTGGAGTGCCCCTAAAGATAGCAGCGAAACACCCAACAGACTCCTTGTCACACTCTCTTCAGACACACTCAGACGTAGATGACTCAATCTGAACAAAAGCCTGTGATTGGCTGAACCGAAGCATATTATTAATGCGCAATTTGAGGTTTTAACTCGTACATTTTACACAAAGTATACATCTAATCCCTGCTATTAGGCATATGAGTGTGCTGCTTGTGAATAAAAAGATGCACATTAGAAGAGTTCTTTCATAGTGATTATTACAGCGATTATGTGCTAATTGTTCCTTTCATGGACACAGTCAAACCTATTTATATGCATTATGCATATCAGTCAATGCACATGCAATGCTCAGCACAAAGAAAAAATACACAAGCAAAGAGACTGGCCACACACACACGCACACTGTCACTCTACATCAAAGCATAAGAACAAGTCTAATAAAAGCTGGAGTGCATCATGAATAGACAGAATGCTATTTAATCAATGCATCTTTTGAGGGAAAGTAAATTACAAACACACTGTACAAACGTGCACAACACACAGAATAAACACCAAGAAATGTGTTGTTCACCATATGACCCAGGCTTACCACTGCTGTACAACAGGAAACAATTAACAGCCAATGAGCTGCTCTAAATCCTAACGGATGACTTCCTGTGTAGAATGATGGGTAGCTCAGAAGACAGAAGCAGCGCTAAGATTAAACACTTCCTCTACGGCCCGCAACAGCAAAGTCATATTCACAGATTATTTATTCAGCAATTATGCATTCTAAAGCATTGTTATCTGACCACGTGTTTCTGTACATATTTGGGAAACATTATGTTTCTTCATTACTTTTTCCACTTTTTTGTTAAGCAAAACAAAGCAAAGACAAAGCATAATCACAGTGCACACTGTCAATCAATCATCAGAAAATGAGGTTGAGACTAAATTTCTTTAGTATTTTTTGGCAGCATTGCTGAGTGTATGGTATGGTAGACAGCTGGCAGGAAGTACGGGAAGTTAGAGAGGGGGAAAGACATTCTGCAAAGGTCCACTGCCAGTTTTGAACTGTGGATGTTGGGATTACATGGTCAGCACCACAGAGCCTGAATCATGTCCATTATATTCGGAAATCGTTTTATCAAGCAAAAATGTCAAACATGCTCTCATTTTAGCTTTGATATGAGGATTTATTCTTTTCTTAGTATCAATTTAACTGAAATGTCTTTTGACTGCTGGTTATAAACAAAAAAACAACAACAGGCTTTAGGAAATTGTAATGGACATTTAACGGATAGAACAATAACTTATAGAAACATAATAATAACCAGATTAATAATAATTTACATTTTCAAACAACATTTTCATTGCTTTGTCTACATCTGTATGTTTGAAGCTGGGGATATCCTCAGATGATCCCCAGCGTGCAAGAGAGAGAGTTAATGACATCCTCAGTGACAGGGAGACGCAAGTGAGACACAATAGTCTTAACCAATCAGACTGCCCGCCTCCCCTCAGGCCTACTCACACCAACAATAACGCCTTTGTGCGAGGCTGCACTCCACTCGTGCGTTCATATAAGCACACAAAGATACACACAGACCAAAGCATGGCAATCTACAATTTCTCAGACAGCCACAGAGAGAGATGGAAGAAGTAGTGCTCTACGTCTAGAACTACATCAGTGTGTAAAAAAAGTACACTACAGTTTGAGAGTGTGCATTTTAACTGACAACCTGACTCTGGGTGTATGTGTTAACTTCCAGGCCTGGGCACATGACTGCAGCTGCCCCTTGCTCCCCTGTCTAAACCAGAACCCCTCCTTATTGTAGGTGAGAGGTCACATGGAGTGGCATTCCTCTCGGTCTAAGAGCGAGTGAGTTAGCGATCACTACACCAAGCAGGGAGTAGAGAGTGAGAAAGAGTGAACAGGCAAAAATGTGTGTGTGTGTTGAAATGGACCACTAAACAGAAGACCCTTGTGGCTCTTCCTTGCTTCATAAACACAGCTGTTTGTTTAGTCTGAGCTGCCCCATGGGACAGACACACAGACAGAAGGACAGACAGACACATTTATATCATTTATTCATGTCCACTTTCATACTTAAGAGACAACAAGCATAAATAAACAGCAGCACTACAGATGGATTATTTTACAAAGCCTGGTACAAAGACATGAAGGCAACTGAAAAATAGCCAGAACGACACATTGGCTGATTATTTGTATGATTATATTTTTCATTGTGAAAATGCTTTATACTACACATTGATAATGGTTTTCAACTGGTAATTCTTTTAAAATCCTGTTATAAACATCAGTCAGGCCAATAAATGTTGAAAAGCCAGTGAAAAGCCTGGCAAAAACAAAAATGAAAAAATAGTTTGGTAAGAGGAGCGTTGGACACCACCTTTCTACTGTCACGTATCTTGCTTTCAAATACACACAGCCACACGAGCACACACACCTTCTGAAAGGCACAGAGCAGACAGCTGAGGGGACCATCAGATTTCACTGACAAACACACTTACGCTTCAAGTGAGACACAGTGAAAGTCAATACTCTGAGCCTGCTTCTCCTTTCCCTTTACTCCCATCATCCCCTTCTCTCCCCTCCCCTGCACTGAACATCACCCTCTATCCCTGCAGGATCTTCTCTCAAAACCACAAAATACACTCCTCTACATACACACACACACACACACGCACATACTGACTGACTAACCACAGAGGCAAAGGCATGATGGAGCCATAGTAATAAAGCCGCCACCAGGAACACAAGATGCTGTGACTCAACATCATTCGTGACCACAAAGGACATCAAACATGACCGTCCTCCAGATAATCCTACATATGAGTCACCCTAACCCGCTATTTAAAAACCAAATTCAGGCCATGTATATATATATTATAGATTCTACACTTACATTAATGTTGCCATAATAAAACCATGTCCACTTTGATTTAGGATTTACCTCTTATTGTTGTCTTTATAGTTTGAGGATTTTTTTTTTTTTTTTACTACACAAAGTTAGTTTTGTATATTCATGAATTGGTGCTTAGCAGAAAGCTTAAGTTTTTGTTACAATATTTGTTGATGTAAAATGCTCATGTTCATTGGTAACTGCACCCTGACTGCGCGATTGGTATTTTTTTAAGTGCAAGTAGCCACCTTAGGTCTTCATTAAATTGTAACTTGAACTAGACTGGCTATTTTGGTCTGCTTGCATCTGCTTAAGGACGAACAGCAACCCACTGGGACTGGACACAATAGTGAATGAAAGCAGCTTGACCTTTGGGAAGGATTGAAAAGATGGTATGTGTGTGTCTGATTGAGAAATTAGCTACAGTTCCAAGCAAATGATCAGCACAAATACACACACATATACACACACATACATACATACACAGACAGACACCAAATCCAACCCTGAGGGTAAGAAAGTAAAGGCCAGACTCCAGTTGTCTCAACCCTGACCCACTCTCACAAACAAACAATACTACACACACACATATGAAGAGAAGACACACACACAGACACAGAGGCTCACACAACAGTGGAGTCCAGCTATCACCTCAACTTTTGAATGTCCGGCAGGGTCAAAGTTCACCTCTTCTTCTGCCAGCCTCCAGCGCTCTTTTGTGTGTCTGTGTGTGTCTCTGTTTGTGCATGTGTGTATGTGCGTGTATGTATGTTCACTAGGAGTGACCTTGCATAGTCATTCACTGTGGATGTGCTGCAGCACCAGCACTACTGCAGAGCTGATTAGAGAGAAATCTTGCTTAGTGTAACGTGGTGTGTGTATGTTTTTTGTTTTGTGTGAGTTTAGAAGAAGGAAGACAGATGAAGAGATTGTGTTTTGTCTGGAACTTCTTCAGTTGTGAGAGCAGATCAGAGGTTAGATGTGAGGAGATATGTGTGTGAGCGGTGTCAGTGTGGCTGTAGGTGTGTGTAGTGTGTACAGGGTGTGCATGGTGGTCAGACACAGATGGACAGCTGGTGTTTCAGTGGTGCTAAATCACTCACCCCTCCCCAGCATGCAGGCACACATGCACACGCACACACACACACACACACATGCACACGTCCCATCCCCCATCAACCGCAGGGAAACGCCCCTTAAAGCATTCCCAGCTCTTTACTTTCAAAGACTGCACATTCAGTGCACACGCACAAACACACACATACTAAAATAAAAGCCTGGTTGTTGTTACCACAATGACAGACAAAAGTCCTATGTGACAGTTTGGTCAGGGAATTTTAGACATGATCATTTTATTTTCATACACATTCATAAATCAGTCAAGGATTGTAAACACAAAGCTGACACACACACACACACACACACACACACACACATGCTCATCAAGTCCCTCAGGTCACCAACTGCCATCTCAGTCAGGGATAAAAAAGTTCACATCAAAAGGCTAAACATTTCACACGCACAGATATGCACACGTTGCATGCGCACACACTTGGTGTGGCAACTGTGGCCGCATTAATTTCCTTGTGATTGCACTTCACTAACACATAATAATCTTAGACACTGCTGGGAGACCACCAAGCAGCAACACACACACACACATGCACACACACAGCCAGAGGGACCACCAAGCAGAGGGGCTGTCAAGACAAGATAAGTGTGTGTCTAGCATCAGGGTTTCACATACACCCTCTAATACACACACATGTACACCCACACATACATACAACAACAATGAGACACAGCCTGGCCTGGACTCCTGGAAAAGCTCTGGCTTATCTCTCCCCACAGATAGTGAAATGGATTAAGAGCCACATTTGGCACGTCCAGAGAACTGGACAGATAACCAGGAAAACACTCTCTCTAACTGCAATCACTACTCAACATGATTTGTGTGCATGTTTGTCTGTGCGTGTGTGTGTGTGTGTGAGCGAGAGAGAAAGTGGATGTATTCTAACTTACGTATGCTTCCCCCTGTGTAGGCATTGGTCCAATAGTGGTGTCTCTATGAGTGCGTGTGTCTGTGCATGTGTGTAGAAGAGTGATGCAGTGGTTGACCCAGGACCCAATCAGTTAGAACACACACATTCAGCTTCCAAACAAACACAGCATACCCAGACAAAGAGCTGTGTGTGAGAGGATGGTCAGCATGTGTGTGATGTCAGCTGGAGACATAGAAGGGGAGCCCATCATATCCCATTTATGACTGTGTGTGGGACTGTCCCTTGACACAACAAGCATGCTCATTGACCCCCTGGTTACAGATGCCTGCTATGAGGATGATAGGAGAGTGAGATTCCCTTTAAGACTAGGAAATTGCATCATCTCATCTCTCCTCAACTGTTTAGCACTGTATGCTTCAGACACCTTAGACTCAAATAACATGGCAGTAAAGTGATTTCCTATCATTATTTCTATGTGTGCTCTCGTGCTATTGCTTTCTGCTTAAACATTCAAGTTTTCTAACACTAGTAGACGAGAAGAGGAGAGCAGAGCAGTGAAGAGAAGAGAAGAGAAGACATAGCTTTGACAGCAGGCGCTTTAGCTGCTACAAAATATAAAGCGAATGAAACATGGCATTTCCATGTCTTTCTTTGCACCATTCTACATGTCTGTCTCTCCCCTTCTCTGTCTATTAGAGTCAGATCTCTGTCTTAATGGGCATCTATTGTATCCTGCCTCTCCTCCTGCTCTATTCATCACACTACCACACGCACATACGCACTCCCTCTGAGGGGGCCCCTTAACCAGGCTCTCCATATGCCTGACCCCCACCTCCTTTCTCCTCCTCCTCCTCCTCTTTCCACAACCCCCTACTCCTCTCCTCATCTCTTGCTCACACTCTGGCTTCTGCTCTGTTGCTGTTGCTGCTGCTGCCCCATGCTGCCATCTGCTACAAGACAACAGAGGGTTGAGAGAAGGAGGAAGGGGAAGAAAAGAGGGGTGAAGAAGAGTGAGTGAAAAGAAGACATGAAGGAAGAAGAACATGAGGGGAAAGCAGAGAAAGAGAGACAGATACAAGATAAAGAGAGAAATTGGGAAAGGGATACAATGCAAGAGAGACTAGAGAGGCTGTCCATCTGCTCCCCCCTCACCTCCCCTCCCCTCCTGACACACAGCCATACCACAAAGAGAGTATTTAACCTCACACACACACACACAGAAAGAGAGGGAGACAGAGAGGCAGAAAGCAGCCCAGCCTCTCTCTTTAACCCGTTCCTCTCCAATGAGCCTGCTGCATTACACCCTTGGGGTGGCAGGTGATGGGTGGATGGAGGGAAAAGATGTCTGTGTGTGTGTGGTGGTGGTGGTGGGGGGTGTTCAAGGGGTGGAGGAAAGGGGAATGGGGGAGGGTGTGTGATTGAGTGACAGAGCATAGGGGATGAAGGGTTGAAACTGATCTGAATCAACACCAACACATCCTCCTCCCCTCCCCAAACCTCAACAGAGACCAGCTTGCTGCCTGTGTTACTATGACAACCTCTGTCAATCATACTGTAGCTTTCAAACGGGGACTGATGGCTGCACAAACCAGAGCCTACTCACTCTGCTTACTCGTGGATATTAACACTGAAATGTGGTAAACATGCTTTTCACTGTACAATTATGGAAAGGTGACAGCAGGTCAGACAGACTCAGCCCACTTTGTGGCTAGAACACACATACAGTACTGCAGACACCTAGGTTAAATTGTGGCTGTGGAAAACTGTCCTCTTTTAATCCCTTTAGTTTTACTATTCAGACCCTTTTCTGTGCCCCAGCCCCCAAGTTGGGAGACAGTAATGTCAGGTATATGCAATTGGTATATAGCTGCTTTCATGAAACTGCAGGTAGCTTAATTAAGTGAGTTGAAACCCTAAAACTGGTAAACAACAGGAAAAAACACAGCCCAGAATATTGTGACAAAATGACACTTTCATCCCTGCTGGGCCCGTCGAGCTCAGTGACATCGAGATGGCTGTCAGGGCCGGACACAAACACGATTGTATAGGTCAACACACACTGCAAACACTAGATTCCCCCAAGGACCTGTACATACACAGTGTCACACACACCAAACACCAGTGTAGTGTGTAAAGGGTGTGATGAGGAGGAGGGTGAAGGGGCGTGACCCACAAAAGCTGGTTTTATTGAATGAGAGGAGAGGAGAGGAGAGGAGAGGAGAGGAGAGGAGAGGAGAGGAGAGGAGAGGAGAGGAGAGGAGAGGAGA
>JAUYWH010000027.1:10992865-11064905 GCA_034779795.1 Ctenopoma multispine | reverse complement strand
GAGGAGAGGAGAGGAGAGGAGAGGAGAGGAGAGGAGAGGAGAGGAGAGGAGAGGAGAGAAGAGGAGAGGAGAGGTCTCTGTGTATATGACCACAAATGGAGAGAGCAGACACCAGCTGTCACATGCTTATGTCAGCCCTATTCTCAGCTCCTATGTGTGCGCGCGCGTGTGTGTTGTGTTCTTCTGTGTGTATCACTGTGTGATCTCAGCGAGCCATGACTGGTTTCAATTACACAGCAAACTTTGACCCTGTGTAACCAAGAAGGGAAAGGAGCTACTGACAGAGAGGTGGCGTATATGAGAAAGGAAGAGAGGTGAAGAAGAAGAAAGACTGTTGAAAAATGGTACATGGCACATTATACGTCTACTCAACAGCTAAGACCACATAGGTGCAGCATTTACAGGGGTGGTGACTTACCCTTTTCCTAGGGGGACCTCGTTCTTCATCTTTTGGGCCTCGGACTGCTCCAGCCCCACCTCGTACCTGCCTCCCCCCTTTTCCTTCTCCAACCGGAGGCCTGATGGTCATCCTGATTTCTGGTGGGCAAATGTAGTTCTCAAGGCTCTTAGGGGGCTTCTTGGTGCGCTTGGTAGTTTGGATTTTCAGCTTTAGACTTCCTTCCTGGAAGCTTGCCTCCTTGATGGAGAACTCCTGCTCCTCCAGAAGCCCCTCCCCTTGCTCCTCTAGACCCTCTCCTTCACTGATGGCACCATTAATCACATCATTGCTGCGTGCCAAACCGATGCCCCCTGCTCCTTCTTGGTCCTCTTCATTTGGCCCCACCCTGCCTCCGTGTACCTCCGCCTCTTTGGGTCGGGCCGAGCCAACCAGATCCCTTGGCTCCATCCACGCTCCCGCCAGAGCCAGTCAGGATGGGGGAAGCTGTGGCAGCCAGCCAATAAGAAAATAGAGAACAGTAGTCTGTGGGGCTGGTTGGTTGTTGTCAATCAGCTACTGAGGTTGGGTTGGTTGTCCCACAGGAACGCAGCGAAGCCAGGGACAGTCTGCAGGTAGAGGTGAATGATATGGTTAGTAAAAGAAGGGTGACTAATGCAGAGCCCTGTCATCCCCATAGTTTCCATTCCACCGCTACCTCTCAACCTAGGCCTGCCCGCTGTCATAAACGCCATTAGCTGCCTGTTATGTATGAAGACAAACACTCAAGCTCATCACAGGACTGCTCTCATTTGCATTTTGTGCCTCACGCAAACAAACACATTTTTTGACACCCTCAACTGCCAGCCTTCCTCTCTCCCTACTGTCTTCTTTACTCACTCTTGGCTAATCATCCCTCATCCCTTCATCCTGCTGCAGATCTGAAGCAAAGCCGTGCAGACACTAGAGTGATCAGTGCCTAAATAAGACATTGCTCGTCTCTGCTCCAAAACCAGGCTGGAGTTAGCCTGAGGACACAAGACAGAAAAAAAAAAAAAAAAAACATTTTTTTTTCTTTTCACCAGCACAGGGTAAGAGGGTGGGAATCACACAGGGGGATGGCAGAAGAGAAAGACGAAGGAAAGGAATCTAAATTCCTTCCCCAGATGTGGTTTACGAGCTGGTCTGGAAATACCAGCGTCTGAAGTGTTCTACACACGCATGCAGTGGCATTGCTACACACATGCATGAAAAGTGCCATACACTTATGCACATAAATACACATACAAATGACAGCGTTGCTGTTACTGAGTAGACTTCTGCACCCTTGCTGCTATTTCTGCTCTCTAGAGAAAAGGCTGCAGTAGCCATTTCTCAGAGGATTCAGGTTTTCCTTTTAGGATCACTGCACATGCAAGCACAGTATATTGCATACTTGCATGCACACACATACACACATATACATTTACATGGCCTTACTTGCACACAGGCGTATAAAAAGGCAATCAAAACAAACACTGGACTACACTTCTCACTACAGCTCTAGGGAATCCCATCAGTCAATATGACATGAGGCATGACTGAGCTGGAAGTGGGGAATGCTGTCTCACATACTGAGCTTAGACTGACACCATTTACACTGACGTGAACCCAGATTAGACCACTATCTGTGGACATGAATGAAATAAAAGCTTAGTGCTTAATGCTGACTTAGAATGACCAGAGACCACAAAAGGTTCACAGCATATGATTAAAATAATCCACCCTCTTACCTTCATTTACACTATTTCTGTGTGTTTCCTCTGTATGTAGTCCTGTACTATCCCACACTACTGTACAAAGAGCTGATCTCCATCCTAATACCCAACAGGCTGCACAGCACATGCTTACAATATGATTAAATAATCATAATCCACAGTGGTATTTCAAGAAACTTGTCAGTATATGACAACGTTCAAACCAACGTCAAAGTCATCGGTCTGTCCTTTTGTACTACATTTGCTAGATGAACTAAAAATGAAACAGCTTGCTTCTATGTACCTTCTCCTTAGCCATAATGTTTGTCAATCTGAAACAACAGCCTTTCAAAGCTGACTCATAAGGGTTATTGATGTAGGTTCTGGTAGCTTCCTGGTGGTTAAGCATGAACAAGACATAAAAGGCGACAACAATTCTTTTGCATATTTAAGCTTATGAATTCGAAATTGCCTATACTCTACCAGGCTGACCTTAAATTACCAACCACTTTCCAAAGCATACTAATAAGTCTCCAGATTGATTGGCTTCCTGGAAGTCATGGATTTTGTCAGAGTTTCATTCATTAAATACAGTGCCAAGAGGAACATGTTAAATTTACTTCAAAAATGTAATCTACCATCACAGTGAAAAGTCACTCTGCTTTTTATGTCTCATAGTTACATTATTTTCACACGGTAATAGGTAAAATGCTAAAGTCAGGTGCCCGGTGGCAACCTATTTAATTCATGATAATAAATAATTGTTATTCTCCTTTTTTAATCTGAAATATCCAATGTCAAAGTCTCCTTAGATCAACATGTCCATTAACATTATTCAAAACAGACCTTACTCTCGACATAACCACACAGCAAGGGTTACATGGACTTAAATGGTCTAAAAAATGATGATGGTTTGATTATTTCAGAAATGTCTCTGCAACATTCTTTCCATAGCCCATTAAAACAAATAAAACCACTATGGAAATCAGTGTATGCTTTGAAAAATGGTAGGCAGTACCGCAGTACTGCAGTCTGGACTAACTATCTTTTCGTTAGTTAGCTGAGTCCAGACTCTGCCTCAACCTGATCTCATAGTGCCCACATGACCCTGTTTGGTCCTCTTATTATCTCAGTCTTTAAAGTCAGCTTGGTGACTTGCCCTAATGGCATGTGTAAAGGCCACACTGGCTGTCATTTGACTGAGGACAATGACAGGAAAAGAGACAGCTGCCAACCACAACATCCCACACACATGCATTAAAAATGATATGTGGATCAGGTATTTTTTTGATGTATGTGTGTTATTTATTACTATATAAAAATGCCATAATGCACAGGTCAATCTTCATTCTGGGCCATTTTGCGTATACTACTTAGCTGGGTCATGACTATTTCTACTCCCTGCTCAGTGTCCTAAGCTGTGTTAGTTCTCGCTTACTGGCAGGCAGGCTAAGAGTTTATGTAAGACTGACCCTTCTTTGGGCCTCCCATGCCTAGCTAGCCTGAGCTTCACTGTCTCCTCTCTCTCTCTCTCTCTCTTATACACACAAACACACTGGCACATACACATACACACCTCGACTAGCCTCAGACAGCAGGGTGATTGTGAGAGGCCAGACTCGCTGCATAAATAGCTTTATTATGTTCTCAAAACTGCCAGCGCTAACCAGCTTCCCTCTCAAATAGCATAAAGTCATTCCCTGTGCTGGATGTGAAAGGTTGTGAGTGAGACACTCCTCCAGCATTTGGCCTTGTCCTTTGAAAACAATAATGATAAAGCATTGATAATGGAACACAGATGGACAGAACAGAGATGATGAATGATACAGACACACAGACAAAGCATAAGTAGAAAGAGTCTTGAGTGTGAGTGAGGAACACAGAGAGCGGGAGATCGACATGGCAGCAGAAACACAACCTTTTAAGGCTGCATACCCAGCAGCCCAGTGCCTGAGGTGGACTCACAAATAGCTCACACACACATGCAGACAGATGCGCACACACAGACACACACACAGGCCGACTCACATATTCACATGCACACCAAACGCCCATGTGATTGCACAAGATGAAGAGTCTTTTTTTCCTCTTTTGTTTGATGTGAGAGTGTAGTAGGTGCTCGGTCGTCTCTGGCTGTAGATGAGTATCTCAGAGGAATGATGAACATTGTCGGTCTGCCATTTTCATTTTTCATTTATCTCTTTTATTCCAGCTCTCTAGTGAAGGGGCAATCATGTAAACCAGTGTCTCTAGAAGGATCAAATCTTTGGTTGGAGACAAATCAAAAGGAATGGCCCCAGCCTTCTAGTACTTCCAAATCCAGCGGGCATGAGTTTTCAAATGGGAAGTCTATTAGTTCTCTGCCTCAGAGCAGAGCAAGGTGAAGGGAGCCATCCTTTCACTCTGTTCACATCAAAGAGCATATTCGGTTTTCTGAACATTACAAACCTGTGTTTGGGTGTAAAGTACAGAATAAAATCTTTTTTCTCTCTGGTTCACAACGGATGGCACACGCATGTGTTTAGATGTAGGGCAGCTGGACGATCAGAAAGTAACATGTGTGGAACAGCCATAATAGAAAATGATGGCCTTGCCGCCGCTCAGTGCAGTCCCACGCTCAACACACTCCTCTGGAGGAGCCATATGCCAGGTAGTACTAAAACCATCCTCACCTAACATACCATGCAGAAGCAGATGAATGTTAAACCATTTTAACTGCAGCAGAAGCCACAAAATGGCTGTCAGCAAAAACACCTCCCCTACTCCCTAACTGTCTTCCTCCTTCCCTTCACCCCCCCCCCAAACCTCTGTTCTCTCCCTTCTTCTCTGTGCTACCTCTATCCTTTACCCTCCACTGGTTTCTCTCTCTCTCTCTCTCTCTCCCTCCCTCCTTCCCTCCCTCCCTCCCTCTCTCTGTCTCTCAGTGTGCTCTGCCAAAAGGTGCTCCAGTGCTGATATTCTGTTAAGAGAGCCTGCCAACAGTTAGATTTGTCCTTGGATCCCGTTCACATTTCCTCCTCCCCCCTCTGTGATCCTATTTCGACCCGAGGTATCCAGCTTAGAAGGGAATACACCTAATCGATTTCTCATGCTTTAATTTATAGGTGGCATGGGCATCTCATTATCTAATAGGTGGTTTAATAGCCTGCTTCTTACTTTTACGCCACAAAAATGCTGCAGGAGTTTCAACTCCCACAAACCTGTTAACAAGACAAGATCGATGGCTCCATCCGAGTCTCTATTATCCATCCGTAGTTACACACTCCTCTTCTCATGCACTTGTTCTTTTTTGTCCAGTGCTCATTTCCACACCTTCCTTCTCATATATCCTAGAGACCTGGCTATTCTTCCACAATTTCCCTGACTCATTCAGATTTGTCTTTCCATCTTTTGGTGCTCTGATTCCGACTGAAGTGTCTTGGGGCTGCTGATAACCGTGACGTATTTCCATTCACTTTCAGCCAAAGCATGGTCATCACGTTTCGCCACATTCTCTCCGACCTCCACCCATAAGTTATGCAAAACCCTTCAGCTATTAATAAACTAGAGTGGAGGAGCACCACTAGATGTAGTGTCGATGCCAGTGGCATCTCTTAACTGCTGTGGTGGCATGTGTGGATTTTGTGCTTCAGTCAAAAGGAATGGCCCCATGCAGCCTTCTAGTACTTCCAAATCCAGTCAGCATGAATAAACAAGAATAAATACAAAGTGTGACACACCCCTCACACACTGAGTGAGTTTCAACTTGCAACTTCCAAAACATCTGGTGCCATCCATCCACTGTGACTCCAACAGAACATGCAAGAAAACCACCTACAGTCAAACAATCTTTCAAAAATTCTGTTATAATTCTGATAGGGTTTGATGTGACATAAGCCATGACAGACTCCAGGACAGACTGTGATGCTATGTGATGGACTATCAGTGTCAGTGAAGGTGCAAGTCTCAGTAGGAAAAACACGCGAGGTGAGTGGAGCACTGGTTGAGCTGCTCCTTGATCAATTTGTAGTGGACACTTAATCCCATTGACCTAATTAGCTGTTTTATCTTACTGCCGCCTAATTAACAAGCAATAACACAGTAATAATAGATGGAGACTTTGTGGTACAACAGTGAACGTGCGCGTGGTGGCGTGAGTATGTGCGCGCGTGCGTGTGTTCAGTCCAATATGCTGGCATGCGACTAGAAGCTACTTGACATATTTCACGTCATTTAAGGTGTAAATGTGCCACAGACTAAATATATGAGGTTACAGGTTAAGGAGGCCTGTGGAAAGCAAGCATGAAAAGCAAGTAGTCACACATAGCAGCTTATAACATCAATAAAAACACGAACACTTTTACTGGAGAGGTGTATTCAGGTGTGCAGTGTGGCCAGTCAGCCGGCGGCTACTTACCCATGTCTAATGTTGTCAAACACTCGGCTCTAACGTGTAAATATTTTATCAAGATGATTTAAAATCCATTTAGACACATTTTACACAAGCGAGGGATGGGATGACAGCCTCCTGGGGAGCTGTCAAACGGTGCCAGAATATATGTATATATTTTTGACAGAAAACCCCGAGGAAAATGGCGTCAGCGGTGCTTTGGAAAGAGAGAGAGAGAGAGAAAAAAAAAAGCGAAAATAGGATTTGCAGTCGAGCTGATGACAGAAGCAAAGGTAGCCGCACAGGGGAAAATCCAATCGGAAACTTGGCGCTTATTTCCAATTCCTCACAGAAATAAGACGTTTAGGGGCTTTTGCGGTGCGAAGGTGGGGAGCCGCGGCGGTGCAGAGTGCGTCTCCGGTGCCTTGCAGGATCGCTGGTCACTCGGGGAGCTGCACAGCGCTGAGATCCCTCGTAAATCCGCTACTCGGTTGGTAAGGGAGGAGGGGTGAGTAGGACTGTTACTGCAGTCAAAACAAGCCCGCATCTGACTACAAGCCCAAATCCAGCGAGGAAACGTCGACAAGCCCGCCAGTACAGAAAACAGAAGAGCCGAGGCAGGAGACGGTAGTTTAGCTCGCTTTTTGTCGCCGGTTGTATCGCATCAAGGTTTTCTCTCGCTCTCGCTGTGTTCTGTTTCTCCGCTTTTCCGATCGGTGAATGTCAGGTCCCGCAGCCTGGTGTCTGGTAATGATCTCACCCAGCAGACTGAAAGCTGTGGCCGTGCAGAGCAGAGCAAAGCAAAGGAGAGAGGAGCAGAGGAGAGGAGAGAGAGGAGGATCGACATCGCCTCCACCTGGCAGCAAACATGCTCAGCGCGTCTCTTTTTGCAGCCTCCCCCTAATTCCCAGAGCTTTCTCCTGAGGGACTGCTCTTACAGGCATGCTGTTTTTTTTAACGTCTCCTAATGCAAAGAGGGACCGCAACATTAGGCAAAAGGCTTGTTGTTTCCACTGAGTCGCTTCTGTAAAGGGAGAAATGCTTTGCACGTTTTTTGCATACTTTTATGGAGTCTGATTGGGTTATTTTGACATGCAAACATAATACACTCATTGGGGGCCAACACATTAGCAACACCTCTTAATATAATGCATTCCAGTACGACTCCACCATCCCCTGTGACTTCAGTAATAAACACATTATCACCAACAAACACATGTCACCTTTGTATAATATATGTCACCAATATCACCAAGTTACTCGGCTTACGATTAATCATACATATGGTGAGACCTTTAAAAATATTTAGCTTTGCAAAAATTATACTGGACTCTTTCAAAAGTAGTTCAGATTTGTCAACTTCAGTACTGATTAAGTCCCTAAGCATTCGCCAACCAAATTAACCAGGTAACATTTGAATAGGACTATCACCTGCCAGTGGCACCTCCCAGAGTAGTTTAGGAGTAATTGAATTAGACTGTATTATTTAAGGGAAGAACATCACTTCAATTTATACTGTTCTGCTATAGGAGCATCATGGTACGTTGACGAGGAGCAGCACCTAGAAGGCTGCATGAATATTTCAGTATAAGTATAACAAATTATGTGAAATATTTTGATATCATTAAAAATACATACAAAAAAATACTTATCTAAAATGGATGACAAACAAAAAAAGATAAAACATAAGAATATCATAAGAAATATCCTTTTCCAAATAATTAGTTAAGAAAGATGAAGTAGAAAATAAAGAAACAGAATCTAGAGCAACTTTCTTTCAGTTTAATGGAGCTCAGTGGATTTAAACTACAAGAACAAACATTACCAATGATTCCACGTCTACAACAGACAGCTATGTAAACCTGTGCAGAGTCATTACTGAATACATAAATCGTATCAAATATTGCTCTATAGCTTGTACTCAGGGAGTTTTGAAATGCATAATGATGACATTTTGTAAACCTGTGGGCAATCTATAAATAAAGTTTACCACTTTAGTCTTAATTGAAAAGGGTTTGCCCAGAAACCACAACTACTGGAATGACTTGAGATTATGCTATTTGACAGACAGAGTATAATTAAGTCCAATTCAACATGTGTTCAGTGAGACAAAAGTTGCCACACACACTCTGCCAACACATTTGCTTTAGAAGAAGACAAGGTGGGTGTGTAAGTAGGATTGGGTGGGTGAAAAAAGGCAGATTAAAGTGTAGGTTTGTCTGTGTGCACACGGGTGCTTTCCCCTTAATATGTCAAATTACTGCAGGATGGAAAACCCACATCAACCAGCCATGGGCAAGCCATTTGTTCCATTAATTCATCATTGTCAGAAGTTATGTTTATATCATGTCTCCATGCAAAACATGACCTTCTGTGTATGGAAAACATCTTTTAACATTAACAAGCAATGCAAATGATGTCAGATGACCTTTTTCTCATGGTGTCCCACAGTTACTAGCTGTTACTCATCTCTGGCATGAGTGTCAGTGTGTGCGCAGGTCACCCACTGGGAGATGTTTCATTAACAGCCACAGCGTTTGTGATTGTGTGCTGAGTAGCATGTAAACACACAATATCGTTTCAAACCTGTAGTTAAAAATCTGCACTGCCATCAACAGTTTGGGTGTTGCTGTTATTCACTTCCCCTACTTACAAGATTCACAAATGTGTTATGCGTGTGTGTTTGTGCATGTGTGTATAAGTGTGTCTAGAGTCTCTCTTTCATTTGAAGTGTTTTCATAACAATGCCACAGCTCTTTATTGCACATTTGTTCATTTCCCTACTTATGGGTGTGGGGCCAGTATTGTATTACTTAATTTTACTTCTATCTTTATGAGGAAAAAAATATTTTTTTCAATGATAATAAGTTCAGAGAAGTACCTTAACAACAATAACATTATTATTGATCCTTGCTGTAATGTTAATTATGTGTTGCTTCAGGGTGTAAGGTTCAATAATGGAAATGCATACTGCCGATGCTGTGCTCCAGTGTAGACAGTGAAATCTGGCTCCAGTTTGTGGATGTGATTTAAGTGTATGTTTAAAATTTGGGATAATTTGGAGGTTGACTTTATTTTTTTTTTTAAACCTCAGATATACAAAATAAAATGTATGTGTATTCATTTGTGTGTGTGTTCACATCCATGTGTGTCTATTGATTTGGGATGTGTGCAAGGATACAAAGAGACCCCTGAGAATGAGGGGTCAACAGCTGCTCCCCAACAACCAATCAATTGCAGTGTATCAGTAAACATTACGCACAGACACACACACACACACACGGACACACACAGACGGCACTCTGTTCTCGGATCTGTTGCCATGGATACCAGATACAGGCAGCCAAGAGGGAGCAGTTTTCCAGCTTAAACTGTAAATATTGAATTATGATGTGGAGAGAAGAGACAGCAGTGCAGGGCAACGTTCCTGCCTGAATGATCTAAATATCTAGATAATCCTTTCATCTCTATTCACCGCTACAGGAAATCTGGAGCATCATTCATGTTCATCAAATTCAGCATAAAAAGATCAATCTGTCTTCCTGATCCAGGCATTTATCTGACTCTCTATCACAGACTGAGAGCTACCCCCATTCCTTCATCTTCCCCTGCCTTTTTGTCTGGAAAGTCTTCATTCCCTCAAGTAGGATGCAAAGTAAATGCTTCTCGATGCCTGATTTGCATTACATAAAAGTGAATCTTACACCAATTTACCAAACGCTACAGCTTTTATGTGGCAACAGTTCCTTTGTGGTTTCATCTATGCGGAGATAGGAGGTTGAGTTGAAGAGGCGAAAAAGGAGAAATGATGGATTAACAATTAATAAATGCTTTGGCAAATGTTTTAAGTGAGGCCACTGGAGAGAAAGACTGAGAGAAGAGCCAAAAAGAGACTTTCAAGGTGAATGTCAATATTTGGTTTGCCATCTTTATGAATAATATAAGCAGTGGAGCAGAGCTAAAATAATAATGACACTAATATTCATAACAAAGCTACAGCACTTGACTGAACCAGAGAAAAAGAGTCAACATGCTAACCTTGAGTTGACATTGGGAGCAGGAGAGGCTCACATTCGATCAATGAAGGGCTTTTCTCAGGGAGTCCACTAATCTCACAGGGCAGTCGAGGGTTCATCAGAGCTGAGAGACCCCTGGGACTGTCAGACGTAATGGGGTTAGCTCAGAGAGAGAGAGAGACAGAGAGATGTGTGTGCGCAGGAGAAAAGGTCTCTGCCTGTAAAGACAGACAGCAAAAGCATGCAAGGAACGTGCGGTTGTGATAACATGCACTTGTGTGTTGCAGATGTGTAAGACAACAGCGCATCTCTCTATGTGTGTATGTGTGTGTGTGAGTGTGTGTGTCAGAAGGAGCGAGGGCCACGCTGATAGAGTGAGAAGTTAATGAGATGTGTGACAAGGTTGATTACTGTGGTCTCAGTGATCTGGATGGGTTAATGAAGTAAATGACTTCTTGGATAACACATCACTGGGGCTATCTTCAGCTCCTGATGCACTTAAATAAGCCAGACAGGCTTTCTCTTCTCCTTCATTTACCTTGCAAAGGTGACTTGCATGAGTACCCTGTTGCCTTTAGTTGCATAAGACACATTCAGTAGTCATGGAATCAAGAGTTTGAGTCCATTCTAGGGACACATTTCACACATTCATTTGCAATTTCCCAATGTTTTAGTATTTCCCTTGTGTAGGCTATCAAATTATATAGAAACTGGAGCTATATGATATTTAGAGCATTTCATTATAATAGAGTTGCACGAGGTTAGGGCTGTCATGTACAGTCTCTCTGAATGACTAAAGTGGCCACCTGCAGTTTCCACAAGCAGCCATAATTGCATTGCTAGACACAAACACAAACCAAGAGAGAGAAAGACTTATTGCTAGACATTGTTCTCCATTTGGGAATGAGATAAAGATTCTCCTAATGAGAGCGATAACAATGGCTGAAAGGAGATGCAGACCCGAACAAAACAACAATGCAAATGGAAGCTAAAACAACAACAAAGACAGCCCTACTTGATTGTGGACTCCCTGCTGACTCTGTCTATGTGAAGAGATGACACTGTGCCTATCCCCTACTACTCTAAGGACATTATCATAATGTTGTGTCTGTATGAGCTGAGCTATCAAGTGGGCTTATCTTCTCAAGTTCTCTACAAGCCCCGGTGTATACTGATGTTTCAGATGCTGAAGGAAGACAGCAGTGAACAGAAAGAAATCTGCCCTAATATTTATTCAAATTGACAGTTCTGGCATCTAACGATGCAGCCCAGAACTGACAGCACCAATCTGATGAATCTCTGCATTGGTTGTAAACAAACGACAGCAAGGAAGATAATGATTGTCCTTCTGTTTGACCTTCTGCCTTCTTCCTGACTTGTGAGCACAGACAAAAAATTACTGGATGGAATAAAATGGGCAAAGGGAAGTACCTTTTGCCGTAAGTCTATAGAGTGATAAATAAATTTGGCTTCAAATCCTGTTGTATATGCTATATTATGGGAAGAGACAAACAGCAACCAACATACTAAGTGTGGCAACATCTATTACACACATGAATAATGAATAATTAGTTCTCAGAAACATATTGTTTGTCACAGCATGTGTGAACCTTCACACCTCAAACATCCACCCTACAGCATCCTGTTGTGTTTTAACTGTGCATGTGGTCAAATACAGCTGCATTTGTGTGTGTGTGTGTGTGTGTGTGTGTGTGTGTGTGTGTGTGTGTGTGTGTGTGTGTGTGTGTCTGTCTGTCTGTGCGCGTGTGTGTGTGTGTGTGTGTGTGTGAGACAGAGTCAGGAACAGAAACAAAGATGAAAACTCCCTAGATGACAGAACACTGCCACTTCCCCTGAGACTCTGTGAGTAAAACTGAGATGTAAAGCAGGTGTATGATACAGCACTGACTGTGATAGCGCTGAATCATTCATCACTTACACATTCAGTCAGAGCTTCAAAGTTCCTTTTAAATTTTATCTGTGGTTTTGGTGTAGTGACCTAATAAATGACTTATATAAATGACAGAAATGTCAGACAGGGGCAGTTCTTTGTATGTTAATCAACAATTTATTTTTGCTTTGATCTTATATTTTTACACCCCCATCAGGATTTTGTATTCTGCATTTTGATGTGACATGCAAGGTTTGTGGGTGGTGGTGTTGGCGTAAAACAAATCTGACTACTGTGAGTTTGTCTAATACCACATGTGTTAGGTGGGGTGATGTAAAAAGGAGATAAAAAAATACCTTAGTGATCACCAAAGAGATGAAATTGCTTCCTCTTACCTATCTTTTAAAGGCTGTTGTCCAGATTATCATATCTTTGCAATCAGTGCACAGTGTCTCAGAGGGAGAACGAGGTGGCCCCATACTACACACACACAAGCACATACAGACACGTACGCACAGAACAGACACCTGGTCTGCATTTGTTGTTTACTGTACATCGTGTGAACACTGTCCCATCTGAGACTGCTTCCCAGCAGCAGGATGTGGTGGTGCGACACGTCCTCGCTCAACAACACCCACTTCCTATGAGTTTGATAAACAGCCTTGCGGTTTTACTCTCCTCCTGCCCGTCAAACAGAAGTACATGCACAAGCGCAACAGCGTCAACATCTGCTAATGTGACACATATTATTGTGCATAATACTATCCATAGGTATCAAAAGATTTATGGTGACTGAATAACGCCACCACCAATCACTTATGTCTCTTATGCCTCTGTAACTCAGCTGCTGCTCTTCTCATCCCTAGCCCCACAGAAAAACTGAGGGAAATGAGTCCAAGAATGCCCTCGAATCATATCAGGATTAGAGGAGGACATCAATATGTCACATTTGTTTTAGAGCGAGTGATGTAAGTGGGTCTGAGTTATGTCTGCCACTGGACAGTTATGTTCCACATTAAAGCCTGTCTATCTGTCCCTTAAGGTTGATGATACAATGCCAGTAAAGACTTCGACTGCTGCTAGAGTCTCTTCTCTTCTCCTCTCTGCATGCTTGCATGGGCACATACGGTGCTGTCACTCACATCTGTGAGCTGTCAGGATATGAATGTGCATGCATCTGAGAGTAGAATGAGGGGTGTATTAAGTCTGCTGATCCTTCACACTCCTCTTGTCAAACATAACACGAAAATGAAATTGTGTGTGTGTATGTGTGTGTGTGTGTGTATGTGTGTGTGTGTGTGTGTGTGTGTGTGTGTGTATGAAATGTGGGAGACAGGGCGGGTCAAAGAAGAGGAGCCATGCCTAATCCTGTGGGATGTGAGGGTATCTACTGTGTATGGAGATGGGATGTAGAGATGTGCTCAGTGGTGCATGGATCACAAAACTTTCATAACTGACAGAAGAGACTCCCAGGGGACCAATGTCAAACTGCTAACTGATAAAAGAAAGAAAGAAAAAAATAACAACTTTGTAATATAAAAAAAGAATAATAATAATAATTTTCATGTGTTCCAGAAATCTATGAGCGTGTGTATTTTTTAAGCAATTAAGATATTAAGAAAGTAGAAAGTATTTGGGAAATTAGAAAACACATTTCCAGAAAAGAAGAAAAGAAAATGTTTTCTGTGTTTTAGTGACCAACTCAATTGTATTTTGTAAATATAAGAAAATTTGGTTTGGTACCATCAACACACTCAAACAAAAGCAGCACCTTTCAGTTTTTAGTAGTAGTAGTTTAGGGACTGACAATACTAATTGTTACAATTCTGCAAATGAAATATTTGTGTCTCACCAGTATCTGTGTTTATTTTTAATAGGAGACAAATTTAGACTGCAAGCCAGCCAGTCACGCACATGCGCTCTGTCTATGCAGCCATACTGTTGTTAGCACAAATAAAACAAAATTTAAAATCAATGATGTTTATATATCAGATTGTCAAGATAAGCCTGCTTTACAATTTATTTGCTGTGCTGTCGTTGTTGGTTATATTAGGCCGGGAGGTGGCAGTGTTGCTCAATTTAACGTCTTCTTTAACCCGGAAAAACTACTTATGGACCTTTAACAAGGCAGGAAGTGTCTCTTCGTGAAGCTGACAGTTTGCTGCCATGGCGCTTGATGTGAAGTCTAGAGCCAAACGATATGAGAAATTGGATTTTCTCGGAGAGGGTCAGGTAAGTAAGAAATGTATCAATGATTTCTGTCTGTACTTCTGTCTGCGGGCACGTTTTGGCTTGTTGTGTAGAAAGCACGATAGGAAGCTAACAAGGTTAGCTGGTTGTTAATGTCAACAAAGCATTTCTGGTGCATGCTGTTGTGACCTCAGCAGCAGTGATGCTGAAACAAAAACAGATATATGTGGCTTTGTGTTTCTGCATTTATTGATCTATTTTTTTCTCCCCAGTTTGCCACAGTGTACAAAGCCAGGGACAAACAGACTGACACCATAGTTGCTATTAAAAAGGTAACATTACAACATGTTAGCTTGATTTTGGACTTTGTTAGCATCTGTATGCTATGTTTAGCACCAACATGTTTCCTTGTCTTTCTGGCAGATTAAGGTTGGCCACAGAACCGAGGCTAAAGATGGTAATTCAGGACTGTCTGCGCAAATATACACACTCAGCGTTTTGAACACACTGTGCGGTTTTAATGACTATAATTTATTCTAGGTATCAATAGGACAGCTCTTCGAGAAATCAAACTGCTGCAAGAGCTGCATCATCCAAATATCATAGGGGTATGCAAACAGTCAGTATGTCAACATGTGTATATCATCTTATTTAAATTCTACTAATAATAAATATAGGGAGAATAATTATTTCCTTTAATGTTATAATACAATTAATTTGAGTAATATTGGGTACTAATATTGATTTTGATGCTTGTTGTAGCTGCTTGATGCCTTCGGACACAAATCCAACATTAGCCTGGTGTTTGACTTCATGGAAACAGATCTAGAGGTGAGGCAGCCCCCAGATGTTAACTTCGTTCATATTAGGCTTTAAATATTCTGACCACTATTAATAGTATTTCCTGAAAATGACAGTCTTAATTAACATCAGTAAATTATAGACTTTGCCTGCTTTTCGCTGTTTAATTACAGATGTTTATTTTCCTTTTACATATGGTATGCCCATATGTGTATGTAAATATATGCTGATCACAGGCATTGTAAAACAAGCTTCATTTCACTGGTGGGCCTCCAGGTTCCCCCCCAACCACCCACCCACCCAACTCCAGTGTTTCTGAATTGAATTGATAAATTATAAGAAATCTTCTGTCTTTATCCCAAGCCAATACACACAAAACTGAACTTCAAGCTACCATCACAAATTATGTAATGGCATTTACAGATTGACTTGAATTGAATCAATCCATTGACTCAAAACTACATAAAAAGGGCGAAACACTGTTCCGGCCACTCATCATCCACCTGCTCCTGTCCAGTCAAAATATCCCACAGATCATCTAGAAATACCAGAAGATGTTCCGTGTTGTATGGCCCTAATATAGTGTGACCATGGGGAACCCTCTAGCTACAGATAGCCACATTGCCACCGAGCAAGGAAGATTTTTATTCTGTTTACCAGCTGGATTTAATTGCAATCACTTATTGTACACGTACACAATTTTCACCTGCAGTGCCACACAAGGCTGATTCAGATCTGAAAACTCTGTCTAGGTAAATATTGCTTAAGGTTTTGTGAATTTGTAAAAACTATAATAGAGATCAGGAAGAGAGCATTTAAAAGTCAATGTTAATATTTTGTCTATCTGTTTTAGTTGTGTGGAAATATTAATCTGCTTTTTTGTCAGGCTTCCATTAATTTAGAGAAATCCTTCTCAAGAATTGAAAATCGAAATATGATTGAAAGGTATAAGGTCAGATGGGAATATATGTGCAAAGACAATATGAGCAGGATGACGAAGGCAGCAGTGTGAGTGCTCTAATCAAACCATAAAGTGCCTCCATGAGGTCTCTAAGGCTGTTATATTTTTCCCAACCTCCTCATCTGATTTATTTTAGCATACAAGGCTCCGGTTTGGCGGCCACCACCAATACATCCCCCTCTAATAGAAGGATGCAAAACAAGATAACGGTGCTTAAAAAAAAAAAATCAATATCGCTCCTCTCTTGGCTCTCACAATGAGTGATTCCATTAGCTACTCCCAGGCAGCAGACCAACAGGACAGACACAGTGATGAAATGTGATGCTTATCTTATAACCTTTACTTAAAGCCTATTGTCAGGTTGAGATTTGACTGTATAAGCTTATTGGCTACAGATGTTGGATGCTTTTAACATTACGTGGCAGGATAGTAGAGCTAGCGTTTATAGAGCTGCTGGGTCAGTGGAGGTTTTGGATGAGCGGTTGAATCTGAACTGTGCTGTTGATTTTTGGCTCCAGCTGTGTCCACTTACAGCTGTGTCCCAGCTGTATGCAATTCTCTTATCTGCTCTGCTAAGTGTAATTTCATTTTGTAATTTAATGTGATCTGCAGATGCAGAATGTAAAGACATGAAGTAATAGATGAAGATGATTAGTTAAAAGATATCTGGCTTTATTTAAGTCTCTTTGCCTTCGTTTTGTTGTGTTAGGTGATTATCAAAGACACCAGCCTAGTCCTGACTCCAGCCAACATCAAAGCATACATCCTCATGACTTTACAGGGATTAGAGTATATGCACCAATACTGGGTCCTGCATAGGGTAAGAGCTTTTGTACTTTTTATTTTGTACTATACTTTACTGTAGACATACAGTATGACACACAGTCAGTAATGTATGCTGTATGTTTCTACTTGGTATGACTAGGATCTGAAGCCCAATAATCTGCTGTTGGATGGTAATGGAGTGTTAAAGCTGGCTGATTTTGGCTTGGCCAAATCATTTGGCAGCCCTAACAGAGTTTACACACATCAAGTTGTTACCAGGTCTGTGCTGTTTCTCTATATAACAAAACCTATACTAATACCCATTTATACTTACATATACTCACTGTACATTTGTGGAACCACGTGTCTATACCAGTTTAGATAATAAATGATTTTGTGTTTTATTTTATTAATGTAAATTTTATCTCATGAGGAACTAAAATTGGGCTTGGTTGACAGCATGCATTAAAGAAAATGAACAATTAGACCACTGGATTGTAACAAATTACAAAAGGGCTGAGATTGGAGGCTTCATTCCATTTTCCATTAATAATCTTTTTAATATAAGAGAGTGCCTTTATGGTTTCACATGCATTTTGAGAGTTCAGGTTTTACTCTGTTCATTGATCGCTTTCTTAGGTGGTACCGCTCCCCGGAACTCCTGTTTGGTGCAAGGATGTATGGTGTGGGTGTTGACATGTGGGCAGTGGGATGCATTCTGGCGGAGTTGCTCCTTCGGGTACACAAACTTCACTCCAGAGAGAAATTCATAACAGAAACAGGTGATGCTGTTATTTTTGTACCTATGTTGATGTATGTGTGTGTCATCTTTGCCATAGATACCATTCCTTGCTGGAGACTCAGATCTTGACCAGCTGACTAAGATCTTTGAGGCTCTTGGGACACCCACAGAAGATACATGGCCTGTTGGTATCATTTTTTTTACCCATATATGTCTGTAATATTATAGCTTAAATATGAGGATCATTGCATAATTAAAAAAAATCTATCTGCAGGGACTGAGTAGTCTACCAGACTACGTGTCATTCAAAATCTTTCCTGGCACACCTCTGGAACAAATATTTACTGCAGCTGGCGATGACTTGCTAGAGCTACTACAAGGTCTTTTCACCTTTAACCCATTGACAAGGACCACAGCTACACAGGTTAGAAGCACACTAAAGCACAGTAGCTGTTGTCACTTGTAATATGGTGATGTGGTTAATGATCTTTCTTTCACCTCGTATGGTGAGGTGGTTATGTAAGATGATGCTACCTACTTAGACAGTGATGTGTAAGGCATTATTACCTATTTATAGGTGATGCAATATTTACTCTAATCTGCACGACAACTCATCTGTTGTTCTCCAGGCTCTGAAGATGAGCTACTTCAGTAATCGACCTGGCCCCACTCCTGGTCACCAGCTTCCCCGACCCAACTGTTCAGCTGAGGTTCTGAGGGAAAAGGAGAAGGTTGGACTCAAGAGGAAAATAGAAGGCTTGGAGACAAGTAATGGACACATGCTAACTCGTGTTTTTTTTTTTTTTAACTATATGTTATTAAAAATACACCAGCTATATTTGATATACACTACACTGTACTGTTGTTATAAGATACTTCCTGTAATATTCACATGAGGTTGATCAGTATCACCGTGGTTTGAACAGCAAGGGAGAATGTCTGCAAAATAAATATTTGAGGCTGATTTTAAAAGGAACTTGAAATTTTAGAACATCACACACAGATTAAACATACATGACATATCATGATTTTATTTCCCTAGTAAAATATTTCTGAGTTCTCATGTTAAGGTCATAAATTCAGAATACCACTGGACTGAACCTAGCAATTCAAAGGGTGTTGGCTCACTTTTAACTAGTTTGAAATTCTGTATATAGCAAAGTATAACACACACACACATACACATTTATACTGCTTAGGGCATTGTGGGAGGGCATGTTTTACTGAAGTAGGACCTTGGTGTTACTGGGAGGTTCAAAGCTTTTCCAGCTCCTCCCATGGTTCGGAAACTTTAGTGGTTAGCAGATTGCTCATTATAGGCTTGGTGTACTTGTATGTGTAGTTTAGGTAAAGGGTTATGTACTGGTGCTATAAGTGTTTTTTTTTGCATATGTGTCGCACTTTTATGTACTTTCATTTTAATATTACAAAAATATAAACTGAAATTAAGTTTTTAAATGATTAATTCATCTATTAAGGGGAAAAAGTTGTCTAAACCTGCCTGGACATATGTGAAAAAAGTAATTGTGCCTCTTGCTAGATCATGAGGGAACTGTGATTAATAAATTAATGATCTGAAACACACCAGCCAGGTGGCCTCAACAAGGTTCGGACTCAAATCTGATTGAGATGCTTTGGGATTGCTCCAGTGTGGCTGAATTAAAACAATTCTACAAAGAAGAGTTGGCCAAAATTCCTCCACAGTGATGTGAAAGAGTCATTACTAGTTATCACAAACACTTAATTGCAGTTGTTGCCACTAAAGGTGACACAAACAGTTATTAAGTTTAAGGCGCAATTATTTTTTCACATAGCACCAGGCAGGTTTGGACAGTTTTTTCACTTAATAAATGAAATCGTTATTTAAAAAGTGCATTTTGTATTTACTCAGGTTATCATTTGTTTGATAATCAAGTGTAATAAAGTGTGACAAAAATGCAAAAAAAAGAGGTATTAAGAGAATTAGCAAATATTTTTATAGCACTATATGTGTAAACTCAGTGTAATATATATATTTTTTTATAATTTTAAATTTTGTTTTCCTCATTTTCAGCTGTTATGAAGAAGAAGCTAATTTTCTGACCAGCTGGAACGTGATAGATCAGAGGACCATCATCTTCACATCACTCCATGACTCAGCTTCCCAAAAAGTTCAGGACTGTCCACTGGAACGAAAATAAGACGATTCAAAACCAGTGGAAGAGAAAACTTTAGGACATTGCAGAAGTTATAGCTGTTAGATGAGTTGGGAACTGTGCCTAAGATTAGCTCTTAGCTGCTGCTGTGTCCAGCAGTTGATGTGCAGCAGAGACTGTTTGCAGTCAGTAGCATTGGCTCCGGTGCTCCTTCATTGATCCCTAATCTTTGGGAGACTGGTTGTATAGGTCTATTTATGTGACTAAAAAAACAAATGAGGGTGCCTGACTCTTTTTTTTCTTCTTCTTCATGTTGATGTATTTGTATTTTTTGTATGTAAGACCAATAAATGGTGCAAAGGCATATGTGGGATTTTCTTGCTATGGGTGTGATTGGGACAAAAGAGTAAAACATTTTATAACTAAATTCAGGATTAAACTATATAGTATATATGATTTATTTGTACACATTTTGTCCTCTGTTATAGTCCGATCTGATTGAGAGACAAATTCACACAATAACACATATATTGTAGACAAATTAGACTGATTTCATATTAGTCACAGTTGTTTTTACATTCATTATGTGTATGTGGACAGAAATGTGCTTCTTGTTTATTTATTCAGAATGTAAGAGTCAGAGGTGGCTGTGCGTGGGTTTGACGTCTTCAGAGCAAACAGGCTTGACACTTGACATGCTTGGCAGTGTCATGCAGCAACTTGCCACAAGACATATCTTTCCCTCTCTGTCCTTTCTCCTCAACATTGCTGTGATCCTCTCTGACATGTCACAGGCTCTGAGACTCTGGCAGGCGTTCTGCTTATCTTTTGGTTTTCTGACAAATGGGATCAAATTAGAGAAGAAGACCTGGAAAAGGAGGAGATGAGATTAACTGTTGGAAAAGTCTTCATATTTGAACCAATACATGTTATACTCAATCACAAAAAACAGTGTGGATTTGTATTTTTTGCTTAATGTTAAAAGCCATCTGATTCATGATGTTTAGATTACATTTATATCAGACTGATTTTATGAAAAGTTGCAAACATGAATGCATAAATGCCTTTTTTTGAGGAGTGTTATAAAACTCGGGATCCGAGCAGAGAAGGTTGTGGGTTTGAGATCATGTTTTCTAAGAGGCCACCATGTGTGATTCACGCATATTTATGACTGTCCACAATACAGCACTGAGATGGAGCACAATGACTTTGTGTGGCTTCAGTGGATCAGATGACAGGTTTGGCAAATAGCAGCACAGTCAGAGAGAGTTACAGTAGCAGCCTTATCAGCTTAAACATTTCACTGACAGGGAAGGTCACTGTTGTTAGCCTAGTTGTTTGTTAAAAAGTTCATATCTGACAAAGTCAACACTACAGCAGTATTTTTTCTGTGTGTTTTATTTTCTGTGTTGTGTCTATGTGGGCTTGCTGTGTGACTTGCTCCACGGAACAACACCACAAAATGTAACTTCAAACTGTAAAACTAACCATTTTTGTTGATGCCTAAACTTTATCTGCTTGGGAATATAAAATATTACATCGTAAAGGCATCTGTCTTACCAGTTATACTAAATATTTTGTTATACATATCAATAAAATACAAATAAAAATTACTAAAAGCATAGGCATTGCACTATATGAATTGACTGTATGTTACCTGTTTTGAAATGTTTACTATCTATAATCAGTTATAATTATTTAGTATTGTTTATATTACACTATAAAATGATCCAGATCATTTCACATGTTCAATATAATATTTCTTTATGTCTTGGGTTTTGGCATTGGTTTTATTGCATGTAGGTCTTGTGTCACGTTGTTACTTTACATAGCATCCCTCAATCGATAATATAAACAAGACTGTGGCTTATTTAGACCATATAAAGGTCTTAATTTGTGTGACATGTAGCTTTGTGGTAAATTATCTGTAATAAAAAGAAACTGTAACCTTAGAATGTGCCATAGAGGTTTTGTTTTTGTATATTTAGTGATCTGGGTTCAGTCTTTGTGGCAGAGGCAGCACAGCTTGTTGAGCTTTATGTCGGTGATGTGCAGTGGGAGGAGAAACAGGGAGGAAGAAAAAAGGGAGTCGAGAGGAGAGACAGCGGCGGCGGCGGGGGCCAGAGAGGCAGGACGCAGCAGGCGAAACAAGGACATACGCGGTGTTCTCGTGTGGTGGTGGCAATTCCGTGCGGAAGGAAAAGAAAGCGTTTTCCTGTGAAGTGGATTATATTTATTGTCTCCCCGCAAAATGTGTGTTCCGTGTTGTATATCGCAGGTGAGGAACAATTATCCGAGTTACTGCTGTGTTTTTGTTGTTGTTATCGTTCAACGGTTGTAGACGTTACAGTGGAACGTTAAGCTAAGTCGAACGTTGACTGTTGAGGTCTTGTTTACTGTTTTATCGATATCTGTAGCATTAGCCACTTCGCTGTCAGCTGAAATGAAGTGACAGTATGTATTTGTGTCCTGTTGATTTTCGACCTCTTATCTGCTACCGGAGTTAATTAACGAGAAACAAAAGATTAGATTCGACGTTACCTTGCTGAACCGACTGAATAACTTCGCCGTATTAATGTGAAAGCCATCAAAAGCCGACAAAGAAAAACGAAACAAAGCAGCTAGCTGCTAGCTAAAACATCAGCCACAGCTCCAGTAGTTACCTGTTTCCAAAACTAGCGTTATCTGTGTCTTTATAGATAACGTTACAGATGTGAACTGACTCAAACATTGTGGGTTATCAGCCATCACCTTTGTCTTGCATGCCTAAACTCGTTGTGGTTAAATGGGTTTTTTCTTGCCTTTTAGTAACTAATGCACAGTTGAACTTTGTTTTGACCACGAAGGAACATCTTGCTACTTATCTCAAAAACCTGAGACTATTCTGTTTTATAGTGTTATTTGACTAATCTAGTGTCTTGTATGGAAATCCATAAATGTTAAAGAAAATATATGGTGGCATTGTTTTATTTTGAATTATTTATAGTGAAAATTCTGTATTTTGAACCCGTGGAAGTAAAATGATATATATGAATCGATCAGTTGCTTAATGTATTTATTTTAAAAATTCATGAGAAAGAATTAACAAATGAATCGGTAATGTAGGAAATGCTTAGTCTTTACATTATGTATGTTTATGAGGTTAGATAATTGACTGTAAGTAATATGAATTTGTAGATTACTTTAGAAAAGACAGGGAGGTATAGCCTAAAGTTAGAGACAGATTTCTGTAGTGTTTTTTCCATCTAACAGATACATTGCTGAGCTATTCTGGTATTGAATTTAAGTATACAGATACATCCTTCAACTAAGGGGAACACGGTTTTAATTTCTGTTCTTGTCTTGGGGGAGGATGGGGTTTTGGAAACTTAAATTAAGGGCAAACAATAAGATTGGAGGCTATAGGTGCCCCACTAGAGGTTGTGTTCGGATAATATATACTTTTGCATGGAGGTAGAAATTAAGAGTGTGTTGTTTGGGTTACAAAGAGAGACGAGCAGGCATGATGTGGGAGCAGCTCACTGTGAATTTCTCAGTGGGATCAGGGATGTATGCCATGCATTGATGGGGGTAGGCTTTAGCTCGGTGTTGAGTGTTGTCCAAAGTGCTGTAAGCGTTGGCTGTGAGTGTTGGACTGGACAGAAACCATGTGGGTGTCTGTAGGCAGCACAGCAAAGGCACAAGCAACTTTGGCAAGGTACATAAGTCGTGATGAGAGAATGTTGTTTAGAAAATATTCTTCCTGTTAAAGTATCCTTGAGTAAGACACCAAGGACTGACCCTACTATTCCCTGGCCCCTGTAGATATGCAAGCAGAAACTATAACTCTTCTATAACTATAACTCTATAACTAAACTATAACTCTGACACTTAATGTTACATTTGTGTTTATCTGAGGCCCAAACTGTCACAATCATATTGTGCTTTGACTGCTTGTTACCAAGGTCATGGCGCAGTGGCTGTAATGTTCAGGTGCTGATGAGGTATAAACTTACTTGAGTTTTAGAGGCATAGCCCATGTGAATTACAGCCACTGAACATCTGTAATTATCCCCTCTAAAATAAATATCCAGGTCAGTCATACAATTAGAATTACTGGCTATCTGTGTTCATGTGAAACATGTTTCATATTTTCAGCCAGTTTCTCAGTAATTTTGCTGTGGTCAGCAGCAGCAGGAGTTTGCTCTCCCATCGGGACGTCATTAGCAATGTTACATCTTTGTTGTCTCCTTCTGGTCTGTTATACAGCAGTGATATGGTCTTCAGCCTCTTCGTCTTCATATCTTACCTTGTTATGTTCCAGTTACTTTGTTCCTAAGTCTTGAAAGTGCTGTAACCATGTGAAATACCAGTTCACTCTTTGGGTGGTACCATTAGAAAAAGTTGACTTACAGTAAAGCTGTGATTTAGAATGACATAATATTGTTTGCAAGTCTGTGTAAATGAAGATTTAACTCACTCAGTGCACTGGGAAGTGAAACAGGCCTCAGGATCAGCCTGTGCTTGTTGATCTGATACTGCCTTGTATTTTGACTGACATCCTGTTTCTATTTGGTCTGTTTCCTTTAGTTATTTTTGTGAAGCGCCTTTGTCTGCATTTGATTAAATCATTCCTGCCCTCTGTTTTTCAGCTTTTCCCTATACCCCTGCTCTTTTTTGTGTATTTTTTGTTTTCTGCACATTGGAGTTTCTCTTTGTTGGTTGTAGCTAGGGGCTGTATTTGCCAGGGGAGAAGCAAAGATCTCCCTTTGTGCATAGGAAACAGAGCAGTGATACATTTTTGCAGTGTGTATACAGCTGCCTAGCTAAATAGACAATAACAGAGCTGTCTGTCACAATATAAGGGGAAATGCAATTGATCTTGTTCTAGAGCTTAGGCTAGCCTAACTTGTTGTCTTCAAATTTCTTTGTGTTTAGATGGCCATTTTTTTCCTGCTCCTTTCTTCTGACAACTTTGAAGGCAGATACTGTAATTTGAGATTAGGGTGTGTGTCTACAGTTTCATCTAAACCATTAGTCAGTCATGATTCACTACAGTTATCTTTGGCCTGTGGACATTATCATTAGGTTGTAGCTAACAGGGAGTTATATAGTTATGAAGCAGCTAGCTACAGCATAGTCTACACATAAAGGACAAACTGTACTAAAGAACAGTAGAACACGGAATAAAGACGAATGTGTTACATTAAGAGCCATGCTGATAATTTCAGTCAACCTGAAGTTTATACTCCCGCTGTTGCAGTCATTGAAATTTTTATGCCTCTTCTTCCAGTCAAGTTGTTTTGACAGTGTTCATCTAAATTATGAGTCATGTCTGTGTGTGCTGCTATACTTTTTCCAATGTTAACTCTAGTCGGTGTTTGCCTGGTGGTGTTGTTTTTTTCCCAAGTACTGATAAACATAAATGCAACCATTTAATGTCAGCTGATGAAAGTTTTCCCCTCAGGCCAAAGCCAGGGAGGAGAAATCAGTTTTCACCACAGCAGAAATTGTGTCTATAGCTTGGTTCTAAATCTGTCAGAAATGAAAAATCTAGTACCAATATTAACTTTTTTCTCTTTGGGTATTCCATCCAGATTTTGTGAGATGGTAATGTCCTCATTTATCAACCTGTGTAAGCAGTGTTGACACATCTGCTGGGCTGGTTGCTTTGTTTAGGGAGAGAGCCTTAACTGGATCTGTATTTGACTACCTCCTCTTGATTCTCCTCTACTGTGCTTACTGTGATGTAATGAGTGACCTAGTTTTGTCAGAGGCTATGCACAGCAGGGTTTAGCCCTCAGTGTTTGATGTAGTTTTTGTGCCGCTCCTTCTTTTCATTATTCTTTCTTTGAGGATAACATGACGTTTGTGAATGAAGAAGGGGAAAAGACAAGGTAAATTTAATCTTATCTCTGATAAACCGCTCAGTTAAATCAGATGTTGTTTTAGGATTGTCTACCACTGTATTTCATTTGTTAATTAAGCATCCAGCTCTAGGTCAGAGATCTTGTTGAAGAAGCTGTGTGTGTGTGTGTGTGTGTGTGTGTGTGATTTAGGGTAAAAGCCAGGTGAAGATAACAAAGAAAGGGGAAAATGGGTAAGGAAAGCATTCAAGTAATAAGGTGCGGTCAGATGGAGGATATAAGATGAAGATAATGAAAAAGAGCTTTAGGCTAAGGGAGAAAAAGATGAGTCTTTGTCTCCTAAGAGGTTCAGTGCAATGAGTTTCTGAGCCTTCTGTGGAGGATTGTGGGAGTCTTGTCTTTAATTAACTCAAAGAGTTTACCTTAGCTTTTCAGGAAGTAGCTTTTCAGCAGTTCCTCTGTGTTACGACAGCATTTTGATCTTTTACATGAGTGGCAACAGCAGTATGTTGAGTTAGTGGGGGGTTGCTGTTAATATAAAAGTAGGGGTGTAGGCTGCAGACATGCCGGCCACCTGTTAACATGTTGGAGGGGCAGGCGGGCAGGGTGGAGGAGGGGTTGGATGGCCTGTGAAGTGGATAGGGTCAGTGTTTGTTACCATGGATACTCTTTTTGTATCTGTGTGTAGTGGAATTCCTGGAGACATTTTCCTCTCCCGGCTCCCCCTCCATCCATCGGCTCTACAGAGTTTGGGCCCCCACACTGTGTGCATTTCGCCAGTGAAACACCCGCTTAGTAATGAAATCTAAACAACTGCACAGCTTAAATCATCCTGTTTTTTCCTGCTTACTATTAGGCTGTTGTGGTTAATTATTCACCCGTTAAGAAAGACACAACAGAGACAAAGGAGATGGCTTATCTTGTTAAGCTCTAGTCAGAGGGCCCACATACATAAAACTTGGTTTAGATTCAAGGTTAGAAGTCCATGAGTCTACAAAAGCAGAGAAGCAAAACTGCCTAATGTGCACCCTTACTTAGTATCTCAGGCATTTGTAAATTGGTTGCACGTGTATAAGCTTGATGCCCACTTCCTCAATTATATATGAATGGATAATAACATAACCTTGATAAATCCTGATTGGGAATAAACTGGTCTTCAAGAGGTCTATGACCCCATTACAAAATGAGGTCAGATTGTTATTGATCTATTTTGTCTGTTGTTATTTCTGTTTCTATTGAGTAAAGGAATTTCACATGAATTTTGTATACTCAGCTGAAAGCTGCCTTCCTTTCTTATTATGCCACCCTGGTTCCCCACTTTGTTGATTTCTGATTCAAAAGTGGAAAACAATTTATTCTTAATTTCTTTACATTTTAAAGTCTTCATAGGTGATCACAAGATAGGTGATCACAAGGTATGGTGAAATGATAAGTTGTCACCTCACATATGCAGGGTTTTTTTTTAGTTCTCAGAGCACAGGTGTGTCGTATCATACTATCCCATGTTTTCGTGATAACGAAACAGAACAGTGACTCAAGGCGTGTTAGAATGAAAGAGAGATTATTACAGAAAGGTCATTATGGAGTAATGCCGCCTCATTTAAAAAAAATTAAGTCCACCTAAAGTCCAACTGACTGTAAGTAAAACTAAACAAAACTGCCTTGTAGAAATCTAAATAAGTCACTTTACACCATTGATTTCTTTTCAGATAATATGTGGGTATCGCCTGTGTCTGTCTCCCCTATCTTTCCCTGTGCTGCCACTCTGCAGCTACACATACACAACAAAAAAGTGCATGTAAATCCAGTCATGGACAGTAGCTCACTGGAAAAGAAGAATGGAAAATGCCATTCATTTTGTTTGCACTAACAAATACTGCTGCCTGTGAGCGGCAATCACAGCTAAAATGTCATTCAGTGATTTTATTTTTATATCTTAATAAATATCATTATTGCAAATTGTCTTGAAATATTGTAATATAATTGTGAGGATATATGGCCCACCTCATCTTGGAGAGTATGGTTTTAATTATTGGGTTTGGTTTTCACATGGAAATCAGTTTAGAAACACCAGTGATTAAAAATCCATCCTATTAAATGCAGGAATTAGATGTGTAAAGCACTCTTAAAATAAACATTTATTATAGACCATAATGGATACATTGCAGATTTCTCTAAACTTATATGTGTGGCCATAGAATACAGTGTGTAGCATATGTGTCAAACTCAAGGCCCGCGGACCAAATCCTGCCCTCACCCTCAGCCGGTGAAAGCTTACAAATTATTTTATTGTTATTATAAATGTTATGTTTGGAATGCAGCTCTATTTCTAATGTACAATACAAACACAACCAACTACATATTGTTTAATTTTCATTTCCCCTTTTTTCATATAATTAAAATATGTTTATTAGTTATTTCTGTATCCTCAATCCATGATTAATGAAAGCTGGGGGTGGGAGAAGACAAGTCCGTAATCTCTGTCCCCAACAATACATATCAACTCTGTCAATAACTGTCATGACGTGTCACTGTATGTCTTCAAATGCCAAGAAGGAAAAAACAAATGTTCTCCTCTCAGTGTTAAACTGGACCCAAAACGTGCTGATTGTTCACTGAACTTCTGCTTCATCACGGTCATTACATGTTAACAGCTGTGCATGCAGCTCACAGTATTTGACTGTATGCACCAGGCGTCATGGACAATTAATCACAATTCTTCTCCACAGGTAAAAGTCAAAAAATTACACCCTAATATGTGAAAATTGTGTTTACTGCCAGAGCAGGATACAGGGCGACGCTTCCTAGTTTACAAAAAAGCAGATCTGCGCTCTGTCCAGTGTCTGTGCGCTCTCGCAGCTCTGGCACCGCAGCGCACACAGCCTGTGATCAGGCACCAGGGATCGAGATTTTCTAATAAAAATTTTCCAGTTCATTAGTTTTTTTTAAAGATCTGCTAACGTGAGAACCCCGGGTGCTGCAGTTTTCTGCCTCTGCCAAAGGGCTGCAGTTGCCTACTTTGCTCATATGGACGCGCCGGCTACTGCATAGTCACATTTACGAGTGGCCCTTTGACATCAACCGTAATGGTGATGTGATCCGCGATGAAATTGGGTTTGACACCCGTGGTGTATAGATAAATTGAACTCCAGGGGATAGATCAGTCCAGACTCACTTTTCCTTCCATTAACAGGTCAGACGCTGATTCTTTCCCCAGGAAAGCAATAACAAAACATGGATTTTTTTTCTGCCATCAACCACATCAGTCGTATTAGTACTATAATCCATTCTTCACTCTGAGGGGAGAAAAAAAAAGATAATCTAGAAAAGAATGTCACAAGAGAAGGCGAGCATGATTATTATCAAGATAACTGGTATGGCAGATGGGGAAATTGAACTGATCTAGGCTAAGGTCCATTTCCAAATCTACTGATGTGATCATAAAAACATGAAACACAATTTTAGAGCATACACCTGATGAAGCTTCTTTGTAACTTTTGCCTTTAGTCAGATGCAGATGTCACTAGACAGTTTGCAGCTATTATGAGATGGTTCACTCATGACATACATGACACTTTAAAAAGGTCAGCAGTTGTTACTAAGCCAGTGCCCATCTGACTATAATTTTCTAACACTACCCTAATGCTTTAATGACAGTACCTAAAAACAACTTTTACCTTCAGCTCATCCTACTAGTCTTGGCATGTAACCATTACTAGCGTCTTTTCCGTATTATACACAAAGTATGTCCATAAGGTCTCAACATTTATAGGGAAATGGTGAGTGTAAGCCCTGCTGCTGTGGGGTACCAATGTAGCCCTACAGTGTGCCACACCTTTCACCACAACAGCATGTGCTTGGCAGGAAATGAGGTAGGAAGCTTATACAAGCAGGGTGGGGTGACTATAGAAAGACATTACACTCCATAATTATAGAGCCTCCTCTTTCCTGAATAGAACAAAGAGCCTATATTTATGAGACTGTCCTCCTCTTATATGAGGTCCTATCAAGAGAAACAGAATAGGCCTCTGTGCATGTGCGTCCGTGTGTTTTCAGACAAGAGCCCTCTCAGTCTACACTGACCAAGACTTGCCTCTGTGAAGGAGGGAGTTGTTCTTTGTGATAGAAACTATGAATGAGCAAAGAGACTAACAACGTTTTTCTGTGTGTAAGTAGTAACTCATCATAGGAATGTGAAGTTAAGATTGGATACTGTGAACACTGAAACTCTGGAAAGATAAAAATGTACCAGAAAGCACCAGACGATACAAGGAAAGTCTTAACAGTTTTTTTTTTTCCTCCTCTCTCTTTCCCTATCTTCAAAATACAGGCGCTGGAGCTGCTAGGGGTGATTTTAAAACGAGCACTTAACACCCTGGTCTTATCTTATCAAGATCCCCTTAAAGAAAATATCAGCACTGTATCAAATTGCTTATAATGGTGTGGAAAATTGTAAAACTGACATAGTAATATTTTCCCATCTCCCCCACTTTTCTGCATTCTTCTGCCTGCAGCTGGCCTGCTGCTGTGGCTCAGCAGCCTGCTCGTGCTGCTGTAACTGCTGCCCCAAGATCAAACAATCCACAGGAACCCGAGTGATGTACGCCCTCTACTTCCTGTTGGTCACCATCATCTGTGTCATTATGATGTCCCCCACTGTGGAGCAGCAGTTGAGAGACAATGTGAGTACATGAATATATAAATCACACACAGTAATGTTTCACTCCTCCAAATTATGCACACACGAACATGTACTGCAAGTGAGCTGCACTGCAGCAATGATTTAGCCATCATTTGGACAGTTGCTGTTCACTATAATTTTTGCAATTTCTTAAAGCTAATTCTTAATATATATTTAATGAGTGCAATTTGATTATTTTTCCATATTGATGCATAGGCTAAATGACCTAGTTTACAGAATACTATAAAAGATTTGGGGTTGGCTGTAACGAGCCACTACTCTTTCCAGGCCTCACTTCACGTAAGTGAACCATGCACATAAAAAGAGCTGTGAGCCATTAAAGACATTCAAATTAAGTGACAGAAACACACAATGACACAGAGCAACAACGATGAGCAATGACATGGACCTAACAAGAAAAGAAAATGAATAAATGTATTTGTAGGTTAAAATCTCAACACATGTAATATTTTGAAATGTGTGTTGTCAAGTAAGCCAACTTTTTTTTTTTTACCATTCTGCATTACCTTCATCCACTTTTAGAAAATGTAGCTGCATTAACTTTTCAGTGCTAAAGGACAAGTTTTAATGTTGCTAGAGATGAAGAAGACATCCCACCTTATGGTATCCTATGTATATTTACACAGTAGCAAGGCAACATTCAAGGAGGAATGAGTTCATGATGTTAGCTTTCCACCCACCTAGCCTCTGAGGTTGCCTGTTTCTCTCTTTTTGATCTTTATAGCATTCATTTTCTGTGTCTCTTTTGTGTCATCTGTTTTAGTCATCAAAAAGCTGTTGTTTTTTTTATTGGATTGACTCTTTTTGAGGTTGTTCATGAAAACGATATTGAGATAGAGTAGTTAGTCATCTTGTATACACATGGGAATTGAAGTTTCTGTTTCTAGGTACCATACAGAAGGTGTAGTATGTATCAGCATATGAAATTATGGTGTTCCCATATATGATGAATACGTTATTTCTTCTTTCTCTGCCAGTGTCTATCGTACAGTATTAAAACGATTCGCTACTGTGTTTCTCCTTGTGAGACCAGAACCTTGTAAAAGGCCCATCCAGGCACAAAATGTACTCTGCTAGCCTACGCGAAGCCTGCTGAGTTACACACATACATACATGTACATGTGTACACACACACACACACACACAAACACTGAGCACAGTGGGAAGTCCCAGCTAAGAGAGCAGCCATTGTGTGTATGAGAGCGGTGGTCTTTTCTCAAGAGATTTACAGCAGTCTGAAACAGCCGGCCCCTTTCCCTCTTAATCACAGCACCATGGACATGCTAATATGGTCCTCAACACAAGACAAGAGCTCCAAAATGGGCTTTTTAGTCTATGTTGTGATCTGGCTCTGAACTGTGTTACACACTGAGGTGATGACAACTCAATCCACTGGTGTTTCACCCATGAGTACAACTTAAAGAACCAAAACAACAACCCACAGGTGATCATCAAGTGCTAACAACTCAGTGACTTCACAGGGTTTATAAGCCTGCTACTCCCGTCGGTTTCCAGACTCCAGTCAGTCTGAACTGTTGAAACCTTTTGGATGGAAGGTGAAATATCTTCAAGAACTTGACGACTGAGGAAAAACTCAAACCACTTATAATCTGGAAGTAATGATTTGTAGTTCTCTCAAAAATTGCATTTTAATGTGTTTGACTTTCCCCCATACTTCTACAGTTGGGGGTGTTGGAAACTATGAAAGAAACAATTCAAGCTTATTTAAGAGATATCCTTTCTGTTGTACCAAGCTACTGAAATTGTACATATTTTTGTTGAAGGTCACAGCAATGGTCTGTACTTAATTAACTCCATTTTTGCTCCCTTACTTGGATGCAGCCCACAGTAGTTCAGAATAGCTTTTAAAACTTGATGTTAAGATGGATCTCCCTATCTTTCTCTCTTGCTCATTCTCCCACTACTTTTTCCTTTTCTCAATTCCTCTGACTTACGGACAAAAGGTGGTTAATTTATTCATCTGTGTCTTTTGTTTGTGTACACTGACAGTTACTTGTAAAGCCCCTCTAACAGCCTGTAGAGAACGAGGGATAAAAGAGGACTTCATGGAGAAAAACAGGGGTTGTTGTCAGTGCCTGTTCTGTCTTTCTGCTCCTTTAGATGCGTGACGTTTAGAATACACACTGTTGGAGCCTTTCTCTGAGGCCCGACACTAGACAAACATGAGCAGAGGTGGGGTTTTTTTCATCACTAATGATCTAATTTATATATTTTATTTTTATTTTAAATCAGATCCCATTCTACAGTGAATTGTGTAAGAAAATGAATGCAGGGGAAAACTGCAAAACTCTTGTTGGCTACTCTGCTGTCTACAAGGTGTGCTTTGGCATGGCCTGTTTCTTCCTCTTCTTCGCTATCTTCACCATACGAGTGAACAACAGCACAGGCTGCCGGGCAGCCTTACACAATGGGTAATGAGGCCTTTTTGAATTTTTCTATATTGCCCTGACATTTATTTAAAAAAATACATTTAACCATAATGTTTAACAGAAACCCATAAAACATCACATCTGCTGATATATATATAGCCATCAAATCATATTCTGCAAGAATACTTTTCATCGTGTTATTCTAAATTGGGCATTTAATTTCTTGCATCTTGTTTCCTGAAACACTGAGATTATTGCGTCAGCCAGTCATTGTTTTTTATTAAGTATTTTGATGTTACTTTTAAATTTTTCTTTTTTTCATGCACAGTCTTTAACATTATGCTCCTTTAAATGTCAGGTTTTGGTTTTTGAAGTTTATTGGGCTGGTGGCGTGCTGTGCAGGACCATTTTTCCTCCCAGAAGAGGAAACCTTTCTGAAAGGTAAAAACAAGACACTCAACTCTGAAGCGGCAGCACTATAGTTACATCTGGATTCGATAGTAGAACTGGTGAATTAATTGTATGAATTTTGGTCACAAAGTGAAAAAGTAAGAAATGTAGCAAATAAATAGCAATGTCTGTCCCAAACCAACTTCCAAAATGACTAATTTTGTCTGTAGTTGAACTATAATGTCAATACTATCACAGCTTGAGAGTGATTCATGCAGCAGATTTAAGATGTCATGCAGGTCATTCATCAATCAAACATTTTCTCCCCCTGTTCAATGCCACAGTGTGGCGCTATGTTGGAGCAGTTGGCGGGTTCATATTCCTGCTGATCCAGCTCATGATGTTGGTGGAGTTTGCACACAGATGGAACACAAACTGGTGAGCGCAAACATGTCTCTCTCTTCCTGTCTCTTGTATCCCAGTAATTCAGTCTGGCTCACTTACGTAAGCATGGAAACCCTGTAAATTAGATCAGTGCAGAGCTTTTTTATTTGCTCTTGAAAAACTCAGAGAGTGGGACATATCCTTCTGTGAGGTTATTTGGATAAAAACCTCAGAAAGTCAAGAGTCATGTAGCTTTGTGTTTTTGTGGGTGGGAGGAAGCTTGGCAGCAGGCCCAACCTGTGCAAATTAAAAAAAAATTTAAGGCCAATCTTGTGTCCGTTTTCTTTGCTTTTATCCCCAGTTCACTTAATCTTTTTATATCTTTAATTTTCTATACTCGTGTTCATCATGTGTTTTTCCTTTCTGGTGTCTGTTTTCTCTCCCTTCCTGATTCTTTCTGTGCAGGAGTTCAGGAGTGACATATAACCGGCTGTGGTATGCAGCTCTGGCCTTTGTGACTCTGGTGCTGTTCACTATTGCCGTGGGAGCTGTGGTCTTCATGGGTGTATACTACACCCACCCTGAGGCCTGTTTGCTCAACAAAATTTTCCTTGGGATTAATGGCAGCCTCTGCTTTATCGTCTCCCTACTGGCCATCTCCCCATTCATACAGAAACGTGAGAACTTGTGATCATAGCCATGTTATCTCATTTGCCTCTGTAATGTGAAAACAAACATTTGCAGTTGGGTGAAGAGAAATTCACACAACACATCTGAGTTTCAATAATCAAGCACAGTATAATGAAAATAGTGATACAGTATGTTTAAAAATACATTTGAAACCAACTCAGGAATCGGACAGTTTAGCCAGTTGCATTAAAGAGTTTTGTGTCCCTACAGTGCAGCCAACATCAGGCCTGTTGCAGCCAGGAGTCATCAGTGTCTATGTCATGTACCTCACCTTCTCAGCTTTCTCCAGCAAACCAAAAGAAAGTGAGTATGAACAGTCCTCCATCAGCACACCAGCTGGTATCAACATGGGTTAGGTTTCAAAATGCTGCAACAAAATGTAAAAGGCATCACAGTGGTTATTTTGCCAAGGGATGGGACAGTTGTTTATTAAAATACATACTTTACAGTAAGTATTGTAACACCCAACCATGGCTAGAAGGAGGGAGTTCATCATGCAGTGGGAAAAGTCACATGGTAGTAAAAGCATAGCAAAATTGTTAGCAGAGATAGAAAAGCTGAATCTGTCACATTTATTGTTTTGGGAATGTGTTTATAAATTGATAAAGTGACATACATTTTTAGTGACAAATGAATATAATAATTATTATAATAATACAATGTAATAATTAGGGAGACACACATTCAAATGTTCAGTGTAAAATAATATAGTTATTAACACTGTTAAATGTACTTTCTGTTAGTGCTTTTATACTTACTCCATGTTGTACTATCCCCATTTTCACCCCCCTGTTTTTCTCTCTCTCTCACACACACACATGCACTCCCTGCATCTTTCTCAATTTCCATACTCTTTTAAATGACTCCTACTTTTTCTTTCACCTCATCCATCTGTCTATGTAAATTTTTTGATGTCTAGTTTTGGAGAGAGATGGTATGAACACAACTGTGTGTGTGTTTCCATTCAACTCTGGGACGGAGAGTGACAAAAAGATTGTCACTGCTGTGGGAACTGTTATCCTGTTTGCCTGTATCCTTTACTCTTGGTAAGCTATACTCACACACTTTTATTCATTTTTCTTAAGCTCAGTTTCAAACCAAGCTTTTTTTCTGATATATTTTTCTTCAGTGTAATGTGAATTCATTTATAGTATTGAGAAATTATACATAGGCTACAATTCAAACCCAGTAACAGAAGTTTAGTTATAGGCAATGTGGCATTAAAGTATTGTACTACGTGGCAGGACATAGCGACAAGTTAGTTTTCACTCTGTTAAGGCAGTTATGATTGGCTGTACAGTGCTTTGACAAAGTATTTTCCCCTTTTCTGATTTTTTTTTTTTGCATAAATGTTACACTTATATGATTCAGATCACCAATCAAATTGTAATTACACAAATATAACCAGAGTAAATGCAAGGTTCAGTTTTTAAATGATGGCATCATCTATTGAAGACATTAGCCATTGCTGCTGCAGAACAGAGTAAATTCTGGAAAGGTTCTGGCTTACGTTCAAAACGTTGCACACTCGGGCATATTGCTCTTTGAGATCTTTTAGCGTGCTTCACTTTGTTAGTGATTTCTTGATTTAACAGGTCTGGCAGTGATCAGGTGTGACATGTAAAATTTAACTGAACTTTTTATAAAAAGTGCTTAATCATAGGTCATTCATGATTTTGATTTTGCTCATTTAAAAACTGCATTTGATATTTCCTTACCCTTTTGTAATTTGTTTGATGAACCACCATAAGTATGACAAATATGCAAAAAAAACTTAGGAAAGTGGCAAATACTTTTTCACAAAATTGTACATGAGCTAAGTAAGTATGGGTTTTTGTGTTTATTCACATGTGTTTCCCATAAAGCAGAGGACTCATGTCTCTTGTGGTTTTTCCCTGAAGAAGAGGAATTTAGACTCTGCAGCCATCTGAAATTGGAAATTAATGGAAAAATACATACTGACTGAATTACAACCTTTCTCTCCCTCCGTCTCTATTTATTTATCTATCTTTCTTTGTCCATTCTCCCTATAGCTTGACGTCCACCACCAGGCGAAGCTCTGCAGCACTCAGAGTGTGTAGAAACACTGAGCCAGAGACTGAGGTAAACACAGATATGCAGACGTCACTGGTGTGTCTGCATGCATGTATTTGGACTTGAGTGGTAATCTTAACTTAAGTTTTCTTTACCTTGTAGAGAGCTCGTTGCTGTTTCTGTTTTGGGGATGACACAGGTAAGGAAAGTCACATAATTCCCCTCCACCCTTTTATTGAATTCATCCGTCTCACCTCTTATGTCTACAGCCTTTTCAGTGTGTATGCATATGTCCCCAGTCTTAGTCTTTGCACACAGTCTGGCTGTACTCATTGCTATTCCTCAGCCAGACTGAGCATGGTGAGAGAGTATTGGTCAGCAAACATAGATGATGTCACTGTTACTAGGTTAGTATGACACAGGGAAGCAGGACCAGTGGGTAAGAGGGATTTTGTGAAGGATCAGGCTGCCACCTGCTGGAAGCAAAACAGTAATCTTTTGGAAATTATAACAGAGAGAATAAATATCACCTCTTGTGTAATACATATTTTTTTAACATAGAAATTATATTTAACTTAAATTAGTGAGTCTAGAATTACACTGGACAGGTTGGATTGAAGTCAGTGTTACATTTAATTTGGCAGTGACCCACATCTGTTTCAAATGATTTAATGTGTACTTTTCAGATTACTATGATGAGGAGAAAACTGGTGCAGGCCAGAATGTGTTGTATGACGAGCGAGAAGCAACTATCTATAGCTACTGGTACTTTCACTTTGTCTTCTTCCTGGGATCCCTTTATGTCATGATGACCGTTACCAACTGGTTTCAGTAAGTGATGTGATGTTTGAAATGACATTAACGACTGTATTTTGATTTAGGTCACTAGACAATTAATGGCAGCGGGACATCTTTAATGATATGCAACACTTGTGCTTTTCTTGACATAAGTCAAAAGGTCTGCTGTAAAAAACGCCGTTTAATTAACTTTATTTTGATCAAGACAAGGTTAATCAATAATCAGGTATTTTAGAGTTTAGTTTTAAACTTCTCTCACGATGTGTTTCTCTTTCAGTTATGATGATCATAAGATTGAGAAGTTGTTGGACGGGAGCTGGTCAGTGTTCTGGATCAAAATGGCCTCCTGTTGGGTCTGTGTGATTCTCTACATGTGGACCCTCATCGCTCCCATCGTGTGTCCGAAGCGCTTTGAAGCTTAAGATGCACATGCCTACACTAAGGTGAGGCTACAATGATTCCTGGTGTGTGGCCTGGCCAAAGCTCTCATACTGAGCGAAGGGACCACCCTTCCCAATCCCCCATCCCCTTACCATGATACACAACCCTACACTACCCTCTGCATTAAAATTTGAAGATTATCTGTTGCCTTGGTTTAAATGCTAGCGTTTACTTTGTTTTACAATGTTAAGCTGTTACTGCCTTGATGGGGTTTTTTTATTATTTTTTTACTACCACTGACTTGGGGATTTTTGTATTACTTAAAGGCGTGAAATTATATCATGGGAGTTGAGTTGTGTTAGGAAACAAGTGTCCAGCACACATAGATTCCCTGATTTATTTCAGACTTGAAAGTGCATTTTACATTATTACAAGTATTTCCTGTGTGTATTAGCATTTCCTGGATTCTTGTTTTTACTGTCAGCTGGGCCCTGTTATTCTGAACAGTCAGACCATAAAGTTGTAGCAAAGTTGGGGGAGAAATTTATTTAAAGTAAAATATGTTACAGGAGAAATTGTATTTAAGTATGTCTTTAGTATACAAAAAAAAGAATGTGGTGAAATTAAAATAGTTTGTCCCGTACTCTTTTTAAACCTCATCTCTCAGGCTTACATTTAAACTGTATATGTTTGTGCTTTGTTATATTGCGCCCTTTTGTAGAAGTTTTCTATGCAATGAACAAGTGCTTGTTGACAGCCAGTGTTGTGAAGTTTCCCTGTAGAATTCAAGGATAATATTTTAGATTTTATTAATGTCAGTGCTCTCTTTGAGCTGGATCTTTTCTGAGGAAAATCCATGGCATATGTATATTTCTAGTCATTATCATCATCACCATTGTTGTACAGGGCAGTGCTCTTCACATCAATCTGCCTCACATAAGAGTGATGCTAGTGGGGTGCCGCTTCTCTTGAAGAGCTGCGGTGACAAAGATGAGGAATGTTTGCCAAAGGTAGATGTCAGAAGACAACAATCTGCAGATTGTTTGGTGTTACAGAGAAAAATAGAACAGCGAACATTATGTATTTGCATGCTTACACAGACACTTAAATCAGCTGTTTTCTGTACAGTTATGAAGGCTTTTTGCCTCGTTTTTACTACCTGTGTCGGCTTATAACTGTGGTTCAAATAAGGTAGCCTGAGTGCTTTTACTAGTGAGTTATTCAACACTGGATGTTGACTTTTCTGCCATTTCAAACAAAGACATTACAAGTGTAACTGTTGTTTTTGTTTTTTTGTATGATTAAACATATTGCACATTGTCATCTGCAAGTCTTTTTACATTTCTCACTCTTCATCAGTAGAGCAGTATGTTTGTCTTTTGTCTAATTGTATTCCTAACATGTTGTATAATGTTTATGTACATTTTTGCTAAAGTTCTGTGATCTGTGGACATGCATTTAAATTTTTATTTGTACTTGCAAGTTCTGAGATATTTCTTTTTAAATATTTCTGCATTTTAATTATTTATATGAATGTAGAAATTAAATGGTGCTCAACAGCTTTGATATCCAACAAAAATAAATTCAAATCAGACAGCAGGATCCACAGTGAAGGCTGTATAATACCATAACATGTGGGAACACGTTTGACCAAGTAGTTCTAAGTACATGTGGGTGCCATGCAGTTCACAATGTTCAGACTTTAAATAAAACATCCAAAAAACATCATGTGGTGTCTTTGTCAGTTTAGTTTTTTTTAATGAATTATCACATTTAAAATGAGCCAAGTCATACTTTTATTTTTGTAATGTAATACAATAGTATTACATTATTGTGAACAGTAAAATGCAGATAAAATTATGGGTGATTATTGCAAAGATATACACAGATAGACCTGCTGATGAAATAAAGATATGTATATAATGCCCAGTTTAATGCCATCCTTTCACTCTAATGATAAACCTAGAATATTAAAATCTTAAACACAAACACTGCATCATGTTTCTTCTTCCTCTTCCATTCTTCTTTCTATAGCTCTTTGCTTTCAATAATCTTTAGTCAATTTTCACTCTGTTCTGGGCATTGAGATCCTGGTAGTCAACAGGAATAGTGTCTGTGGAGATAAGGAAGAAAATAAAACTCATAAGCATATTTACAACTTACGTGGCTGAGTGACCCACCTTTGATTTGCAGACACTCACCGTTGCATCGATATTTCAAATTGGACCAGATGATATTTTCCTGAGAGAAGCAGAACACTCCCAGTCTCCCTCCTCTCATACTGGTGTCAATTATCACTCCTGTGTCTGCCACCAGGTCTGAACCCTCAAAAAAACGAGCCCTGGTTGATTCACAGGGTGCAACTAGTTAGTTAACACAGGCAGAGCGTTAGTTTCTAAATGATGGTGTGTGTGTGTGTGTGTGTCCGTACCTGATATATCCAATCTGTGGTCTGTGCTGGAGGAACCAGCGGTAGGAGACTCTGTCTTTCCAGCCGACATTCCTGGGGTCTTTCCACAGGAGACGGACCTGCTCAGGGGTATCTCCTGTGTGCCAGAGGGAGTTCCTCAGATACTCACCAGGACCCGTCTTAGACTTCACCACCTGATGAAACAGAACCGCAGTAGTTAAGAGAAGGAGACACTGATCCCGAGAACAGATGATGACAGCAAGCACACGTCCCCCACACCTTTAGCTGTATTCCTGGCTCAGCAACAGCTCTGAAGGGCGCAGCCTGCCAGTAGGTTTGTTCTGTCTGTTTCCACATCACCACATAGAAGGAAGAGGAATCCTGGTAGCCGAAGATAAAGCCAGCGTAGTCATCATCTATGAGAGTGTTGACGTGGAATGTTCCCTCAAAGTCAACCCCACTGAACGCTTTGTAGCCTACAGATGTGAACAGTAGAGAACAGAAGGATAAGAAACCTAAAGTTATTACAGATATGGATGTGACAGTATGAAAGTATTCTGTACTTACCTACAGCTAGGCCGGGATCAGAGTTCATGGTCTGAACTATCTCCATGCCCTGTCAGGACAAAAGAGAGGGTTTGCAGTGTCACAGGATACATTCAATCCATGTTGTGGATTAATTCTGTCAATATAACTAGTTCACAATTTACGATTCAGTGCAACAATCATGTGGGTCCGAATCTGGACAGAAAACAAATCAAATGAGGGTTGATCAGAAAGGGGGTTGAACTTAAACTATTGTTTACCTGGTTGAGAACCATCCAGTTGGGGTCAATCTGAGAGTCCCCCTCTGGGTCCAGCACTACAGTCTGATAGGCTCTGAAGTCAGTCAGGGTGACTTCAGCGTTCTCAGGACAGTGGTCAATTACATCAATTACATTGTCTTTGTCAAAGTCTCCTACACATGCATCTCCAATGTTGTCGTCTGAAATACAAGGAGACAGATTAGAAACCACACAGCAGCCAACACTGCACATACTGTATACATGCATGTACACACCCAGGAACAAACTGCAAGTGACACTAACTGTCAGAGTCCGTTTGGTCTGGGTTGGCAACTAATCTGCAATTGTCTTCATCATCCAGTATGCCGTCATTATCATCGTCATCATCACATTCATCTCCCTACCAAAATAAAGTGAGGCATGTGGAGTAGTGTAAAGACAGTGCTGTGGATTATTGAAATGTTAAGTAAACAAAGTAAAGAATAAAGAAAGTCTGAAACCATTCCATCTTTATCAGTGTCCAGCTGAGAGGAATTGATAACTGTGGGACAGTTGTCCTTTGTGTTTTGGTGGCCATCACCATCACTGATGAAGAGAATAGAAGGAAGGTAAAACAAACAAAACAAAACTTCATACATTTTTATTTATCTGTGTCATTCACACAGCATGTGACAATTAACTAATTAAGTCTACCTGTCAATGTTGTCATCACAGGTATCTCCTACAAGGTCATCGTCTGAGTCAGACTGAAAGTAAACAAACACTTGGTCAGAGTTGGGCCTTCAGATGAATCAGGTTATGGTTTGGTTTGTTACCTGGTTAGGGTTTGGCATATCAGGACAGCTGTCGCAGGCATCTCCCACCCCATCATTGTCTCTGTCTCTCTGGTCAGGATTAGGGACTCGTTGGCAGTTATCAAGAATATTCTTCAAGCCTGATCAAAATTAACTGTATTTTAATTTCTGTTTCATTCCTGTCTTTATATAAATATAATAATATTTAGAAATATAACACAATAAAAAAAGCATAAGGGAACACAGCCTACAGGCAAAGTCTGTCAAATGCATCACCAGATGGCAGTGTTTGTTTAAGACGAAGGTAAAATAGTTTCCAGTGGCTTTCAAAGCCTGGCAAAGGTTTACTGTGGAAAAATGCTTTTTAGAGAGGAGACAGACATGACCAAGCACTCAGCAATCCAGCCTTGGAGTTAAAGACATAACCAAATGATCAAGAGGTTGGAGCTCAAAATGAACAAACAGTGGTCATCAAACAGAGTCTAAACAACGACATGTGCAACCATATAAAGGTAAACGTGTGGGGACACGAAAACCATGAAGTTTAAACTGGTTCTAGTGGAACAAATGAGAGGTGTTCTAAAAGGGCAACGAAGTGAAGTATGTGAGATGGAACATTTAATACAGGTTTCTACTGGGAATTTAAAGGTTTTCTTTTAATGACATTTGACTGGGTTCCCTGGGAGCTAGTGATCTAACTGGTAAAGGATGTGAATTGGAAACAGACACAAAAAAGACCAGGAGGATGTTTTGGACAGATAAATCCCTCCCAGTCCAGTGAAAGAAACAAAACTATCCCTGTCTGCATCTTTTAAACAGGACTGTGTATTCTTGTCTGGACAGTACGGCCCAGACTTTTAATGTGATTATTGGTCATTTGGATTCACACTGTGTTCCTAAATGTATTACGTCTAACTAATATAATAAAAATTGTCCAGGTACAACACCTCCCCAGCGACTGAGACATTTAGAAAAACCACTGTTTCACACACATAGATGCACAGCAAACACAAAACTGTAACTATAAAAATATTTTAATAACACACTTACCATCACCATCCATGTCATCATCACATTCATCTCCAAGCCCATCCTGATCTGTGTCTCTCTGTAAAGGATTTTCTACTGCTTTGCAATTGTCACATGCATCGCCATGGCGATCCTTATCACTGTTCTTCTGGTCCACATTAGGCATGAGATAGCAGTTGTCCTAGGACCAACAAATGAGGTTTACAGCGAGACATCCTTATTCATAAAATCAACATGTTCGTTGTGGTCACCTACGTCTGCGTTAATAATGCCGTCATTGTCTGCATCATCGTCACAGGTGTCACCTATGTTGTCCCCGTCCGCATCTTCTTGGCCAGAGTTTGGCACAAAAATACAGTTGTCCTGGAAACAACACAGGACACAGCATTCATTTTTAATACTAAAGTACATTAAATGCAGGACAGAGGATGTAGAGCTAAGTACCTTTTTGCAATTGTTGTCTCTGCACTGGAGCTCACTGTCTGGATATCCATCAATATCTGTGTCCTTTCCACAAACATCGCCATTTCCTGCCCAACCAATGCCACACTAAATAAAAGAAAAGGTTAGGACATGTACATGACATAACATAGAGTATAACAGTATACTTATTTATTTTATTGATTTACAGTAAGTGTTTACTGGTGTGAACTCTTACGACACAGCTAATGCTGCCATCCCGCTCCACAACACACTCAGCGTTGGCGTGACAAGGGTTGGGCTGACCGTTGGGGCAAAGCCTGGTACCATGGCAGCCTCTCACCTGGTCACCTGTGAAGCCAGCCTTACATTCTCCACAGCGGAAAGAGCCCTGGGGAAGACAGTAGAGAGTCAGGGGTACTCAGCTACAGGAGGGTGGTAAAAACCATGCAGTAGTTCCTGTGGTCTTACCATAGTGTTGTAGCACTGTGAGTTGGCAGTGCAGCCTCCATTCTCACGTGGTCCCAGACACTCATCTATATCTTCGCATACCTGGGAGAAACAGTGTACAAATAAAGAATACAATTTTGCCAATTGGCACAGAAATATCAATAAATTCATGTTTTATATGGAGAGTATTCATTTTTTGTTGTACCTGTTTGTGTGACTTGGCATAGGACACTCCCACTCCATTTATTTCTGGTCCAGTGTATCCCAGAGGACATTTTTCACAGCGAAAACCAGGAGCAGTGTTCACACACCGGACACCAGGGAAACATGGATTAAACTGACACTAAAATAGATGATGGTCAATAGCTAATTAGTTTTTCTTTGTTGCCACACAGAGTATTGTATAAACACAGGCAGAACATTACCCATGACCCATACCTCATCTACATCATCACAGTGCACCCCATCTCCTGTATATCCATCTGGACAAGGGGCACATCGGAAACTCCCCGACTCTGAACGGATACACATGTTCTGTTGGAAACAGGTCCCCGGTTGACACTGCATGGTGAATGGCTGTGGACCTGGAACTGTACCTTGGCTGGCTGGGCTGCCCCCAAGACCTGAACTCACACATATAGCAGATGCATAATGTATACAAGCACTATGTTGAAATGTCACATTGTCAGTAGTTTTTGAAAAAAGTTTTTGTCCTGCTCACCACAGACAAGGCACTCAGCAATGGTATTCCTCAGAAAATTTGTCTCCTTAATCTAAACCAGAAAGAAACAGAAAGTAGAACTATTAAAATGTGTCTGCTAAGGTAATCTCCACCGATCTGTTACCTTACATAAAGGATCCTCTCCGTGTGTTTGATAACTTTATTGCCTCAGGCTCCCTGTTTGACTCTGTATCTCCCAACAAATCCTCCGCTTTAAGTGATCATCTCAATCATTCATCTCTCTGTGTCTTAGGGGAAGGACCAGTTTTTGGTTTTATTGAGCTGTCTGTTACTGAGGTTATGTAAAGCCTTCAAACAAGAGAGCTCCAGAAAAGCAGCAGGGCCTCTCAGTCTGGATTCTCAATTTTCAAAAGGAATTGCTGACTTTATTACAAAACCAATCACTCTCTGAAGAAAAAGGAAATTCAGCCCACAAACATTACAGATCTCTCCACGGTTTCTTTTCAAACATTATTTGATTTAATTGTAATGTATTTCTCAACAAATCTTTAATTTAATCTCAGCATTAATGTGGTTTTAACATTTGCTATGTGTCTGGCAAATAACATTAAATAACTCAATAATTATCTAGAATTTCATGTAAAAACTATGTAATCTGTTAGTTATTTATTAACTCATGAGATCAGTTTAACAATATTATGTAACTATGCACAGAACACATTACCTGCTGGTTGAGTAGCTCCTTCATCTCAGCAAGCATGATCTTCAGCTCTAGCATGGTGGCCTGGTCATGTAACATCCTGCCTCCCTGGACATCTGGGAGAATTTTATGAATCAGAATTGAAAAGATATGGGAAAAAATGATATTGTTAGAATTGGGTCTTAGAATTAATTTATATGTTACATAGTGATAAAGATATTTCCACCAGTTGTCAGATGTACTAATGTCAAAGAAACTACTTCGAGACTCCCACATCATGTGTTAGGATCTGTTCTCACCGAGCAGCTGCAGAGATTCCTCCTGATCCACACTACAGTCCTGCAAAGTAGCCACATTGTCTATTGTGTCCTCTATCACCAGCTTCAAGTCTGTCAGTTCACCCTTTCAGAATAACAGAAGAAAGAAAGAGTTAAAATAAAATTCATTTAGCGAGCCTATCAAGAAACTTTAAAATTTATTAACATTTACTCTTGCTGTTATGTTGAGGTTTTACCATAATGTATATCTATGGAGAAGGTATCTGCAGTATATTATATAAATACTATTTAAAAAATTCACCTGTCCACCTGACTGCAGAGTCCGAAGTGCCACCTTGTTGGAACCAGGTGGGAGTGACCCAAATGCAGCTGGCAGATCATCCAACGTGTGCACCAGTCTGCAGTCTACATAGATGTTGAGGCCAGAGGGACCACGCTGTAAACCTCTGGCATGTAGCATCACATGATGTTCCCGGCCATCTGCCAGGGAGGCATGGTTGAAGCTGGTTGTGCCAAATCTGCCATCAGTCTTCTGATAACGAACAGTAACTAGAGATGGAGGGAAGAGATGATGAGAAAGACAGAGGAGAGGTTAGTCAGCAGGAGAACATAACAGACGGCTGATAATTTATATCTGTACACTACATGTGTCACTATAATAATTCACCCTTGCTCAGTTTGGCCTGCACACTGAGCTCCAGGTACTTGGTGTTGTCCTTGGGGTTGATGACACTGTAGAGAGAGGCGGGGGCCATGCTGTGGAGCTTGAAAGAAGACAGCAGGAAAGCCTCTTCTCGCCCTTTGTTTTTCAGACTTCCTTGGAGCAAGTCTGGCAGGCAGTCTGGAGACACCAGCAGGTCGTAGACTGAAACAGGACAGCACTGTTAGAAACCTGCATGATACATACATACTGTATGTACAGTAGTGTATTGTATGAGCACTATGTCCAAGATGTTCAGGAAACTGTTACTTTAACAAGTGATGGCACACCATTTGGAACTCTGTAAGTTGTCCTGACTTTTGATTTTTGTCGGCTTAAAGTGTACTGTGGATTGCTACTGCTGAGTCAGTGCATTATGCTATTTTATTATGTGTGACAATGCGTGTACGCACACCTGTGTACGTAAGCACACATTCATGTTTGTATCCTGCTGTGTTTTATAGAGTGTTAGACTGGAGTAAAAAGGAGCAGCAGCAAACTCTTTCCACTGGAACAAACCCACTGTCTCACACTCACAAGGACTCACATACACACGTACAGTATGCCCAAAAAACACTTGTATGTATCCATGAGGGGAATTCAAGAATAATTTGAAGTGAAAAATCCATTTCCACTGTATGAAATTTTTTTTATTTAGGTCAGACTGTTACTAGATCATGAACATCAAATGCAGCAAGTCACAAAAAAGCCAAGTTCATACCAACTCACTTGAAAGAATCACCAATGTTATTTATGGCTTACTGCAAATCAGATGTTGTGAGATCAGACAGTTGCTAAAACAACGATCCATAAAGGTTTAACATGCACAGCAGAGAAACACGCTGAGTATAACATTTTAACAAGTGAGCGCCTGGTAAAGAGTCACTACTTACCAGTGCCTTGAGCTGTGACAGTGAGCAGCAGCTGCTGCAGCACCAGAGACAGAGCTGTTGCTCTTGCACACATACCCATCATCAAAACCTCAGAGTGTGACACACTTGAAAAAAAACCTGTTCCTGATGAAGGTTTTCTTTCATCAGTAAGAATATTACCCACAGACTGAGGGATAAGTCCCAACTTGAAGCAAAATCTCAGCAGAGGTGAGGTGGGTTTGTGGTCACAGACAGTTTATAAAGCAGAGGGGAGTGTCCTCGATTGCTACTGTTGCGAAAGTGGCACAGTGAAGGGACTATTTTAATAGTCTGTGGAAGTGTTTTTTATGTCTGTAAAAGCAGATGTAGTAGTAATATGTGCTAGAAACAGAAAATAAACATTTAAAACAAAAACTTTATTCGAACAACGCTGCATTATCTATACTGCATCAACTAAATGTGAATATTTTGTTCAGGATTTGTGGTGTAATAGCAACAAAGTACTGTAAATCAGCCCCTGTACAGTCAGCCAACTTTAAAAAATGTCTGAAATGGATTGTACCTGGTTCTCAGGGGAGGAAAATCTGATTCCAGCTGGCAACTGTTTTTCACAAAAATCAAGAACCTGTGTCATAAATGTGGATTTGATCTCCTAGCTCATTTTCAGTAAAGCCAGCTGAACTGTAAACTGCCTGCCAGCTGTTTTTAATTTTCATTTAACTTGTTCTACATGTCACTGCAAACCTCTTCTAAATTCCATCTGTTGGGGAATGTGGGAAAGAGAAGGACAAGAGGGACACATTTGGGACAGTTTTTAACCCTGGAAACATTTCTCGATGGCTGTCTGCTACTTGTCCTAAAGTTTCCTCTACTAACCTCAAGCACATTTCAACATCTCAGCTCCTGGTCTGAGCCAAACAGGGACATTTGCCATGTCTCTGTGCATTATCACCGAACATCCGCCTGTGTCTGGCTGTCTGGTCTCTAACCAAACACCTTTAACAGCTTTCAGCAGTCTGACTGTCGGCCCTGGGACAGACATCATGCTATTTTTTGCTGAAAAATCAGTAATGGAAATAAGTATTTGACATGGAAATTAAATTATTAAATTTCTGCTTTTGCTATATATTAAGTCAGTGCCTCTAAACAATAGATTAGATTAGATTCAACTTTATTGTCATTACACATGTACAAGTACAGGGCAACGAAATGCAGTTTAGGTCTAACCAGAAGTGCAATAAGCAGCAAGTGCAGGATAAAGGTACAAGTTATAAGTTATAAGTTATAAATTATGAGTATACGTAAGGTGATATGTACAAGAAGAAACTGAATAATATTTACAGATGGATGAAAATAATATACAGTTTGTATTAACTATAATCAGTTATAATTATATAGAACATAATAATTTCTGTATATGCACTAATAATCATGTTTGACCTGATTTATTTTCCTCACGTGTTTCACCTCAGCCGGCTCTGATGTCACAGGTACACCGTGACGTCACCGGCTCCGTCCATGAATCCAACATGGCGGCCGCCATGGAGCTGAGATGCTGGGGAGGAGACTGGGGTTTGCCGTCTGTCCACACAGAGTCTCTGATAGTTCTGGTAACGTTACGTGTTGCTATTGAAAATGCGGTCAACATAAATTAACCTGATTTTAAGACAACAGATTTCGTTCTCCGCTTTTCTCTGTGTCTTTCATCTTTGTATCTGTGGTTAGCTTCCATGCTAATGTACCTGCTGCTGTTTTGGTTGTCAGCTGGGTCGATGTGCAGGACAGAAAAAAAAAGATTTGCATTTTAATCTCATGGTGATGCAGCTGCAGAAAAAAAAAACTGTGCTGATGGCGTCTTCTGTCCTTCTCGTGTGGCTGTTTGTTAAAAGTCATTCTCATTGCTAGCAAAGATTAGTCCATTCAAGGTCAGCTTGCAGAGCGTCTGATTTTAATTTCCTTGGTATGTTTCCTATCTCTTTTGCTGGGTAACTATCCACGTTGCCAGAGGTAATGAAAACCTTATTAGGAAATACATATCAGGTCGTTTGCTGGTTGTTTATCATGTTGTTGCCTTAGTGAGTCCATGCAGTTACAACTCTCACCACAAGGTGGCACTGTGACTCATTTTCGGGTGTTTGTGTTAGTTTATCTGAAGAAATTCTAATATAATTATAAAATATATCTATCAGACTTCAAAATGCACATAAGGTTTTTTTTAAGGAGCAGGCAAAGTGAATGTTTTTAAAGCAGAAACGGTTCATTTTAGTTATATTTAAACAACAGTAATATTATTTTTCATACAGAATACCCTCTGGACGTCTTTTGGTAGGTTAGTTGGACAAAAGAAGATATCAGAAGACATGACTTTGGACTCTTGAGATAAATTAATACATTTAATATCCTAAACTGGCCAAATCAAGGCCAAATTCCTCATGAATTTGGTATGTTTCCTAGAAGGTAACTTTGAGTCCTAAACTGGAGCTATATACAGCCCAGGAAGTATAAAGTACACAAACTCAATACTTGTGTGTAAGTGTTTGCCTAGAAAAATACTCCACTACAAGTAGAAATACCCTTTAATTTTTCTACTCAACTAAAAGTACTAAAGTGCATGTACAAAATCTTAAAGTACAAAAGTAAAAGTTCTCCACTAAGAAAAAATTCATTCAAAAAATCCATTATAACAACTAAGTTTGCCCGTTTCTCTCTTTTTTTTCTGATTCCTGGTTTCCTGTGGGTTTTCTTTCAGGCATACGCCAAGTTTTCTGGAGCGAAAGTCACAGTTTCCCCAATAGACTGGTCATGGAAAACTCTAACAGGTAGGATGTTGTACATTCATAACATTATAGTTAGGACCTAACTGGAAGATTTCTTCTCATATCATCATCATGCTTCCTTCAAACTCTTGAAAATACACTACATCAGACACTAAAATCACACAACAGCAAACTGACACTGTATGTAATTGGCATTTCTTAAATTTTGTGGACACAGATTCACCTGAAAAGCTTGAAAGAAGATAATTTTATTTTTATGCATCTGTGCATCTGCCAAAATTCCACAGAGTGAATTTATGTAAACTGTAGATGCAATTATATTGCTAAGCACTGAGCTGTGTAGGGGGATTTCATCATCCCAATTTTTCTTTTTTAAAAAGTAGGTGTATCCTTAAACTTGAAACTGTGTGTAATGTAAACTGTAAATTATAATATATTATACATAACAAGTCCTAAATAACATGTTAATGCAGAAGCAGAGCAAATCCTAGATCATTTTATTGTCTTAAACTGTTGAATGTCTGTTGTTCACTCTGCAGCGACCGTCCCAGAGTTGGTTTGTGGAGACACTACAGTTCAACACCCACCACACATTCTCAACTTCCTGAGGAAACAGGTATGATGCTGAGGCTGCTCACTGTCCAACACCTGGTCTTCATGTCTCCAAACCCTCTGAGCAGAGTTACTGGATCTACTGTAATATTTGTGACATTTTATGTTTCTTTCAGAGGTTTAATGCAGACTATGAGCTGACAGCCAGACAAGGGGCAGACACTATGGCCTACATCGCTCTGCTTGAAGAGAAACTGCGACCAGCTCTAGTAACCCCATCTCTCTTCTGCTTGTTCCCTAACACTCACTGATCTCTGAATGTCTCTGTAAATGATCAGAGTGATGTTTTCTGCCCCACAGTTGCACACTTTCTGGGTGGATGCAGAAAACTACGCCAATTTGACACGGCCATGGTTTGCTTCACGTTCGCCATTCCCTCTTAACTTTTTTGTACCTAGTTGCCATGCCAACACTGCCCTCTCCCACATCCTTCTAACCAAAGGAGAGGCGCCATTACACAGAATCACAGAGGTGGAGGGAAAGGTAAACACTAATCAGTCATGTGTCATCATGTCCATTCAGTGTGATTGTATTTGAGAAGGTCTCTGTATGTAAATCTTTCTCACTCTCACTGCCTCAGATCTACAGTGACGCTAAAGAGTGCCTAAATCTCCTCTCCTACAGACTGGGAACAGCAAACTACTTTTTTGGCAACTCGTGAGTTCTTTGCTGAGTTAAATGTTAATTTGAGGAACCATATGTGTACAGCACACCACATGAACATGTAAACTGTAGGCTGCGAAGTGTATTTGAGAAATAATTCCAGTAGAACACAGGCTTGGAAAACAGTTCAGGAGGTGTAAAGATATTCATGTCTAATACCCCAACATTGTGTGTGTGTGCCTGAATTAGCTTTTATATGCACATGTTTGTGATCGTAGGCCCACTAGTCTGGATGCCTTTGTGTTTGGTTATGTGGCTCCACTCGACAAAGCCAATCTTCCCAGCAGTCCTCTGCAGAGCCACCTCCGACAGCTGGATAACCTCACACGCTTCTGTGACACCATCCTCGCGGTCTACTTCAGCTCAGACAACCCTTGTAAGATATTGCTGCGCACACTGGAAATATTCTTTGGGGTGTTTACTTTTGGTAAAATTAACACACAGAGATCTACAGGAATGACTGTATTTGCAAATAAACAACTAACGTCATCAGCACTTTCTTTCCTCTTGGATGTTTGTGTTACACTGCGTGTCTGCTCTTTGTATCTGCTTTGTTTCTGGGTGTTCATTGAACACTGTTCCTGCAACACTAATTCTATGCTATCTCCATTTTCTTCCTCGGTGTCGCCTCTTTCCATCTCTCTCCAGGTCCTCTCCCACCTGTTCAGGAAACAATGGATGCCAACCTGCAGAAACTAACTCAACTTGTAAACAAAGAGTCCAACTTGATAGAGAAGGTGCTTCTGCTTTCCTCTCTCCTTTTCCCTTGCATGGGTTTTTGTTAAACTAAAGTTTGCAGTGTCTCTTACTAAATCATCGTTGTCTTATTTGCTGATCGTGTGTGTGTGATCTGACTCAACTGTATACCCTGTACTCTAGATGGACGATAACCTTCGCAGCAGCCCTCAACATAAGCCTCACAGACCAGACCCTAAACCCAGTTTGGCCAGTGAGAAGAGCTCCACCCCTGCCTAACCCCTCATCTTTCAACCCTGATCAAACCTTATGCATCCAGGAGGAACACCCATTAGTTAAAAGGTGGTGCTCCTAAGTCATCATCCTGCAATTTAAAAAAGTTATAAAACAGACCTACAGCTTGAATGGAAAGGAGCGTAATAATCAGCAGAAGTATTACTATTTAAGTATAAAAAATACTTTTACTACAATATAATGATGATAGATTTCAAAGATGTTTGAAAGAGAAGGGAAAGTGCATGTGTGACATTTAAAAAAAAAAAAAGTTTATTGCATGTATGTCGTAAAGGATGGAAAGTTATGCAGTGGTGTTCAGTGAGAAAGGCGCAGAAAGTTCAAAGGGAAGCCAAAGGAAAGTCCAGCAGGGGAAATGTGTGGCACTGTTTACCCTCGGAGTGGCCCTCTTGTGTTGTTTTACTTTTAGTCTTTTACTGTTTTTTTTAACACATATGTTTGTTCTGTTTAAATAGTTTTTTTTCCTCACATCATCAGTGTCACACTACAATAGATGCACTTTTGAGAACATGAGAAGATTTATTTGAATCCCTCAGTGATGCTGGGTCAAGAACATCTTGGTCAGTGAAGCTGAAAAAAGTGTGACTCAAACACCACATGGCAGGATTTGTTTAGTTATACTGTTCAGTCCTTTACTACCCCTCTAAGCACACGTCCCTCCTATTATCCACTGCAAAATGTTTTGCAAAGTTGAGGAACATTTGAATAAGTGCAATGTACAGTATGTATGCAGTAATGAATATAGGAGGAACCAGCTACTCATTAGCTTGGCTCTTGCCTCCTCTGCTTTGTATAGCTTATATAATTGTAAATAGTTTCATGATTGAAATCACCAGTGGTTTCCTCAAATAGGGCTGTTCAGCTTGTTCCTAATGTTTGCCAGATACACTGAGGGCCTTGCACATTATATTAAGTTATTTAGGCAAAATATTTGGGATTAATGTGTGTTTTAAACAAGGACCATCCAATACTAATGTGTCTTTCAGTCGTTGTTTTTGTTGTTGTGTGAGATGTTCTGTGTCATTAACTAGTCACTCACTTTTCATAATCATATTATGATTTCTACAGTTTTTTTTTTGTACACCGGTGTTAATTTTTCTGCTGTGTTACGTCATTTGCTGTGCCTATTTAATGGTCATTGTGTTTAAATTGAAGCGTCTGTCCTTTTTGGGAATGTCTCACTAGCTGCCTTTTGTTTTTCTTTATTTTGACAGTGTCATTATTTAGTACAGACATTTGACATGACCATAACAGTTGTCATGTTCCCTTATATCCTTAATATTGTGTGTACTCATTTATGCTGGCTGTTTTAATAAGTAGTAAATGCACTCGTACGCACTCTTGTAACATCCCAAAAAATAACTTTGTGGATACAGTCCCTTTAAGGCAACATCGTTTGAAGCAGAAGTGTCCATTGGGGTGTGTTTGCTGCAAGATATAACGTATTGTTGAACAACAAAGAGGGATGTTGGGACCATATTGGTGCAGTGTGCCTTCACGATTGCTAATGTCAAAATGCTGACAGTGTCCTTCATAATTTTTATACGGAGTCATACCTTCTGATTTTCATTTCTGTTGCTGTTTTTCAAAATGGGTAACAGCAGTTTTCATTTGCTAAATTAAATATGATAATCTGGTGATGCTAACTGTCTTTTCTTCCACTTTTGGTTGGATGCCTGTGAACATTAAATTGGAGCTAAGCCCTGAGCTGTGTAGGGGGATTTCATCATCCCATTTTTCTTTTTTAAAAAGTAGGTGTATCCTCAAACTTCAAACTAAGCCAATTCATCAAGACGTGCAATTAGGTTTCTTCTTTTTCCAGTAATTTTCACTGGAAGATTTACCCACCATGCTTCACCAACTGTGCGATCAGTTGTTTAGATGTTGGGAGGATAAAGAGTCTTTTGTCTGGTTTTGGCGAAAGGCATGGAAAAATGTGAGTAATTAAGCTGCAAGGAAATGATACCATCATACATTGCCCAAGTCATTGCTCACATGAGGGAGAAAGTTCTGCTGAGATTTCTTGGTTATCTTGGCTAACTATTTAATATGTGAAGTACAGGAAATAAATAGCACATTTGAATCTGTAGTAATTTCTTTGGTAAAAATGTATCTTAGTCTATAAACTTGGTATCATCCTATTCCATTATTTTTTTGGGATGAAAAACTACAGCATGCTTTAGGCTCCAGCTAAGTAGCCCAAGATCACATGCAAGTCAACAGATATGCTCTCATGGGGAGGACGTGTTTACCTTCCATCCTTTCCGCCTCCGTCCTCCTTTCTCTCTCTCTGCTTCCCCAGAAATTAGGAAAGGTGTCAGAAACGAGGGAGGAAAAGGTATGAATGCCTGGAAAATAGTAACGTAATGACTGAAATGAAATGTCTTCTGGAAAATTGTGTAGCTTTGGCAGCCAGGTGTATGTGACCACAAATCCGCAGTAGCTGGAAGTCATAAAAGGCATCTGGATGTCCAAATGCATGAAAGATTTTGCACAAGTCAGGATTGGTAGTAGATTTGTAATTCACTGATTTTGACTAGTGAGTAAACCCACTGAGCTCAAATTTTTGCTCACTTTTATCGAGTATGAAAGCTTTTTAGATTGATAATTATGTATATTATACTGAATATGAACCACATTTTTAGGTTACATGGCATGTATTTTATCCCTGAATAACTATTTGTCCAGGTTAAAGGGAACAGAGATTAGAACAAAGATTTTTCGATTCTTTTGAGGTAATAGAGTACTGATGCCCTCTGGTGGCAAAGGTACAGTATGTTAGAGAACTATTGATCTGAGTCAAAAAATAAACAATGAGTCCAGTGGTGCTAATAGAAAAATAATTTCTATTTCAGCTCAGGTGAGAAAATGGGACAGAGAAAGACAAACAGACAAACACAAAATATGGAGCTGATCTGTTTACAAAGGTTATTTACACAAAATAGACCTATACACAATGTGGAACACAGTGCAAAAAGTTCTACTTTATATTTTTGAAAATATAAACTAATTTTTCTAAATTTGACATGACAAATCACTTTACTACTACTATTTCTATTTATCTCAGTGTTGATACAAAATGTATTTGACTCAGATGTGCAACTGGAGCCGTTACATTGGTGAGTTTGAGGAAACAAATGAAAATGAATAAATCACAGTACATTTACAAAACTGTCACATCAGCATACAAAATTACAAAATAATCCACAATGTTTCACTCTGTTTCCCATTTCCCACTTTCAAAACAAAATATAAAATACACTCACCTTTGACACCCCAATTCAGTCCAGTTGTATTTGACACTTGCACTACCTCTGTTTTTTGATATTTACAAGGGATAGTTACTAAATTAAATTCAGTTGGTGGTGATCAATGACTTTTTTTTTTATTACTAAAACCATACCAAATGTTCAACAAGTCACATTCTCTTTCTCTGTGTGTTTTGTGTTCTGACATATGTGCACATTAATCCGACGATGATTATTTTAGTTATGCAGTAGTAATTAATGATTCAAATTAGAAAATGTCCGTGTGTGAGGCACAGCAGAGCTAACTGTCCTTGATAAACTCTGGTATCTCCAGCACCATGCTGACCTCCAGACTGCCTGGCATCTCCAGGGCCAGAGCAGGGTGGCACGGCTGGGTGAAGCGCTGGCTGAGGGTACCTAACAACTGACCACTTTGGGCATTGTAGAAAGACAGACAACCATTCTGGTAATCCAGGAGAGTACCCACTCGTTCAGGCGTCTCAATCACAAACACACTGGACTGAACATCGTTGTGGAGCAACTGATATCTGCAGCTGCAAAGACAAAGAGACCAAAGGTGGACGTTTTAGACCAAAACAATGACAGGAAGTATCACAGAGAATCTGAGGAAATTCTTTATGCATACCCTGATGATGTAGGGATACACTGCAAACACCATGACAGCCTGTTTTCTCCCAGTGAGCCGGTACTATCACCTGTGCTGTATGCTACTCCAAGCCTGTAAGCTGTACTTTGTGACACAATGGTCTCCCAGTAGTAACGCCCTCGTGCTGGAAACAACTCCCCCAGGATGGATGGACACCTTGAAAATCGCACAAACTCTGGTGAAGACGCATTCCTGTTTCGTAACAGGATGAGAGGAGTAGTTGAAGCAAGGTGGTGGAAACTGTTTTTAACTCACTGTTTGTCTGTGAAGACTGTGTTTTGATATGTGTCCTGTGAATAGTGCAGGGTGGTCTCATCAATAGACAGCTCCAAAGCAGGGTGAGCCGAGGCTTTCAGCAGGTGAAACCTTGTCCCTGAAAACAGTAACAGGTAAGTGAAAAGAACATAAAACACACAAAAATCAACTACAAAGACAGTTTAAGTGTGGAGTGTTTACCTTTTGTAGAAATGAGAGCAGCCTCGCTCTGCTCGCTGGCTCCAGCCTCATTCACAGCTTTGATGTAAAACAGGTAATTGTCATTGGGCTGCAGGAGAACCTTTTGCTCACAGCTTTTGATACCTGAGATTGACCTATGAGCATGTCACAAACACACATACATAAAGGTTTGTACAGCAAAAAGTGTTGCATGAGTTTAGAAATGTCTAGCTACTGTAGTTCTGTATGTCTCGTATGGCCTCACGGGAGCGTGTATAGTTTATTCTAAGATTGTTTTGCCAAAGCTCAAATGTGTTCAAACAAACCTTCAGCAGACGTTATTCATAACTGCCCTGACACCAGTATGAATCATATGAAAATAATTACCATAACGGACTTCATATCCTGCAGTATGTGTTCCAGGTTGCATCGTGGTATTTGAGACCCACCTGAGCCCTTCTCCCTCCAGTTCATATTGGCGACAGTACTCCAAAGTATAACTCTGTCCAGAGGTCTGTTTTGCTGAGTTCCACCTCAGTGTTGCTGAATCCCACATGACAGTACAGTGCTCTGTGTCAATCACCGGCACTGAGGGAGCTAGCAGAAACAGAAAATTAAAGCAATCTAAGCTTTTGTCTGCATGGTAATGAAATAAAAATCATGTTTTCTAGTTTTATCCAACAAATCTGGTGTATTGATATTATAAATGCCCCAGACTGACCAGTTCTGAAGGTGAGTCTTTCGCTGGGCAGAGAGCAGCCGGTATAATTGACAGCCATCACCCACACCTTATACTGCTTGTCAGGCTCCAGTTCCTCCAGGACACAGTAACTCTCCTTCACTGTCACACGATACTCTTCAGACACAGCTACAGACAACAACAACAATTAGATATTTATTAACCGTTCAATGTCATATTTTTAAAAATGTCTAGAAGATAATATACTGTAAAATGCAAATACTTTAAATAAACAAAAAATAATTAATTTAATTCAAAATTAAAATAATTAACTGTCATTTCTGTCAAAACAACACATCAAATACCTTGAAGAAAATAGTTATAAAAAGTTAACTTTTTAAATGTATATGTAATTTTCTATTTTAAACAGCATCCTAAACACAGTTACCTCCTTGTGGATCCTCCATGCAGTAGACCTGGAAGCAGTCTATGATATCTCCAGGGTTGACTTTCCAGTAAACAGTGACACTGGTGCTGGTGGCTGAGCCTGGCTCCTGGGGCTGCAGTGTGGGCCGCTGAGACACTGACGCAAAGACCAGGAGTAATGACCACATTACTGTCACATATATGCACATAGCACCAAAAATCTAGTAGATTTAACACATATCTGCAAAGATATATTCATATCAGACATACCTGGGATTCCCTTGCGCTGTGCACGGTGAGAACTAGAAGTGTTGCCTTTAGCGTAGTCTTCGAATACAAGCAATCCTTTGGGACCCAGCTCCAGTGACATGGTAGAGTCAAGAGTTGCCTTGAGCCTGACCACACAAACACAACATTTAGCTTCTAGACTTAACAAGCCACTATTAAAACTCTTCTGCTTTCAGTTGAGCCTAGTTGAAATGTTTTAAATTCATTCCCCCCGGCTGTTTGCAGGCCAAGCAGCATGCTGCTCTGGTTATCACTATCTAGTTACTGTGTTACTATACATACAGCTGTTAGAAAACCACAGTAGCTCACACTCCATTCACTGAAAGTACATTACCTTTCATAAATGTCTTCAGGTGACTATTGGGAGAACAGATTAAAGAGGGATTTATCAGAAATTTGTCACAAACCCTGATCACCAATCAATGGCCAGACATGATACCACTGATCAATATATTTTAGAAACTTTAGGACTCACACGTGCATCAGTCTCAGCCTCTCTGGCCGTGGTCTCCAGAGTGGCCTTGGCAGAATCTATGTTCTCCTGGAAAGAGACAATCTGGTCATACAGCTGCTCCAGCTTGGCCTTCTTCTCCTCCTCCATGCTGATGGACATGTTGTTGTACTGCTCCATCACAAGAGCCATCATTTCCTCATTCTGTGCCTGCAGAGTTGCCTCCTTCTCCACACACTGGTCCTGGATGAGAGGAGGACGACAAAAGAGAGACCTGCTAAAACCTTTTAAAAAGTCATGCTGTAGTATATGGTGGCAATGTTATTAAGGCCGACTGTAAATGCTTTACCTCTACAGAGTTGTAAGCCAGCTCCAGCTCGGACACCAAGTCTTCAGTGTTCTCTGATCTCCCTTGAAGCTCAGAGATCCAGTCACTCAGCTTCTCCTGTTGTACAATATCAGTAATATAAAATATCACATGTACAGTATGTGCAGTATATTGTCTAACAACACTATGCAGCAAAAGACCTTCACAGGAAAGTTAAAGTTGCACAGGACTTTCACCTACTAGAGATTTATTTCATCATTTGCTTGATATCAGACATTTCCCACCAGTGACAATGTCTGAAGTATGAATTTTATTAAGAAAATGGAGATGGATGCACATTCCTGCTGTTAATATTTAGAGACAGGTTAATCTTTACATAACAGTATTGCCTGGGGGATTGTTAGGAAGATGAATGGAGGCCATCCCCTCTCTCCACCCAAACACTGATGAATAATCTAAAAAAAAAAAAGGATGAGCTGCGGTCATTACACACTCCCTGCTACTTCTGAGGGTGACCATCTGTCCACTAGGAGTCAGAAAGCAGGTGTGAGTGTGTGACGGAGAGTGTGTGTGCATACTTGCACACAGCCGTGTCGGAGGAGGTGTAGGACTGAATTGTGCATTCTAACTCAGAATTGGACTGCATACAATTTTGCTCAGATGCTTTGGTAAAAGGATTTATTTTCCTTCTGGCGGACTGTCTGAACAGACGCCATTTCTTAGTGCTGAAGTCAGACTTGTATTATAGGTTTGATCTTTGTCTTATTTACAGCCCAGCTGTCAATGTTTCACATAAATCCACTAGATCTGGTTCAAATATCATCTAGGAATAACATTCGGCCATTCTCAGTTTGTTCCAGCTTTCCTTTGATTTAGGTGCCAGATACTTTACTGTGACTGTTTACTAGACAAACAGATAAATACCGTATCTCACTTTACTCGTGTGGCCTAATGTAACATCACAGAATGAAGGCAGCAGAGTCAGGAGCCCTCTCAAATTATTTTAACATATAAGTTTTACCATGGACCTGCCAAGCTTAAAAAAACAACAAAAGTAGTATTACATTGCTAGAAAGGGCTACAACATTAACACAGACATAAAAATGCAAATGGCTGACCCCATGCTCAACCAGAAGGACAGTGAGTGAGAGCGGATCACATTTCAGTCTCCACTTGATGATGTCACACTGGACCTTTCCACTCATTAAAGCAGAGCATTACATCACAACCATTAAATGTGCTTGACCACAGCTTGCCAGTACCCTGACAGCATGAATGGAAAAGTCATTTAGGACCAAATAACTACATGATGCATTTATCTCATCACACAGAGGATGCCCGCTTTTAATCCTATATTATCTCCAGTGTTAGAGACACTAAGCCTGTTTAATCACAGAAAAACAGTAAGAAGGTATTCCTCAAAATGTGGAACTGTTTCTTTAAATTGACTTTTACATGTTACAGTGCTTTACTGTACCATAAATATATAATGGATGTAGATACATACTGTGCATATAACTAATGTATACATTTGTGTTATATATATTAATTGCAAAGCAATCAAGGCACATTATTGAATGAATATACTAATAGTTATATAGTTTTCTGTTGGTTTAAGGGTTTTGTAGATATTCATTTTATCATGTCTGTAATTTTGCAACTTATCAAAATAAATTTCCCTTGAAAAAGAAAATTAAAAGTCTATAGCTGCAGTAATTAGTTGACTGATGGCTTGTTGTTTAGCCAATCAGCAACTATTTAATAATTGTTTGGTCATTTAAGTAATTTGTCAAGCAAATATGCATCCGTTTTGCAAACTTCAGCTTTATAAATGTTAGCATTTGAGGATTTTATATATATATATATATTTTTTCTTGCTACCATTCTTGAAGCAAACTGTTACAGCACTTCCATTAAGATGGGGACCAGGAAAAGGCAGATTTTTAAAATGGTCAAAATAAAAGAAGCAGAGGCCAAGACAGTCTGAATTTTAGCCATCAACCTGTCAAATTACTAGACCCTAGATTACCCATAATGCATTTGAACGAGGTGTTTCTAGACTCTTTAACCTTTCACATTACTGTATCAAACACATCCACATCAATACAGCACATGCATCCAGTTGGTATACTACCTTGATTTCCTCATAGGCTTTGTCCACAGTCTTCACCTCGTGACTGTGATGCTCTCCACACATGTGGTTCTCCTGTGACAGTAGATATCCACAGGTGAGACAGAACCAGTCCATCCCCTGCAGTTCAGCCACCATTCGAGCCTGACTCTCCTCCTCCTCATCAATGATTTCATAGTCAGCCTCAATGAGCTCTTCTTCTAGGGACAGACCAAACTCTTTTTCCTCCATCTCCACTTCCATCCTCTCTTCTCTGTCCTGACCAGACTCAGGTCTTGTTTTCTCCGCGTCTCTTTGTATTTCAGATTCTGGTATGTCTTTTGCATCCTGTTTAGATATAATCTCATATTCAGGCTCCTCAATAGGCACCTCTGGAGCCTCTGCAGCCACCACATCTTGCTCCCTCTTTTGCCTGACATCCTCTCTGTAAAGATTAACATCTGAACCTTCATGCTCTTTAAACATCTTTGCTTCTGAAGTATTTTCCACCTGGTGCATCTCTGCCTTTTGTGCTGTGTCTGCGTCTTCTGATGGTACAGCCTCTCTCTGCTGTTCAGAGAAATCTTCCTGGGGAGGAAAACTCCTCAGAGTTGAAAAGATGCCCTCATCTTCCTCCAGGTCCCTCTTTGTCTTCTGCTCCTCTGTGTCAGCCTCCTCCACTGATGCACGTGGTGAGTGCACCCTATCATTCCTGGCTCGGTCTTCTTCCTTTACAGCATCATCTGGTTCTACTTCCAGTAAAGGCTCTGGCATTGTTTCTTCCATCCGTACCTTTTCTGAGTGTGTTGTTGTATCTCCACATGCACCAATAGGTTCAGGGAGAGCTACTACAACACTTGCAGTCTTGTCCGACCACTGACCAATATTGACATCCATCTCTACAGCTTGTCCTTTAGGGACGAGGAGGATTAACTCATCCTCTATATTCATTGTCTCCTGAACAGCAGTCTCACCGTCCTCTGTAGGTGCTGTGGCTTTGACTTCAGTCATCAGCTCTGTTTTGTCTGATTCACAATCACCTACTGACCCCCCTTGTTGATGCTGGACAGGTTGAAGGATTTCATGACATTTCTTATGTATATCTGTACTGTCGTCTTTTGACATCATAGGTTTACTTGAATTTTCAGTTTTAAACTCTGAATCCTGATCAGTTTCAGTGAATATTTCAGTCAACTTGCTCTCAACTGTACTTTCCACTGTCAGTTCTTCATCTTCTTTAGCTTCTTTATGAACATCTGTTGTCTCAGCACTTGTTACCTCTTGAAGATCAATCTGAACTTGGGTTTGAATCTCTTTTTCTCTCACTGCTTTTTCAGTTATCACCACTACTGCCTGTACAGCTGAATCACAGTCAGTGATGACCTCAACAGGTGCAACAACTTCAGGAACAACCTCTGCTGCCTCTTTCTCCTCACACAGTGAAGTTTCACTTGATGTCTCTATTTCACCTGAGGGTTCAGTCATTTGTCTTACAATCTCAGGTTCTTTAAATTCAGCTGAGGCCTCTGCTTTGGCCTCACTTGCTACTTTCTCATCAACAGCCACCATCTTAGTAGCTGCCTCTTCAGACAAATCTCTCTCAGTAGTTTCTGTTTCTATTTCTGATCCAGCTACCGATGGAGGTGCCTCAATGTATATAGGTGCTTTTATTGCTGTCTCCTCTGTAGCCTTTGGAACTTCCTCAGTGCTTTTTATCACTTTTTGAGTCTGACATGGTTGCTCGGTTTCAGTAGTGCTTTCCTCTGCACTTTGATGTTCCCCACTCTTCTCTGTTTTTTCTACTTTTTCAGGAAGTGGCTCATTTGTGCTGCTCTCAAGAGGATCTCTCTGGTCTCTTTTCACCTCATATTTTATTGCCTGATCCTCCGTCTGATCCTCCCTCAGTTTAGACTCCCGAACAGATATTTCTGAGGCTTCTTTGACAGCCTGCTCTTCAGTCACAATGGGAAATTGTATTTTCTCCCTCTCATTTTCTGTAGCCATATCTCTTTTCTGTTCGGATTCTGCTGCTTTGGACTCATTACTCCCATCATTAACACTGATCTCCTGCATCTTTAGTTCCTCTGTCTTTTTCTCGTCTTCACCTTCTTCTTTATTCACTCTTATTAGACATCCTGTCATTTCAAACTTACTCTGTGGCCACATCATCCTTCCCTCCGTCATATTGTCCACCGACTCTGGCTGAACCTCCACTATGGGAGTGTCATCCTTCAAAATAAACTTCTCCAGGTACCCGTCTGCCTCATCTGAATCTGACAAACGTCTTTTATAAGATTTCTCAGATGCCACGCTCTCTGCCTCAGAGTATTCCTCATCGCTCCTCCTCCTCTCACCTACTGCATCCTCGTAAAGGTCTGAGTACATGAAAGACATGGCAGTGGGCTCCTCCAGGAGGATGGGATCAATGATCTTTGGAGGTCCTGCGGAGATATAGATAGGGGTGAGAATGGTCTCTTCCTTCTCAAACAATACTGAACCACTCTCCTTCATCGATCTTTGGCTTTCTCGTCTAGTTCTCATTCTGGCTTCTTCCTCCTCATCTTCTCTCTTCTGCAGAGCATCAGGAGCAGCACCTTCTCCATAGAAGACTTCATCCAGGTGTTCTCCAACTATCTCCACTTCTGTAACAAACACAAAGGACTCCTCAGAAGCAGATGGACTATCACTGGCAGTCTCCTTAGCAGGTTTTTGCTCTTCCACTTGGGGTGTTGCTTTAAGTTGTTCTGCATCCTCCAGTAGTTCTGCAGCTTGTTCTCCAGGAACCGCCTCATCCAAAAGTGTAAACTTTTCAAAGTAGTCAATGTGACTGGTGCTCTCTTTCTGAGTAGGAGTGTGTCCAAGCTGTGTGTCTGCTGATGACTGACACGAGCCTTGCTTCAAAAGCTGCGGAGACATTAGAACACAGCGATCAATCCATAGAGAACATTTTGGTGTTTAAAACAGCAGTTTCATTATTAGTCAAACTGATACATTACCTTTATGAAAAAATACAATAGCTTACTATTGAAACCACTGAAATAAACAAGATAAATCAATAAATACCTCATTGTGATCTGATGTTTCCCCCTCCTCTGGCAGCACTTGATTCTGTAGCTGTGTCCATTCATTGTAGTCTCGAGACCTGATCTTTGGAGTCTGGTCCAGATAAGACAAATTGTCATGCAGCTCTGTGCTCTCCTCCTCATCAACAGTGGGAAGTTTGGAGGGCACTCTGATGTTGAGAATCTCATAACCCTCTGAAATCAAGCTAAACAGCTGCTGATCTTTGCTTTTGATTTCCTCTAAGTCCGGCTCTGTTTCAGTTTTCTCCTGTTTGACATTGGGAATTGAAACCTCTACCATCTCCAGTCTCTCCACCCCCAGAGCTGAAGCTGATCTTGAACTACCAGGCCGGCTCAGCCTGTCCCCAAGTCTGCTGCTCCTTCCTCCAGACTTCGTTTTCCTGCGGACTACTTTATCCTCATCAAAGATGACGGTGATCTTCCCTGCTGCTCCAGAGCCCTCCATGCTGTAGGCTTCAGAGATGGAACTCGTCTCAGAGGCCCAGGGAGTAGAGCAGCGGCTAGAGGCTGTCTCCCAAACAATACCACTGTCCTCACTCTGAACTGTTACCATGGAAAACGATGGATCCACCATCAGGCACTGGACTTTGGGCTTCACTGACTGGTCCTGGACAACCTCTCGCAGACTGAAGAAGAGAGGAATGAACAAAGTTTGAATAAGGACAGCAAGCAGTTTTTGCCCTTCACGAGAGGAGTAAGGAAACGACTAAACAATATTGCTGCAAGAGGAGATCCTTCTGGCAAAACCCATGGTAATGCAAGCAGAGAACAAACCAATGAATCAACTCAAAACATATCGGAGCAACGTGCCAACATTTAGGTTTTGCAGAAAATCTAAGCTAAATACAAGATTACACATTGATCATCTCTCAAGATGATTTCTTGAGGAGTGTTAATCTATCTCAAGCATTAGACCAGGTGTCTGGCACCAAGCTGCCAATGTGAGTGATGATCTGAAAAAATAATGATCAAATGCACTCTGAGCTGTCCCTACTGCTATGAATACAGCTCAGCCGCTGTGGGGTTATTCCAAGATGACGTCCTAAAGCGTCAGTCATGTAATATTAGAGAAGAGATGCCTGGCCATCTGAGATACTTCCAACATACCAGTGTCTTCTACTATTTATGATATGGCAAGGAAAACTAGAGCACCCAGTTTGAAACATGATAAACGAGAGGTAAAATATGGGATGGTGAATATTAGATATTGGAATGGAGTGGTCTGCAGCGCCAGCCTGATAATTCCTTGTATGAGCTGAAGACCAGATGATCATATGTTATATTAAATGAAACATTAATGGAGAGGTACTTTGCGTATAGGCCGTCTAGTCATGGTTTAGGAAGAAATAAGACACACGTTTGCCCTAAAGAAGTGAATGATAAATTGGCCAGACACAAGTAAAGGTAGACTGCATTTAATACATTTTATCAGAAAATCTCACAGCAGAAACACTACCTTTACACAAAGTGAGGGTATTCAACTTGTAAGATCCAGTATGAAAAGCACCTGTTTTGCAGTTCCTCCACTTCGTCTTCATCGTCCTGGCTCATGGCCTCGCCTTCACTCTGAAACTCCTGCAGCTCTGTCATCTCCGAGTCCAGACTCTCACATTCATCCATCTTGGTAATATCCTCCACCGTTTCCCTTTGAAGTTCCCAGTGTCGTTTTTCTTTGTATTTTAGAGACTTCTTAATGTTTTCAGACACTGTGAATACAGGAGACTTGGTCTGCCTGTTTGTGTCATTCTAAGTTGGGAAATGTCCATCTGACTCAGCGAGGGACAGAAATAGAATAAGTGGGGAATGAAAAGTGGGGAGTGGAGATAGAGAAGGGGAAGCCAGTGAGATGCAGTAGGTTTCACTAGCTGTTTAACAAAGCAATAACTAACTTTAGGAAAAAGTTTCCAAATATTTTAAAGACGTGTTAGATCTGAAAAGATCACCATTATGGGCCTGTTCCCATGGCAGTGTCACTTTAAGATCAAAATCCCCTTTGCTAAGTTAAATTTAGCTCATGTGGTGAAACAGTACACCCCTGGTTCCCCCGGGTTCTGAATTGCTGCTTAACTGCAGCTAAACAGGGCCATGCACACACATCTTGGAAGGTATCTACCCCCCTGGCAGTGCTGGCACTATGCTGAAGTCATAAAACTACGTGTAATAGGGCGTCAAACCACAGAACAAAAAAACAATCTGCACATTAGCTGCCAGATGAGGCTGCAGAGAACATTTGAACAAAAGGTGTAAGCATCCAAGTCATCCTTAGTTTGAAAATCCTTTCTTCAAAGCTGGTGACTCACAAGTACCTACGATACACTGAGTGACATCAGAACTCCTCATAATGGTGAAAACTGCACTTTTTTTGAAAACATCACAACTGACATGAAAATATCAGGAGCATTGGACCAGTTCTATGCTACTGTATGATCTTTGTGTTTATGTCCAATACCTGTTTGAGGTTAAACCTCTGATTTTTTAAATAATAATAATTAATCATGGGTTAGTAAGTGTTTATTGTTACATCTGATACCCCAGAATGAACTTGTGAGCAATTGTGAACAAGAAATGACCTTAAAAGAGGCTTTTACCAAATCTCACTTTATCATCTATCTGAGCATGAATGACAGCTGCAAAAAGCCAGTTTACAATTTACTATGATTTTGGCCCTTATATTAGCATAGCCAACAAATCAGTGGACTTCACATAGAGCCCAAGGATATAAAGAGAAAACAATCATACATCTTTGTACATTTATTTTTTTAAATACAGATTTAAAAGTCAATGATAGGATTTACAAAAAGAGAAAAAAAAAGTCAAACACAAAAAGTGTAAGTTCTTTAGATAACTTGTGAACTGAAAGTAAAGACATCATACGTTTGATACCAAAGACGGGGAATGTTCGGTTTTACCTTTCTGCAGCCCGCAGTCATTTCAATTATGACAAATACTTAAATATCACCTAACAAGCTCAGTTTTCAGACAGAACTTAGGTACTGATAATGAAAAAGGAGAAGGCAGTTAATGTAACTGTAGAACAAAAGTGTCTTTACACCCACAATGACTTCTCTACTGACCTAGAAAAATAGAAAAAAAGCTTTAAAAGGCTTTAATGTTACAAGTTGGTGCAGACAGACAATATATTGTATATACTGTACATAGTATAGGTGGCAGAAACAAAAAAGCATCTTTAAATATGAAGATCAGTGTGGCTGTAAGTAAAACTGAGACAAATGTGGCTGATGCTGTACAGCCACAGCACATACAGTGTGTGACCAATATGCAGGCAGCCAGAGCTTTCAGAGTCTTTCTGGCTGTGAGGTGCAGAGACAGCAGGGACCTCTCTCAGCACATCTCAAAGGCCTCTTATCGTTTCTTGGCACAGGGCTGTCTTGAGGTAGAAGACTCCAGTCAGCTTGTTTAATTAGAGGAATCCCTTATCTCCTGGACTCTTTATTAATGATGGCTCTGACTGGGAGGATCGCGTTCAGGTCCTTCCTCTCTTGCAGTATCCGATATGACTGCGCAAGCACAAAGAGAAGAGTGGCAGGATTATGAGAAGCTTGACAACAGCTTGGATGAAGAAAGAAATATGGAATTAACAACAAACTAGGACTAGCATGTACCTCAGCAAACTGAGCTTTAATGGCATCAAACTTGGCTTTCTCATGGACTGCCCTGGCGACATTATTTCTTTCAAATGGCTCTGAAACACAAGGAATTGCTATCACTTACTGAATGTGTAGAATTTTGTGAGGGTTGCAGTAGTGGATGTTACTGTTTGTCTACTGAAATATTTACCTTCCACACATATGAATTTGTTTCTCCACTCTTGAGAATTTATCTTCGGTAAAGCTCTGGCCTCTCGAACAGAGATCACCTGCCTATCCCACCTGCAAAACAAAAAAGAAACTAAGAGTAGGTTATCAGATTATGTACCTTCCATGCACCAGTAGTGGTTTAGTTTTAATTCAAGTCAGTATGCAAACTTTCAGGTGAAAGATTGTGTTTAATGAAGAATTCTTATTTTTGTGAATGCACATGCAATTTGTACATCCAGGGGAACACATATATAGCATATAAACACGTGTCCTATTGGAGTGTTTGTTACCATAAAATGTGTCAAACAGTGCATGTTTGAGTGGCGAGCTTTAGTTTGACCTTGTAAATGTGGAGTGGTAATGCAAACTGCAAACACAAGAATCACGGTCATGTTAGTGCTGTGCAAGGCCAAAAGTCCACCTGCTCCTGCCCCTCTCCCAGAAACATGAACCCAGAAATGATGATGCAGGATAGAGGAAGGAGAGAGGAGCCACAGGTGTAGAGAGGGACAAGAAGTTGTCAAAAGGAGCAGGACAAAAGGAATGAAACTAAGTGGTCAAAAAAACATGGTTCCATTTGAAATACTAAACTAAGTAAAGTGAGGTGGGACTTGGGAGATACCTGAAGTTTGTGGCATAGTATTTGAGGAAGCCCTGAAATAGTTCTCCCAGAGATGACTGGTTTCTTGAGATGTACGGGGGAACGTGTTTGGGTCCCTCTGGAACTACGTTTATGTCCATAAAAGGATTAAAACACTCCTGTAAATCAAGGCACAAGACAAAAGAGCAAATACTTCAAACTGAGTGACACTGACACTTGAGAGTGTGAGAATGTGCAACATGGTTTACCTGTCACAAGACCTTTTCATTATAAATTATATTCTTTGTAAGGGACTTAAACACAAGTTCAGTCAGTCAGTACAGGGAGGGTTATTCTGAATACATGAATAATGAAAAAAAATGCAACTACCTAAAAACCATAAGCATGCACTCAGGTTTTTGGAAAACCTGCCCAAATACTGTCACTGGCTGAACATACATTTGCACCACATAATAAAAATGTGATTAAGTGTCTGACAGACATTTTACTTTCTTGTTTTTCAGTTTGTCTGTTTGTATACCATTTGATTTCTTAAAATGGCTAAACTTATACAGGAATCTGTATTTATTTGACTGTAAAAGCAACAAAGACACTTACTGGGTAGTCCCTCTGTAGAGATGGGACAACAGGTTCTTTAAGAGCTGAAAAGAAAACAGCACATTGCTTCCATGATTAACCAGAAGTCAAAAGTACATATTGAAATGACCATGTCTGTGTGTGACTGAACTGACTCTGGAGATAATGCAGGACCATCAGCACCAGTGTGTAGCTGCTTAACGTTCCTTTGCTGGCATCATTGATTTGATGGTGGCGTGCCCACTTCTTGATGACCAGGATCATGGGTCTTATCCTAAGATCAGCTGAGAGTGGGACACAAACACAGCGAACAGGACACTAAACATCTTTACTTCTGTTCCAGAAAGGAAATAAATAACTGCAATGTCAAAGCTAGAGATAATTAAGTTGATGCTATAGATAGAGCTGTCGTCTCACCCACCATAGGCGTAACTCCGTAGAAGGAATGTGTTTCTGATGCCCACTGTGTTGTTAACATTCAGATCAAACTGAAGATCACTGAAAGAGGCAGAAGTAAAACATGTATTAATGAAGTCTGTCAAATCAGAAATACACAAGTGTTAAAGTGTTTTGCTCCTACCTGCCTTTCTCTCTGAACCTGAGGATTGGCACTTTGGCCCTGATCAGCTGGGTCTTCTCCACATATGCTATAAATCACAACAAACATCATGAGATTAGAAGCAATAGTGGTAGTTTTGATTTCCTTTCACAGAAACCTGAAACTTGGTAAAAAGCTCCATCTAGTGGATAATATGAAACATGGGCCCAAGTCCCATTAGCCTGTAAATCTCAATATTTTAAATATAGTTCAATAAATATTGGACATGTGGCAAAGCTAAGTAGAAATAAGGAAGATAGATGGTTGTAAGTAAGACTGCCTTTCCAACCATATTTAAAAGTATTATTGGCAGTAAACTTACAGAGCTTTATTACCCTTAGAGATTTGATATTTGAAAAGTTGTTTTTTCTATTACTCACAGAGTGATCTGAACAATCTCTGAAGGGCAGATAATACATGAATAGGATCATGTCTTTTCTGAAACAAACAAAAAAAAAACAGTGTTCAAGAGGATGTGGGTATCTGTGCCTATATATTCTTCACAGTTTGGATGAGATTCAGAACACAGTGTCACTGAAACTTACTTTTCCTTTGAGGACGAGACAAAGATCGGCATCACTGCTCCTGCAGCCCAATCCATTCATAGAAGATCCAGTCAAGTAAAGCCGTGCCCCTGTGAGAAACGCACTCGGTAAGAATCACAACAGAAACTCAATACATGCAGCAATCGTATATTTTCTACACACCTGCATACACACGCTGTGTGTCTTGCTGCAGCTGAGCTCGGCATGCCTCTTTCCTCTCCAAATCAGAAACTTGCTGCTGGCACGCCTCAAACACCTCCAACATCTGATCACTCAGCTAAAGGTGCAAGCAAATGTATCACAGACTAACCGAAGCATATCTGCACAAACAATCGTCTGACTTGGTATATGTCTGCTGCAGTTTAAGTCCATTTAGTGATACCTTGTCCTTAGCGTAGGCCTGTAGACTGTTGGAGCTTCCTGGGACAGTAAGCACCTGAGGGTGGGACTGGGAGTGCGGAGCGGGATAAGAGCGATCAAAACCAGCCAAGGATGATCTTGAAGACCCAGCTACCATTTGATTAGGAAAAGAGGGGGGAAGAGGGCGAGTTACAGGCGAGCCAATGCGTTGGCGCTTCACATCAGGGAGGCTGTATTCAGCGTACTGTCTCCTAGAGGAAACATAATGTGACAAGACATTGAAAAGGAAATGTTACATAAAACAGAAGTGAATTTAAAGAGACAGAAGAATGAGAGAGAGAGACTAATCATATTTGTATTAAAAAGGAAAAATTACATACTTGCGTCTATTGGTCAAAGCCGGTGTGTAAGGAGGAGGGACTGGAGACGTGGATGGTGCGGGTTTCCATTCATATGGAGGTAAACTCTGTAGTCTAGGGACATAGAAGCTACCAAAACAGCACTTATTCAGTAGGACCAATACATCCAGAAAACAAGAGGTTAGAATGATCATACTCATTCTAAGCTCAGAAAACAGCAGCTCCTTGTACTAAACTGCAGGTCAAGGTCATGATTATTGTCCGAGAATAACAAATTGCATCAAGAACAGTATATAAGTAACATATCTGAGACAACAGTCTTCAGGTTGTGCCAATCTGGCACCAAGTGTTACAACAGTAACACAACAGTAATTACAAAAGATAATATATCAGTGAATCAGCAATTACAAGTCCAACAAGCAACCATTTCTAAGTTTAAAGCTATTTTACGGTTGCTGCTACACAGAGCTGCAGGTAGTTTCCTTGTCGGACTCACCTGTTGACTCCTGCTGGGCTTTGGTGGTTGTAATCGTAATAACTGGTTACAGTGGGCGGCGGGTACAGGCCGTTACTGTAGGCTGGCCACCCCCTCGGTGCAGCGCTGCGGGGGTACATGCTGCGGTTCTTCAGGGGGCTCCAGCATCAACTCCGCTGATTCGAAAGAATATAAGAACGAAGTTAGAGTCGCCAATGAACGAAATAACTGTAGCACTCAAAATAACAATAATAATAATAACTTTAGCAAAGCACTTTTCAAACAAAGTAGCATATGCTAAAATCAGGCAGAAGATAATAATAATTACTGAAATATTTTACCTAAAGGTAATGAGACTGACACGAACTGTTACCCAGGAAACCGAAACTTATTGGCAATAAGGCTAAGTATACAGCAAGTTAGCAAACGTTAACGTAGCCAGGCTAGCTAATTCAAACAACGTCAATTTTGTTATCTAAAAATAAAAAAACAACGTAGGTTTGTATGAGGAGTACGTATGTAAACATGTGTCGCTCGATGTTAAAACCCTTTAATCAAACACTAAACTAATAATCCGTAACACTTACCAAATTGCATGTCACATGTAAACAAAACTGAAGATGCTAATAGCTGGCGTCCACACTTCCGCTATGATACCATGACGCAATAGTATTCGATTCGATTTAAAGGGGACGTACGCTCATTAAAGGACCAATCCACTCAAAAAAGGGTTAAGTCTCTGTGCCGTGTCAGTAACTACACGATGTGATATACTAAATAAACAGACAGTATATTGAGACTTGAAACGGTGGTATCTATGTGACTCTATAGGCAGTTTAAATTTGTTTTGAAACTGTAAGCTACTACTTACCCAAATTAGTTTAATTTGAATTTGGGCTCACAGCCGTGAATAAGATAAACCGGCTTACCAGTAAAATCACCATGGCTGCCGTCACGTCCAGTGTCCATTATTTATTGTCTTTTTGTGAGGCTTCAGGAGTTATCTTCACATGACATCTTCACTTTAGTCTATCCTGGCTGTGCAGCTGAGGACTGAACTATTCAAATTCAATTTAAATGTATCTATTCACTGTAACAAACATAACATTTTGATATATGTTAGTGTGGAGTTTTCCCTTCAAAAGCCTATTAGGCCCACTGTCTGTGAAGATTCTCAGTCATCCAGGTAAAGTAGTCTGAGGATTGAGTCATGGCAACTGGACTTCTTTCTTCC
>JAUYWH010000027.1:10965058-10992765 GCA_034779795.1 Ctenopoma multispine | reverse complement strand
TGGAGGTATATATTTGTGGTCACTACCAACTTCACTCAGATTGATAAAGTTCTGTGGATGCAGAACGAAACGTCTCTCCTTGGAAGAAAGAAGTCCAGTTGCCATGACTCAATCCTCAGATTAGGCCCACTATATTTTAGCAATAAGACATGAGTGGCGAGGAAGCAAAGAGACTGACAGTCCTTACTGTAAGAGGACACAGTAGCTACAAAATAAATTAGTGACAGATTGTGAGTCTACATATTTATCTGACTTTTTATGGACTTTTATGTTGCTGTTGTAGTTTTGTGAATTTTGTGACACAGATTAAGTCCACACCCTACAGTACAGTATGTATGAGCAACATTATCAGTTTGTCATTTTTATCGACTGACATTTACATCTTCTCGTCTTTTTACACCACATTAAAAGACACGTACAACAGAATCACAAATATTCAGAAAAGGTTCTTAATTTTGTAGCCTTTATTTTGCAAGCTATCAAAGACAAATAATTTGATATCATGAAGCATCATCATCTGGGTTATTTATTTAGTTATTTACAAACCTATTTCCAGAATGTAGAATCTTTATAATATCGTTTTAATTAAGGTCTTTGTGAGAAGGCTACTTCCCAATAATCATAAATTAACCAAAGCGTCAAATGACATCGGTCCCTTGAGCACCGAGTGACGTCACTGCGGAGGCCGGTGTCGTGACGTAGGCAGTTCGATACCGACAGTGATCGGAGTAGGAGGAAAGCCGATGCATCAGCCAGATGTGGAGCGGTCTGCGGGGCGGGGTGTGCCTAAGCATCTGTGGATAGGCTGAGATCAATAAAGCACAGAGACACTGTAGCTACATCACAGAAACTGCAGGATATTTCAATCTACATGCAAACGACTCCACATACCAGAATTGATAAGGTGAGCAGGAATTTGTCACGTGGATCTACATAAAGAAGGCAGAAAAGGCACAAAATGATGCTGACGAGGCGCGAGAGATTATTTTAGGTTGAGTCCAAGGGAATTATCAAAATCGGCTTTATTATTGAAATGCACAAGCTGTGAAATAGCTGTAGTCCGTGCGCGAGTGGGGGTGTAGCCTGTGAGCCTGTGGTAATAAGAGGGAGAGAGAGAGAGAGAAACGCGGGGGACAGTGTGATGCTGTGCGTTATCTACTGACTAAATCAGGGTTGTCTTTCTCAGTTCAGGCTGCGAGGCTTCTCCACCCTTTCAGCGAGGATCTGTAATTTACACGACAACAGCAGGGAGCCTGTCGAGCCTCTACTGGACTCTGCGCTGGATCTCCCACAGCGCTGCTACGGCTGCTGCAGCTTCATCACCAGACGCTGAACGCCAGTGGTGAAGAAGATCTGATATCCGCGCCATGTGTACAACGACATGTATGTGTGACTTCTTGCGGTGACAGCGGAGGGGGATGGAGCAGTTGTCATCAAATTCCTGCAGACGCACCGACGGTGATACAAGAAAGGCGGTCGTGTAGAGAGAAAGACCTTCATACGCAGCAGTCCGTACGAGTGATTCGTTTTAATTGCCAGCGAAAAGGATCGGTGGTCAGGTGTCGCCTTTCACTTTAACCACAACAATGGGGTAAGTGTGATTATTATCCCTCAATCAGAGTGAGTTCCCTTTCTCTCCTTTCCGTATCCATATCAACTGTGGCTCCCTTTGAGGGTATGAACTTCCCTGCCATGGAAACCACACCAAATAACCCAAGCATATGCGTAAAAATGTATCCATCTGTCCTACATGACGGTGATGGTGGTTGCATAGTTGATTTAGGCGGTCTGACATATGTTGCTGAGTAGTGATCTTCTGATGGCCTTGATTTACTGCACACTAAGACAACAAATTCTGGGGCGTTTATCAAGCCTTTATCTTTTGAATACGGTCTTTATGGATGTTGGCACACAAATGCCAGTGCAGAAGTTTCCCTATATCATCAAACTTTTAGGATCAAAATGAGGGGTTAATCTGCAGTGGCTCCCACAGACGGACTGCCGGAGGGTCCTAGATCTGTAGGGATTTTTTGGGTGTGCTCACCAAAATGAAACTAAGGACTTTACTATTCCACAATTCCACTGTAACAACGAGAGAGTGAATAAGGATGTTGTTTTTTTCCAGGTCTATTTGTCCCACCTACATTGTTGATTATGTAATTCTGAAAGAAGATCTCAGCAGTTCTTCTATAATATTCTTAAACAGCGACCTGTGTTGTGATGTACTGCGAATCATGTTCCAGGTCCTGATTTAGAGAAGGTTTGGGGACATTTTATTGTCAGAAGTAGGAGACTGCCAGTAGTTACAGTGCTGCACAAGACTCTGGTGACAGTGGCTCCCTGTCTCTGTGGCAGAAAAGTGTGAGCGACCATCCTCAACACCAGGCACCCATCAGTGAAATATCCGCCTAGTGCGCACTGCTCATTTGCATGTTTCTTAACCGTGAGCTCAGCAGTCCATTTCTCCCACCAAGCCTTTCGTTCATTAACAGCTGTCTCCCGCAGTTCATTGTGATTAATTGCACAGCAGGAGGTTAACAATATGGCACAGACATGGTGTGATTTTAAGGCATCAGCTAAAACTCCTGCATTAACTATTTACAATACACTGGAGGCTTCCCAGAGGCCCACTCTGCCCTCCTCCAGTGTGGGCAGCACATCACTCAGTCTCCCACTCAGCTTCAGCTCTCCACCGGGCTCAGCCATACTGGTGACTAAGTTACTGTTATGCAACTGACTCAATGACTCAATTGATCCATAATAGAATTAGTTCCAAACTGTGATTCAAGGCACTGTGCTGCATGCAGTGTATGTGTTAAAGTCAGAAAATGTGCAGGTGCAGATGAGATGAAAACATATATAAGTAGATCTTTTGTCTGACTGCCCGTCTCGCGGTAATGACACAGATAGATAGAGTCATATTTCACTTCCGGCTTCATGGCTCAATACCAAGCCTCTAATGGTAACAGCAGAGAGAAAAACATTACTGTTGGATAAGAGGTGATGCCTATCAACACTCTCTCTGTGGCGCTCTCACTTCCTTGGGCAAATAATGTAAGTGCACAGACAAACTCAGTTTCTCTCTCTCTCTGCCTTTGTCTTTGCTTGTTTGTGTGGGTTTAAGACAAAGAGTGAGTGTGTATTTACAGGCAGGTACCTCTCAGGTCATCCAAGTTGTTCCCAGTAGATGGAGCAACAGGGAGTGCTCTCATTTAATGACTTCTTACTACCTTAAATAAGATCTACTCAGCTTCAAGCTCTATACTGTTGAATTAATGAAAAACTCTGGAAGCAGGACAGCTTCTAGAGAGAGGAGGGCTGGAGGCGGAGGTGGCAAGGGAAAGTGTGATCTCCTGAGATGGACCGTTTCATTATGCTGCTGGTTCACCGTCAGTGTTTGCAGAAAGAGGGGTAGCTCCATAGTTAAAAGACAGAGACACACTGAAGTAGAAAATAAAATGCGGCCTTTGTGGTTTAAAGTGATTACGATACATCAAAGAAAACATATAAATAAACATATATGTAAGTGAGTGTTTTTTTGTTTGTGTGTATTAACCCTTTAATTCACAATTCACCTCAAACAGTGAGTCTATTTCCATTCACCTGCGGTAGCATTTTTTTACCACTAGAAAGTATGGTAAAGTAATTATTGTAATTTGATCAAATTAATGAATCTCCAGAAGTTAATACAAAAACTTCCTTTAAGAGCTGTCAGCCACAACATCCCAAACAAAAGTAAAGAAACATCCCAGATACAGGAACATTTTTCCACCACAAACTTAAAGTTGACAAACATCAAGTGTGTCAACGTCCTCATGTAGGTGTTGGAATAATAAGCTGTTGAACTTAACATGCTTTTCCCCCTTAAAAACTCTGCTGCTGAACGTTCAGCACACAGACACAGTTCATGTGATTGTTTACACGTTTCTGTGTTCCCACTCTCTCCATCTTCTTCTCCTAGAAGATGGGTGGATTCATCAGTCCTCTGTCCTCTCCTACATCCACCACCCCCTCCACGTTCCCCTCATCCCTCCCTTCTTCTCTCACTTCATCACTCTCCCTCTCTCTGTCATTCTGCCTGTCTTCTCTGTGTTTTAACATTCACGTTCCATCACCTGCCCTTGTGTCATGCAGTACAATGTGCATGCTAAACAGCTCCTCCTCCTCTTCTTCCTCACCCCCCCCACACTTTCTCTTATTCATATCCCACTAAAACTACTCCTTGCTTACACTTTTTTTGTTTCTTTCTTCGTCTCACCATTCCCCCCACCTTTTTTGCCACATTTAATGTCTTTTCAGTAGATCTTTCATGCAGTGATGGGAGGCAGACAGTATCTTAAAGCATGTCCTGCTGCTTCCTGTCTTTCTTGCTTGCTCCCTATTGTATCTGCCATGTAGCCTAAATGCGCCTGCCAGAGTGCACTGCATCATGTTAGATTAGGGTCTCAGCTCAGATCGTGTCTGGTGGATCTGGTGCATTTCCTTTAATAAATATGTGTTTTTTTAATAAAGGAAAATGTATAGTGAAGTAATATTTAGGCAGAAAAGCAACATTCAAGTAAAATTAAATTCCATCATTTATTGTGTTGTCTTTTAAAAGTTCACTTGTAGGAGTAGGTACTGCTTTTTTTGACAACTGGTGGGTGTCATCTTGGAACAAAACTCCTTGGCACAAGCATTCATGTAAAAATCAAAGCCCAAGAACACTGCTGTGTTTTCTACACATACAGTTAAGCAACAAGAACTGCAAATTTTGCCACAGCGCCTTCAAATTATGCAATGAAGAACGATGCCAGTTACCAAGCAGCTATTGCACAGATCATGCGAACAGGCCGTGGTTGTGTGATGTGTGCCGGGAGATAGTTAAAATGACTCACAGTTTCGCCACTTACGCTGCTGTCGATGATTATGATAATTCACACACAGCACTCCACAAGCAGCTTTGTGGTGCGGCATTAATCATCCCAGATTCACTCTGACTTCCTATACTCCCCACATTCCCCATCATTCTCTTTCTGTCGAACTTCCCTCTCTCCGTATCTGCCCGTCTCCATGTTTCTCTTTCTTTCCCAGTCTTGGCTAATCACACACAGGAGGGGTGCTGCTGCTGAATTTTAATATTCATTTATACAGCAAGCCTTTGATGTCCCCCCATCACCCCCTTAGTGCAGTGTAAGCACTTCTCTATCTCCCGCTCTGCCAGCACTGCCAGCCCAGAATATCTCCCTCTGCGCCCTGTGCTTTGAGTGTGTGTGTACTGACTGTAGATATTAACCAAGAAGCCCTAACAATGCTGGAATATATAGGGGTGTTGTCTGAGCAAACTGAGGACCGAGGGATGCAAGTGGTGCATGAGTGATGGATGGATTGTTGGTCAGAAAACAAAGATGACACTAATAGGATTTAAATATCGGAGTGTCACACCGAGGTCACCAAGGAATTAAGTCATCTCAACTGAACTCGTCATGGAGTTTTTTATCATATACTGATTTGAGCTACATAGGCACAAACCCTCATTTACATCCACACATAAATACAGATTTTGAATCCCATCATGTTTGTGTCATTACGTGTATGTTTATGCATTGTGTATGTGCATATGTGGAAGCTGCCGCTCTGTGTGGTGTATCTATGGTAGTTAACGATGGCCCACTGTCTATATTTAGCCCTAAACCCTCTCCTTCCTCCCCCCATGCTCTCTTGTGTGACCCTCGTTCAGTGCTGCAGGCATTCCGATACCAGAGCAGGGAGAGACGGCACTGCCTTACACTCAGAGAAAGATATGTAGTTTCTGCGGGACGGCTGAATGCATTTACTGTGTAGAGTAGAGAGGACTTTAAGACTTAAGGTGTATGCGGGAACTTTGTTGTATGTAGTTTGGTTCAGTTAGCTTGTCATCCATGTTATACAAGCGAGTGAGTACATGTAGAAGTCCTTCGATAGCTCTTGTTGTGTGGTGCAACTATGGAGGATGGCGAGTTGGTAATTCGGTTGCCAGGGCGATCTGACTCCCCCGTTGGCAGGGGTTTCTGTGCTGGCAGTGGTTTTGGTGAGACGTTGGTGTTGCGGCACAAAGAGGTTCACCACTTCTTCTTTGTTCCCTTCAGGGAGCAGCCTATCTACAGCACGCGGGCCCACGTCTTCCAGATCGACCCCAACACTAAGAAGAACTGGCTGCCCACCAGCAAGCATGCCGTCACTGTCTCCTACTTCTATGACAGCACACGCAACGTCTACCGCATCATCAGCCTGGATGGTACAAAGGTGAGCTGAGGTTTCTGATGGTTATTGTTTCTGTAAACACACACTTTGTCACACAGATTTCACTATGCCCCTACTACTGCATGCATAAGGCTATTTTTAATTTCTGCCAGCTGGCATAGTTTTACTGAGATATTCCAGATGTTTCAGTAATCACCTTGTCACACATCAAACAGCCTTCCAGGAGGTTTTAGTGGCACTATGATCTACTGAGTGTTGATGGTGTTAATAAGCTCTGCACCGGAGTCTAATGTGCAAACACATCTTAAAAGAGCCCAGCATTGCAGCCTGTCGCAAGACTGACGACTTATGTTTCATCATATCAAGACATGCAACTTCTATATTTGTGAGTGCACGTCATCTGTGTTTGTCTGTCTGGACTATCCAGGAAGGATATTTCTGCTGGGCATTGTGTGATCGAGGTAAAATTTTGCAGAACTAAAGCCTGAGAAGAATTCTTCATAGAGGCATACCAGCCACACACATGCACAATCCCTACCAGTTATAGCTATACGGAGAGAGAGGAGGGGTGAGAGTTAAATGAGAGAAACAGATGACAGAGTGAAAAGAACGCATGATAGAAGAAAAAAACAAAATGAATTATGGGAGTCTGAATTCAGTGATTAGATGTGAGTGAACTGTTAGATAGTTGATTTCACAATAACAATAAATATTATTCAAACAGGAGTAATTACTGCATTTCCGGGGGTCTGTCCTCAGTGGCAGATTTATAGTATTTACCACAACAGAGTGGTTTATGTGGGAGTGACTCAAAATAAACCAACAGTCTTCATGGTGATGAAGAAACATGCCACCCGATGCAATGATGTAGTTCTCAGTATTTAAGCCTTCATCAACTACCCGAGTATGTGTTTTACTTTTTCCATATCTCCCATCACCCTTCTCAGTTCTGTTGCATCATATAGCATCTTTCATATGTACCTTCTGTGTTTTCACTGTGTTCACTGTGTCTAACGGATGTAGGACCACTGAATCTGTGGCTGAAAGTCAGAGTTTCAGAGTAATTAGATTTCTATGGGTGTTATTGTCTTGTCGTAGATGTGACTCTGCAGTGATGAAGTCCAAACCTAAATACTATTCTTTCAGGATTACTCTGCCATTCACACATACAAATACCTGCACAAATTATACTGTTCAATGTAAAGACTATTGTCATTACTAACTACTGTGTAGATGTATTTTATTAATATATTAGTCATTTAATCTCTAAAACATCAGAAAAAAAAAATTCTCATAACAATTAACCAGAAAACCCAGGTGAGCTGTTTATTTGTAACCTGTGTTTCATTTATATACAATATAAAATGTGTATATACATATACATACTATTGCATTAATATTTTCATCTGTAGTCCACATAAATAAATAATAAATGGGTTGCTTCTCTCTTGCAGGCAATAATCAACAGCACCATCAGTCCCAACATGACGTTCACTAAGACCTCACAGAAGTTTGGTCAGTGGGCGGACAGTCGAGCTAACACCGTCTACGGCCTGGGATTCTCCACTGAGCATCATCTAGCCAAGGTACCAGACACAATCCCCCCCAGATTCCACACCCTCTACACGCACACACACTCAAACCACATTCACTATAAACATTTAAGCGCCAATCGCACGGTGGCTTCTGCTTCCTTCTTCTCCTCTATTTACAGATAGAGTATGACATTTCCACTTTCTTTTTACTGTAGTTGCAGTAACTTTGTTTCTTTCTAAGTGTAGGATGGCAGTTAGCTCTAATGAGCCTTTTTCTCTGTGTGTATCTTATATGAAAGTTATGTAGATGTGTGGGTTCACTTGTGTTTGTGCGTATGTATGTGCTTGTGAGTAGGTGGTGTTTTTTTCTCCTCTGCAGTATGATTAAGCTCTGTCATGAACTGGGGAGGCTCACCCACTGTCAGAACAGCACACACACACACACACACACACACACACACACACACACACACACACGCACACACACACACAATCAACCTTTACAGACCTCTGTGTCAGGAAGGCCCGGATGAAGAGGCTGACAACAACTCTTGATATTTCCTAGTTTCATATACTGGACATTAATAATATCAGGTCTTGGGTGTTCAGGTCACATATACTTGCCTTTCCCAGTCCTTTTGCCCTTGAAGGTTTTGGTTATGTATGTTTACAACACTTAACAGTAAGTTCAGTTATCTATTTCGAGGCCATTGGTTTCCTGAATATTTTAAAGTAAGGTCAACTTTTTACATTGAACAGTGCATCGTGGAGTTTTTCTCATATTCTCATCTAAACTCTGAAGTCTTGTTTCTGTCATTGTGTGTCAGTCTTGTGTATTATGTATGTTCAAGTGTGGAAACGACAGCACAAATATGCACCAATTTGAGTTTAATGGGTATATAATATATTAATATGTATGTGTACTGTATATGTGATTCTGGAGGCAACTTTCTAAAGTCAGCAGAAATAGTAATGATAATGTCACATAGGGTCGTCTCAGTTTTGGTTTGATTTTTGGAATATGGCTACAATTAAAGACTAAACTAAAGATCTTTCAGTCTAATTTTCTCATAGGTTCTTCAGATTGATAAAAGCATGATACTAAATAACTTCAAGAATTAAAGATGCTGTACACAGTAATTTGTCACCAACGGATCATTTTTAATTTAAAATAATGCTTATGCAGTATAAAGCCAAACTGCATTAAAGGTTTTAGGTTAATAACAAGTCTACATTGTTGTTACAAATGAGGGAGAACCACATAATAAAAGTAAAAATGATCTTTTTTTCAGAAACCTTTCCATTTTCCCAGCGGCTTGGCTAATGTAGAGCATCTTTAGTTAAACTGATTTACCGTGGTAATTACACTGTTAAAGGAAGATGTATCAGTATGCAGTTTTAAAAGTTTTTTCCTGGTTTAAAACTGAAATAATCTGATTCACATCTCAGATAACTGCTGTGCCAACATTATACTCAAGTCCTTATTCTGAGAACTACTGCATTTAGATCACTGTACCAGAACTATTATATTGCACTGAAGTGAAATGATATTGAGTTACTCATTGCAACTCCACTAATGTCAGACAAGACTGGCTCCAGCAGGGCTGTCAATTAGATTTCCTCACCACTCAGCCCTCTGCAGCACTCTATACACTAAATTACTCTGTAAAACTGTGGGAACAGAGTTGGTGTTCAACCACACCCTAGAGGGAAAACACAGACCTGTGCTTGTGCATATGTGAGTGTTTATATTTTAGCTTGAAGGCCCTCAGCTGAGCTCCCCTTACCTCTGCAGGCTCACTGGGTGTATCTTTGGTCTAGACAAAAATAGCTAAAGATCAGCTTCAGCCACTGATAATCATACATGTCTGATGAAAGAAAACACTACATGGAAAACACAATTACACAGTGTGCTTTGCTTTGTGTGTGTGTGTGTGTGCATGTCTGTGATACAAAGGTTAGGAACAGTGACCTAGTTAGCTCATGTTTCTACTGAGGCATTATGGGTCCTTCTTTTCTAACTTCAACTGTGAGTCTTTATTGGCAACAGCTTCTCCCGTTCCCCTGGCTTCGCAGTTGTACAATTACACACTGATCTGTGTTTGTCCATGCACATATGCTTTAAACAGGTTAAACCACAGTATTGTGTGAATACTGATGTCCGTCCTCTGTGTCCAGTTTGCAGAGAAGTTTGCAGAGTATAAAGAAGCAGCACGACTCGCAAAGGAGAAGAGTCAAGAAAAGATGGAGATGGCCACATCTCCTTCTCAGGTATGTACAATATAGTCCCACCTGTTTCCCCACATGTTGTTTCTGAAACTAAATCAGAAAATAAGAGAATTTAATAACAAATGGTAGCAAATCATTAATTTATTATTTACTGGTTGTATTTCATAAGTTCATAAGTTGCTGTATATATAATTATTAGATTAAAAGGTCACGTTTTTCATATCTGACAGGAAGTGTGTGGAAAAAAATCACAATATTTTCCTCTCAAATGTATAAAAACTACAAAATGCAAATACACAAATAAAGTACAAGTTAGCCCTGACATACAGCAAAGTATATATATATATACTTTGTATATATATATATATATATATATATATACTTTGCTCTATACACTGGAAGTAATCGGTGTGTGGACTACTTGGGAGAACATAATCAGCCTGTATACTAGATATTTGTTTGTGTGCGATACAGTATCTAATAACAGAGTGTTTTAGTGCATGTGCAACTGTGTCTGAGGGAAAATTGGCTCATTTCAGATGGAAATCTCCAGAGAAATTTGTTCTTTAATCTAAACGGGCTTCATGTTCTCATCTGTTCATTATGGAGGTTAGGGTAGTATCCCCCCGCTGAACTATGGTCTATTACTTGTACTATTAATGTTGCAGCCAACATGGATTGCAATGCCACAGTACCTTGTGCTTCCCATGAGAGGATGCCTTTTAATGAAGCCAAGTGGACAGCTTCTCTCTCGTCAGGGGTTGAAGGCTGCATGTGCACTGGCCACCACTACATTAGTGATGTTGTGATTGCTGTAACTGTAAAGGCTGCAGCCTTCCTGCTACGAGCCTCATGATGTACTGAAGCTCTGTTTCACTGTTGGCCTCCTTTCTAACCTCCAGACCCTCTCTTTTCTTTCATCTATATGAACTTAAAAAATTTTTTTTCAATAAAACCGGAAAACACGGAGCTAAATGCTACTGTACACATTGGTCCCAAAAGACCAGTCCCCATGGCATTGCATCATGAGCAGATACTAAATGATATACTAATGAATGTGAAGAGCAAAATGTGGTGCCGCCTGTAATATTCCTCCTACTGTGACTGCATGCTTGTCTATTACAGACACACAGGCAATGCCATTGTGCTGCTGCATTGTGAGTCCTAATAGCTTTGTTTTATGTATGTTCAACAGCTAAATTATTTGTCCCTTGTATAATACTGTGGTTGCATGGGATATAAAGATAAGCATTAATCTGTAACTCTGCAATTCCCCGGTGCTTCGGTGTGATATTTAATAGCCTATAGGCACATGGAACTGCTCATTAAGATGCAGGGATGTTTAGCAGCGCAGCAATAAGAGCTTTATCAGTTTGAGAGACAGCGCTCGTTCAACATCACCTAATGCACACACCTTTAACTTTTCTTTTTGAAATCGTATATACAGAAATACACATATTATTTTAAAAAAAGGATAATATGGTTCCTAACCTTTCCAACCTATGTCAAATCAAAACTTTTGTTTACTGATTCCCAACTAGTGGCAAACCTTTGTCGCTTACAGTACATACATAAATACATTCATATATTTATTCTGTAATCAGTGAGAAAGGGCAGGTCATACAAGATTGTTCTTCCTGCTCCTGCTTCACTTATGGATTATATGTAATGTAAGAGTTTGTGTTTGTGACTTACTGATGATGCTTGTACATACTGCCATATAAATATCTTAAAGATGTACTGTAAGATGAAGTAGAAGACATTTGAGTTGTCAACATTAGCAGGACATTAAATGTGTTTTTACAGCAGCCCATCTATCCGAGTTTTCTACTCCACACACCTCCATAATATTTCATCAACTGTCAACAACATTTTAGTTTTTATTATGTTGCCATCAAAGTGTGATTATTACATATTTTACAGTCTTACTATATCAATCAATTCATTGTAAAATTACAACTGACAGATTAATCAGTAATTCAGATAGTTATAATTAGCATTGGTGCCACTTCTTTTTTACTTCAACCGTGCTGTCTGTCTTTGCTCATGTTGTTCTTCAATTTAATCAAAACACATCATTGCTTTTGCTAATGTTACAGTAAAAAAGTTTATCTTTTTTTTAAAAAGCAACCACACACCATTCAGAGGTAAAAGAATGTAGCAGATGTAAAAGCGTTTGTGTCCTTAACCGTTATTGCTTTAAGTGACTGACCTTAGAATATCATTAAGGGACTATTTTATTGATATGGATATATACTAGATATAAATAAATTATTTATCTTTTAAAATATTTCAAAGTTTACTTTACTTTGCTAAAGTTGTTTCCTGCCTCAAAGTATTTTGACTTACAGTGTGAATAATAACAAAATGTTTGATTGACATAAAATTGATTTTATGTGTAGCTGAACAATATTGTGTTTCACACTTAGGAGTCTCCAGGAGGCGAGCTCTCATCACCTTTGACCCCAGTGACCCCGCCTATGGAAAGTATCAATGGCACAGATGAAATCTGTGACACTCCCAACTCAGACACCCGCCCAGAGCCGGCGCAAAATGCACTGGCCTTCGCACACAGGTACATCCCACATTGTGATGTGTTCGGTGTTACGACAGTTCAGATGTTAGTTTGACCACGTACTCCTTGTGTCACCTTTCATGTGCTGTAGATAACATAGAGACTATACTGACCATTAGTATGAGGCATAAACGTAAACACTTCTCTTTTATTATGTCTTTCCGCCTGCGTCCATCCATCTATGTTGCATGTCAGCATAGTAGTAAACTCCCTCTATTCACCGCTGCTCTCTCATGTTTTTCCTCTCTAGGGAGCAGTTTAAGACTTGTCGGGTCTGCTCTTTCTAATAGGGATATCGTTACAAGTCCCAACTACTGCAACATTATAACCACGCAAAACAAAAACTGTTCATGCACAAACATTCCCAAGCATAAGAACCTGACTGCAAGTCAGCAACAGTGAGGGTCTTCTTTACAAAACCAGATGCACATTCTGTTTATGAACTTCTGACAAATAAGTTATAAACAGCATTACTTTTCCTTTGAATTATAACTGTGACATTCACACACTGTCACTTGGACCAGCAACAGATGTAACTTCAATTGTTTCTCAGGAATGAGGAATTATTTAATTTATTTGTTGTATTCAGTCTGAGCATGTTTAGAAAGGAAGGTATTATTAGTTTTATGTTTACATATTTCAATGCAATATCTTTTAAATGCAAATTCGACATTTTTGACATTGTTATTTTATGCATTACGGAGTATATGATGATATGACCTCTATGCATGCACCTCTACTGTATATATTTCTACCATCTTTTTGTCCTGTTACCAAGCTGAATATTGAAATGGATCATTCATATTCCTTGTGATTGTCAGTGCTGGTTTATCTAGAGTATATTGTGTAAGATAAAAAGGTTAAAGTGCCCTGTAAATATGTTTCCTGTGTATAATGGCTTGCTGAAGAGGTGTGGCTGTGAGGTTCATCACAAAAAGGTGTCGAAGAAGCGTTTATATAAGACTTATATAACATGCTGTGGGTAGTGGGAGGCAGAGAAAGAGCAAGACAGACAGACACACAGAGAGCGCGTCTGTCAGAATCTGGGAAGCGAGATAACGACAGAAAGAGAGACGCATTGTGTAAAGTCTGTAATGAGTCACTGATACCTCAATATCCAGCAACTGCGCACAGACTCACTACAATAAATAAACCGAACAGGGGGGCATGGACAATGGTCATTTCAGTGAGTGTTTTTTTGTCAGGTGAGGAAATGTTCTGTCCTATCCACTGCAACTTGTAGTCAACTGTACACACAGGTCTTTTCATTTGTAAAATCTCTGTAACTTGTGCCATTTACATTTTTTCTGTGGCTACAATTCTTATTAATTAAAGATATCAATCCATTTCTTAATGTATTAGCATTCTTTTTTGGTTAACTATTTGTGTTGGAGTGGGTAAACATAACCTTTTTTTTGTATTAAGACCATTATGGAGATCTTATAGACACCTGTAGATGTTTATTGTGTTAAAGTCTGTAAAAGCTGTGACAAGCTTTTATTTCAAGTTTATTTCGAGTGCAAATGCCTAGAAATTCCTACTGCTACACATTATGAGCTCGGTACACACAACTGTGCAATAGAAGCAGGATGTAGAGAGGACACCCACTGCCTGCTGCAGCTTTGCTGCTGATGCGTCTATTAATGCTGCATGCGTGGGAGACGGGGTCGCCTCTCGGCATTTGTGATTGCAAGCGTGGACCTAACAAGCCAACCTCAGTCTCATGTTTTCTCAGAGGCATATGCAGAGAGGGTAGATGCAAGGACCATCCAGATATTTTACCACGTAACCACGTTTTTCTGTATTTTTTTCTCTCTATGATTCATTCTTCTTTAATTTAGTACCTACTGTGGGTGTAATCTCATGCCTTTCACCTTTTACAGTAGCACCATCAGCCTCATGTGTTGCAAACTGCAATAAAATGTAGTCTGACAGTTTGTTTAACGATATGTAAGTGTGTAATAGATTTGATAGCCAAAAGAATAAACGTGTTTGCATCGGCTTTTGAATGTGTCTTGTATACTACTTCATAAAGACACCTGAAGGCACAGGTGTTCGCTGTATTCTGGCATCAGACCTCTATGATGGTCTTTGTGTGTCTCTCTGCCGTGCGTCTGGAATTAGGTGATGACTTATCTCCATAGCATGTACACCACGTTGCTGCTTAGGAGGACTCTGTAGGAAAGTATGTGTGGGTGCAGAGAGCAAATGAACAGAGAGAAAGACGAGAGACAGCTGTATGCAGGGCTGTGAGAGGGTTTTTTATATATTGCAGGGTGTAGGCGTGTTTGGCAGGTCTGCAGTGGACTCTTTTTGAATGGTTTTCTGAATATTGGAAGACCTTTTGTTGGGACTGCCTTGGCTATGATGTATATGAATGGTCTTCTGGTGTTGGTGGATGTAGGCGTCCGTTGGTGTGTTTGTGGTGGGCTTGTGTGATCAGACACAGTGCCGATGTCATACGTCAGGGTGCCTCCTGTGCTGCCATGGCAACTGCTCTGCCTCCCTGCTTCTTGAAGGGCTCAGTGGGGAGGACCGACCTTCCTGCACAGTGGTCAGGACACGGCAGAAACACAAGAGGGCTGTTGAAAAGCCTTGTATGCCATACAAGTTTATGCTTTGTGTTTGGCAGCTTTATTGAGCCTATGAGTAGAATGATCTGTTGTGAAAATGTAGTAAAGCACAAAACAGACTGTTGATGTTTTATTCATGGGATATTGGTAGTGTTACAGGTTATGTCCAAACTACAAAAACAAACATTCAGACACCTGACAAAATCTGATCATATTTTGTGACCTGTCATGACAAAAATGAAAACAGGCAAAGGTACACTCTTATGTATAAAATACACTTTTTAAGATTTAAAATTGTGATTTACAGAGACATTAATTAATCAAAAAACAATACTTCTTTCAGTTCACATCAGTGAGTTGGCTCTTGGATGACTAGCAGTGAAATTATAGCAAAATTACATAATGACCAGCACGTGAAAAAAAATCCTCACAATGACACATTCAGATAGTGTAAACAATCATATCATCTTTACAATCAGCAGTCAGTGACACAATAGCAGCTACATAACTTACCCTCCATGTGCCTCACACAGCTTCAGTTCTGCTCTGCTGTCCACAGCCAGAATTGTGCTCAGGTGTCCTCCTAAAACCTTTCAGCCTGAATCATTTAATGAAGATGAACACCAATGTCAAAACATCTTGCACTCTTCTCCGTCTCCTGATTCTCCCTCCGTTGTTCTCCCGTCCCTTCGCTTTCTCCGTCTGTCTCCAGTTTCACATCTTGACGACTTGCTTGCTCTCCTGCTCTCTGAGCTGGTGTGTGGGGTTTATACATTGGTGGGGCTGCGTGCCTTGGTGACAGCATCACTCCATGTTTGTGTGTGTGTGTGTGTGTGTGCATGTGCGGTTGTGTGTCAGTTAATATGTGCATGTGTAGGATGAAGTATCGTCTCTCTCTCTCTCTTATGCATCACACACGCAGACACACTTGCACTCACAGAGGGGGTGGCTGTTGTGTAAGAACTGAAGGCGCCGTGGGAGTCCTGAGTGAATTAGATCTGGGCTTTTTCTCTTTTACACTTCACAGAGTTGGTGTTATTGCATAGTGGAGTACTGCTGCACTATGTGAACATATACTGTATGTGTGTGTGTGTGTCAGTGAGGGGGTGGAACAAAACTGAAAACAACATTGTAATGGGTCATACACAGACCCTCATCACTCCTTGAGCGAGCTAAGCTTCCTTTTGTGTTTGCGTATGAGTTTTCACCGCTGTGAGGAATCACTGTGAAGTATGTGGGAGTAGGAGCTCCTTTTCAAAGGTACTTGACTCGGTGTTGGTACTCGACAACGTTTAGATCTCTCATACATTCTCCCACCCAAGTCAGATGTTATATGAGAGACGGAGCAGGCATTATGTAAATCTTAAATTAATATCTATTATTATACTTTATCTCTGAAATATTGACTTCACAGTTCATATAAAAGTATTTTTTCCACCATAGTTTTACCACATATGTGCCTTTCCATCATGAAATTACATTCATTTTCGGCCATTAATGCATTCACCTTCCACATTCATCTCATCAGTTTGCCTGTGAGTAGCTAAAGCAGATTATGCTCTAACCAGACTGAGGATATAATCTCAGATTACAACTCATGTCATAGCTTCTGGCCAAGAAGTGTCAGTCTGCAGCCAGAGTGCCCACTGCAGCACTATCAGAATTTAGTGCTCGAGAAAAGATGAATGGGTGCATGATACATGCAGGCTTCGCATGAAAAATGTCTATTAAAGTCACACAATGCGAAAAACACAACCCCCCTAATAAGACCACAAAGAAATTCAAATGTCTCATAATCTGTATTATATGTAGGGATGAATTAATGGAAAGTAATACTTTGATGGTACAGATTTAGATAAGACATAGTAACTTTTCCGATGTACACATGTTACATCACATCGCTGTTGTGATAAACTGACATGTTCCTGTGTTCTGCAGCCCTGCCATGACGAAACACTGGGAGGCTGAGCTAGAGGCACTAAAAGGAAACAATGCCAAGCTAACGGCAGCTCTGCTGGAGTCCACGGCCAACGTCAAACAGTGGAAACAACAATTGGCGGCCTACCAGGAAGAGGCAGAGAGACTACACAAACGGGTGAGAGAGGGGGCATTAGCTTATTTTCATGTATAACAAATTTATACAAATCAAGATGAGAGGATGTGAAAAACACAGATGAGTGTAAGTATGAGTTGTGAGTAAAAACACGTTGTCTCAGATTAAAATGGATCAGGATTTTTTGATACTCATTTCTCTCTGAATTTGCATCATGATGTCTATCTTGTCCTTTTAGGTGACAGAGCTTGAGTGCCAGAGCAACCAAACCCCAGTGATCAAATCCCAGAAAACTGAGCTCAACCAAACCATAGAGGAACTGGAGAACACACTAAGGGATAAAGAAGAGGTGTGTTTATGGCAGTGAGAGAGTAAAGGGAGAAGCCTGACTTGAAATTGAATGGTAGACGCACCATGTGTTCTTGTTTCGCAGTTTTTTAATCTATTTTTTTGTACTTCAGGAAATGGAAAAGTTAAAGGAAGAACTGGAAAACATGAATGACCTGATGGAGCAGAAAGACACTCTAACCCAGAAACTTGAGGTGATATTATATATGATATTATTCTCTTCCTCAGAACTCAGAATAGCACTGTCAAATGCATTAAATACTGGCTCATGGATCTCGGAAACAAAGAACTAAGCATGCCAACTATACTCTCTACTTCTCTAGGAGACAGAACTGCGCAGTCGGGTGCTGGAGGAGCAGCTTGCAGGTGCAGAGCAGCGGCTCGAGGAGAACCAGGAGGAACAAGAGAATTTCAGAAAGAGCCTGCGGACGCTGCTGGAGCTGCTGGACGGCAAGATCTTTGAGCTGACGGAGCTCAGAGACACCTTGGCTCGGCTCATAGAGGAGGCCAGCTAGAGACGGAGCCGCATGATCTTCATAGACAGAGCCATATGATAATTTACACTCTGACACCCCCAACTCACCCCAATCAATCCTGTCCGCCATACAGTACTCCACCTTCTTCACCTCCTACACCGCACACACATTATATCTGAAACACTGCACTGCCCTGGTTCAAATTTAGCTCACAAAGGGCAGCTATTTCCCTGTTTTTACCTTGCAGGCATTAAGCTCCAACCAACAACAGGCACTCCTGTAGTTCAAGACAGCACAGGGACTACCTCATCTTGCCTTCTGATTGGCTGGTGTGGGGTAAACCTTGGTTCAACTGATATCTCCAGTTTTTAGAGATGCCTAGCTGCCACACTGCAACTGCCTCTCTACCCGCTCACACACATAAACACATTCACAAAGAGTTAACTTGAGAACTGTGCCTCAGTGCCATCTACTGTATGACTGGGAAAGCTGCAACACAGCTTGCAGCATCATGTCGCCCTCCTGCCCCCCTTTTCTCTTTTCTTCCTCTCTAAACCCCTCCACCCAAGGAGAATGTTGAAAGTCATGTGGAAATAATTGCTGTTAAGACTCAGAGAACTGCGCCAAAGCTGCCAAATCCCCCCCAAATATTGCCCTCTATCTAGCAGATGCTTTGATCCAAAGTGACTTACTGTACAGAGTGCTGAACAGAGAAACAGATGTTTGAGCTCGGGCTGCCAGCAGCGTGTCACTGGAAACAGGGAATTAAAGGATGGCTCTCAACAAACCATTTAGTCTTACCAATTGGCCTGGAGTGACATTAGCATGACACAAAAGGCTGCCGGGAAATGGAGTTTGGTTTACTTCTGAAGCAAAAATAAAGGACTGCTATATATCCGCAAACCTATTTAAAATGTTAGATGAGGATTGGATCTTCCAGAGGCATTGTCCGTGCCACACACAAATTTTAGACGACATGTGCCCATGTTAAATTTGACATGAGAATTCCTGTATCCAGATTGCTTCCACCATCACAGACAACTGACCTGTCTTCCTGCCAAACTCAGTGTGTTGTGTGTTTCAGAACAAGGCCTGGCCTTCGACATAATGTGTGCCTTTAAAGCGCACGTAAGTGGACACGTTTGTATATGTGTGTATGTTTTGTGCTGTGAGAGAAAGACCCCGTTCTTGGAAACCAAGGCCTACACACACATACACATACACAAACACACTGAGCAATACCAGACAGGCTCTCTACGACACCTCTATCTAACTCTATCAGGTACTCTACTCAGTGGACTCATGCAGATAAGTCAAATGCAACGTGGCTGATCCCCCCCTGCGCGACAGAAGGTGTACTACTGTTGACCGCAAACCTGTGTGGCAGCCCTCCTGGTCAAAGTAATGTGTCATGAAGGGCTTACAGAGTGTCATCTACGTGTTCGTAAATCTCCACTCTCAGTGAAACTGGCCACAGATTTTCACTCCTCACAGGTGAATACAGAACTGTACTCAGTTTCTACTCTTTTTTACACAGGATATAATACTGACAATATAATTATAAAACTGTATTAGACAACTTTCTACTCATGACGACATTGTAAATGAATGGATGAATAACTCAAATCCAGTAACACCCTGCAGTGGCTTATTGTTGTGTATTAACCCATGGAAAAGTATGTAAACACACTGTACCAAAATATTCACTTTTAAAGCAGCTGAACTATTGAGATCAAAAGTTGCATCTTAAAACCCCTTCCTATGAAACCACTAAATTTGAAAAAAAAAAGCTATATCCTCACATTAAGTGATGCTTCTCTTACCTTTCAATTGAGCACCCTGTTTTGCACTGTGTACACTGTTGTAACTCCATATATTAAGATATTTTAAAGTCCTAGCACAACATGGTTCTGTACTTAAAATATTATAGGTAATTACACTGGGTAATACACTGGAATAAGACATGTGTAAAGGGAAATGTTACCCTTTTTCTTTCTGGTTTAACTTTGACAGTCGAGTGACAGAGATGGAATACCTTAATATTAATGCTATTGTTAATGAATGCCTTTGTACAGTAGTGGATAAGAAGCTTTTAATTCTCCTGTTTTGTAACTTATGGTATTTAAATGTAGGTATTATTATTGTATTTAGAGGTATGAGAAGACTGGCAATATTTTTGACTATTTAAAGTAATTTTGAATTCATGATATTAAAGAGGTACCTCAGGCTAAAGGTGTAGTTTGGTGAGACTTGTGTGTTTGCAGGTAAAGGGATTTACAAAATGCTGGTGAAAAACGATCAGAAGACAAACCTGTTGGTGCTTCAGCCAAATAAAATCCTTTATTGAATTTAAACAGAACAAAAGACAGCTTTACTAGGCTGAGAACACACCTCTGTGAACTGGGAAATGCTATGTTTTATATTTAAATACAGTGACAGAAGAATTCAGTATGCAAATCATGTTTGTTCTGTTCCTTTTTATTTAAACACAGTGTTAGCTGTAAGTTCCCAACAGTGAAACAGACAATCTCAGAATCTGCTTGACAAGATTTTATTCAAATGCAGGGGTAAGGTTGTAAATAAAATAAAAAAGCACTGAATAAATGCAAATGGTAGGACTAAAGGCAAAAACATATTCTTTGAACATTATGTCTATACATTATTGTGTAAAAACAGCTGCAGCACTTAATCCAATCTATTGTTTTAGGCAGTCAATCTGAACTCATTATTGTTTAATCTCTTTTATTGTATTTGTATACTGATATTGTACTTCTCAAGTGACTGACCGGCTTATACAGAGGGTCATATTTAGTCAGCGTGGATAACAGGTCTACATAGGAATTTTTCAGAAGCAAACACATCACAAAACGATTTGGATGAAAATTCTTTGGGGGGAAAAAAATCAGGATACAAACAAATCTATGAAATGCAATGCAAAATTACACGCTGTGTCGGCGTTATTTATAGATAAAGCTCAGTGTAAAACACACAACTGTGCGTTTGTAAGGTCAGTCATATCTGATAACTAGTTTATGGTAAAAAAGTCACCTTGTGAGCCCAGTGTACCAAATGTTTTGAGCACAACATTGGTCACTGTTTCGTGGAGCACAGTCAGTTCTAGTGACTTCAAGTCAGTATGGTCTGGGTTAGGTTTATTCTATGAGTCTTGTGCTACATGGTGATGGTACCATGAAGCAATATTGTGCTGACAGCTGTAGATGACAAGTAAAGGTGCCTCAGAATTACTCTGCCAGGAAAATAAGAAAGTCTTTTTATCACTGAGCTGTTTTCAAGCTCTATAATATGACATACCTCCACACCTGTACGTTCTACATTAGTGTCTGCCTCATGATTAATCTTTAAATAGCTTTCAAACCAAGCACGAGAGAAAAAGCACAAACCTTTGAATCAAAGCTGTTTAAGACGGTGCATGCTGAGGCTGACTCTGCGCTTAGTTTATGAATCCACATATCTTTACTTAACATGTATATTTATGTGAATTCATGTGCTGCTAAACATCTCACTGGTCCTCTTATACTGTCTTTCCTTTTTTAGGTCCAAATGTTCAGTGCTTAAACCTTTAAAAATGACTTACACAAGATAGTGTTTCACCAGTGATGAAAACAAACAAGAAAAAAAACATTATTACTGTACAGATAAAATGATTCACAATTTGTTGTATTTGTTGTATTATGAAAGTGCTGAAACAGTATGAAAAAAAAACTTTGGACTAAAATGTTTTTGCACATGTTGGCTGTGAGCTTAGTGCGAGTCCATATGTGCGTGATCATGAATTCACTTCCAGCTCTGTGAGTAACAGACCACCAACTGTGTGGTTCTGCCCACTAGAAATTTGAAAAGATGCAGTAGAGGAGAGGAGAGAGTGAATAAGACGGCAGAAGAAACCGCATCAATCACGACTGCCTGCTCCACAGCCCACAGTGACTCCCTACAGTGCTGAGAGAATCTAACCTCCCACATACCATCCATCATTCAAATAAGCACGACTGGTTTCACAGCTCTGCTGTGACTATCCCACATACAAAGTCTGGGAATCACCAACCATGTCTGCCCACACATCACAAAGATTACTGACACCAACCATGACCTCCACCACTCTAGGTGATCAGCTTTAGGTCAGAGATGTTGTTAGATGTGGCACTATATGATGCCTATACTATGATAATCGTACTCAAACCATTTCTCCCCCTGGCCTGGCTATATGCTGGGGTCGAACAGATGGGTCGATAAAAATTTCCTCACCCAGGAAGGGGATGAGATTTGGGGGTGGTGAAACCTGGAAGAGGACAAGAGCGGGGGAAGGGCACAAATCTGGTGTGACAAACTAGAGGATTTAGTGCAGCAGTGTTTGTGTTGTGATTAGACAACCAGTGGTCTTTACAATGTCTGACACTAGGACAACCACATGTGATGGGACAAAACCAGCTCGCAGCACTGTAGGGGTCAGTGCAGTATTTAGGTTTAGTCAAAACTGAAGAGAACTGGTGTTTGACAGCTTAATCTGGACACTAAATCCAGTGAGCTCAGTTCAAATTTCAGGGTAATCCAGTATTTGTTCTCCCACATGACCACAAAGTGCCAACTACAGTTTCCTCACATATGTCTGGACTTTACATTGAATGAAGAACTTTCTATATGAGGTTTTTAGTTTCACAAATACAGCAATTGGCAGAGCAGTGTATATGTGTTGTTTCTGAATGTGGACACAAAGAACCAATACAGAGCTTTTCAACAGTACAATTGATAAAAATAAAAATAATCATGGCATAATTACAGTCTGATTACAGGAATAAAACCACAGTGTGAAACAGTATAAATGATGAAAATTACGTTCTTTATCATAGTGAATGTAGTGTGAAGAACTAATGAACAAGTTGGACGTAGACCTTTGGAGTGTTTGGTGAGTTTGTGATATTCAGTATGCAGTATCCTGTATGCTTGTGTGTGTTTACAGTACATCGCAGCACTCTATAATGCAATACATTTCAGTGTGTGCAGTGCCAAAGGGTCCAGGCATATTTGTGTGTTATGTATTTTGCCTGAGCCTTGAACCCTAGCTTTCCCAGTCAGGAGCAGCCAGACCATCATCATCCGAGTCTGTCTCTGGTGAAGCCTCCTTGATGCGGCGCAGTGCCTCATGGATGCTCCTGGTCAGTGGGTCACTGGAGCCTGGGAACTCTCCTTGGTCGTTTCTCTCTTTATGGGGGACACGCCTCAGTTTGACCCCCTTACGAATCTGTGCCAGAATGCTGTTGGGGTCATCGTCTCCCTTGGGAGGAAGCAGGGACCGCTGGTCAACCTTCCTCAGCTGGAAGCTGCCTCTCTTCAGGGAGGCCAGCACCTCGTCCATGGGTGAGCTCACTGTATGCAGGGACAGGAAGACACACTGTGACTGACCACTGTAGCTAGCTAATCTGACAAAGCCCAGTACCTGTAACAAACGGTCCCAGTACCTCTTCTGCTGTGGGTGTCAAACTCAGGAGTCTTCTTCAGCTTTTTGCGGGCGCTCACCAGTTGACTGCTGTCAAAGAAGCGAGGGATGAATGGGCCAAGTGGTGAAAGAGAGAGATCTTCTGCTGCATCTTTTCCTTCAGCCCCTTGCCCATGCTGGCCAGGGCTCCCTGAAGGTGACAAATCTTCCTTTGTTGGAGGGGGAGGTGGAGGGGGTGGTGGAGGAGGAGGTGAGATAGGGGATGTCAGCAGTGAGGACAGGGAACAGGGAGAACAGGAGGAGTCTGCAGGGCTGGGCACAGGCAGCAAGGGAAGGGAAGCTGTAAGAGCTGTGACAGGCTGAGTGGTTAGTGTGGTGCTGGGGCTGGGGTCCGTCTGCACGCTGGTACTGAGACACAGCGGCTGGCCCTGTGCCTGGACACGCTCCGCCCTCCCACTCACGCTACTCATTTCTATACTCCTTCCTTGCTCTCTTCTTCTGGTATGGGCCACGCGTAGCCGAGTTGACTTCAGAATCACCTGACCCGGGTACCTCTATGGAAGGAAACAGAGATAATCTGGATTCAATCAGTAAGAAAAAAATAAAACTGTTGAGGCAGAGTTAATAACACGGCCCTTACTTGTTTGAAAGTGCGTAGCCTGTCAAGGGTTTTCTGTCTCTCCTGACTCACTCTGCTGTTCTTTCTCTCCTCATCTTCTTCAGTTTTAAGCTGGAAAAGTTAGGATAAGGGCGTTACTGATAATGCTTTACAGCTATACCGTCACAACATTTTAAAAAACATATACCGTATGTACCTGTAAGATCTGGTGGGATAAAGAGTCCTTGTGGATGGTTTGACGTTTCTGCTGTTTCTTAGTGTGGTTTGAGACACAGATCTCCTACAGAAAAGTAGGATAAAAAATGAACAGACTGCTCCACACAGGATTCTGCACAGTGCAAACAAAAAGGCATCTACTGTAACAAAACCTTGGGTCAGTGTCTTGTTGCATATTTATATACCTATCAGTATCAATACATCTTACGAGTCTTTTATGTGTCTACCTTTTGTGTAATCCTAGCAAAATTTAATATTATCTAATGATTTCTGAGCAATATAAACAAAAGCAAGAACGAGATCAGACGTATCCCGTGTGAGCAAATTTAAATTTTACTTCATTAAAGTGGGTTTCTAGCCTAGCATAAGAGCTGTATGAGACCAGAATATTTTCTGCTAGACATAAAGTCCAGTTAAAATGTTGCATGCTATACATTATATATCTTGAATATTATGCACATACAACATACAGGTTCTGGGATACAGTTCAGCAGGGAAAATAAGTACAAGTGTGAGTAAAGGATACACACCCTTTTATTTTTCAGGTACGAGCGCTTGGTAGTGATGCGGCCCCTTCTTGCCTCCAGCTGTCGAGCACTGACCCGAAGTCTGAACAGCTCCTTCTCTGCAGTATCATCCTCTGTTATATCATCTGCACTTTCAAAAGTGTCGTAGTACACCACCTCATCCTGACACTCTGAAACCATATGTAGATAAGTATAACATATTAGGTCCAGACATTTCCATTTCACAGGCACTGCACACCAGTAATACAGACAGTAATAACTCAGACTCTCATTCACCCACACTGAACCGTATAGAGTAGTTTCTTAAATGTAGTGTCTTGTCAGGACTCTCTTAAAAATGAGATGATGCATCTCAAATAGTTTATCCTGTAAGCAAAGTTTGTCCAAAAGGAGCTAGTAATCTCAGCACAAAGTAAGGTCATACCTGTCATCTGTCTGCGAATGCTGTCAAGCTGAGCATTGAGAAGAAGCTCTTCACACTGTAGTATCTCAGCCTGAATGTCATAAAGTTGGAGCTGGAGCTCATAGTACTGTGTCTCCATGTGGTCTAACAGGGCCATTGCATCCTCGCTGCTACACAGACACTGCATCTGAGGGGTCAGGACAAAAAAACTAAGACACAAAAGAGCTGTGTGTGTTTTTGTCTGTGCATATGTGTTTTCTATGGTGTTAAGTGTTACTACCACACCTCCTCTCGAAGTGTGTGTTTCTTCTGCTCCAGACAGATCTCCCTGGCTCTCTGGAGTTGTAGGGTTTCCTTAGCGACAGAGTAGCGCAGTCTCTCCATGCGTTCCACCGCCGCTGTCCATGAAGATTTGCCAAACTTGCGCTGGTCCACCCTCATCCGCTCATACACCCCTGTACACACAGAGAAAGAAGACACGGCGTACAGATGGCTGAGTGAGAGTTCCACGCAGTTAAATGGGATCTGTGCCCCCGTGAGCGTGAGTCACAAACACAGTTTTCTTCTAGTACAACAAGTGAGCTTTTTTCTATTTTTCTTTTCTCTGAGTGTGATGACTCTCACAGTCAGGTGTTAAGCTTTAGTACAATAATGTAGAGGGAGACATCTGTTGGCCATATTTAGACATTACAACTTATTTTTTTTCTGGTGTCCACTTCAAGCCAGGCATTTCTTTAATTTTTGATTTAATAAGTGTCAGATAAAAAATAGACCTATCAGTGGTTGAGAAAAACTGGAATAAGCAAGGGCACATTGTGCAGTTACCCTGCACAGAGAGAAGCTGCTGGCAGAGCTGTGTGATCAATAGGTTGTCCTTGTATCCTCCTGCCCCTGTCAAAGCATGGCTGTCTGCACTGTCTCGTTAAAACCAAATCACATTAGCCCTGGCATTCAGAACCACACACAGGTCAATAGCAGGCCAATGCTACTACTATGTGTTTGTGGTGTGTTTGATTATTCAAAATTATTCCACTGCTGCTTTGTTGACTTTATATTGGCAGTGAAAGTAATAGCACACTGTACCTTTCTGGGCTTTGGCAGTGATCTCAAAGTATTTTACAGTAAACTCCTGGATGTTGAGGACCGCCTCCTGAGCTTTCTTCTGCCAGTCAGAGTCCTCCTTTTTTAGAGCTTCAATACGCCTTGGGCCCAAGTAATCGTTCTCCATGGAGATCTGATGAGAGAAGGTGACCATGTTTGTCAACAAGAGAAGTAGTGAGGGCATATGAAAAAGACATATTATGTGAAAATGTCAAGAAATAAATGCATTTTCCCTAAATAAAAACAAAGTCACAGTACAGTACACTGATCTAGAGATTATGGGATACAAATGGTTTCTTCTGAGGTGAAGATAACACTTCTTTATCGTCCTTTGAGATTCACTGGGGTTTAAACCCCAGATGTAGAAAAAATATTCAAGTTAAATGTTCCCCCCCTATGAGAACAGGTTAGCAATAAACTCTTTCTCTCCATGCCGCACTGTCAGGTTAACATGTGGACCCTCAAACACACCTGCAACCAGGTAATGCCTGTAATAGATCAGCATTGTGCACTTCTTCTTCTATCTTATTACACTGTAGAAGCATTTAAAGACAGTTAAGGACATCAATAGAAATATAACCTATGATTATTAGGTCTCTATAACATTCACATTATCACAGTAAACATATTTAAAAATCTCTTAGTTTAACTACTAAGTAAAGCCAAAAAAAATGCAGCACACAAGAAGAAAAGTGAGCAGAGCTACACAGCTTTCCCTTTCTGACCATAAGAAAACTAACTTGCTGTATGTATCTCAGCTCAAACTGCAACAGTCGGCAGTGCACCAGTATCATTTACCACTGCAATTTCCTGCTGTCAAGTTGCCAGTGCTCAGTCAGGTCATTTTTAATTTTTGTTTCCATTGGTATACATTGTTTTACATACAATGTAAAGGTACAGGCTTTACATACAGTGGTATGTTACTCTTAGCGGAATAAACTTTTATATTAAAACCTACTATTTTAAAATGTACCTAAAATATACTGTATAACAGTCATTTAGATTTACCCCGTGTCCTTCCTAATGTCCATGTAAATGCACATGAGTAGAGAATACAGTTGTCATTTGATATTACCATGTTATCTAAACAATCTCAGATGTAACAGTAATCATACTTCTTGTAGCCTTTTTTCTCTTACCATTTCATGTCATTATTTTTTAAAAGTTTACTGGATTTATAGATTTATTTTGGAAGCAGACATTTTGATATTAGAAAAGTAAACATGGCATATTAATTAAAAGAAAAATGAATAATTAAGACATATGAACAACGGTTGGTTGCAACTGTTCCACAGTGTATCGTATGGGATCAAATCACCGCCACAATGATTTTGTGCGTGTGTAAAAAAGATCTGTGCGTAAACCGATGTTTGTCCGT